>CM021109.1:323663380-323813599 GCA_007115665.2 Sequoiadendron giganteum | reverse complement strand
CCTGGAGATAGATGATCCCCTTGTTTGGAGGTACGACAGGGCATTGATGCACTTTTCTTTCACTAGTGCAGGTGGTATTCTGCACTAGCGGTGAGTTCTCGATGATATGAGAGAGTTCATCTAGAGACCGTGGATGGGTGTTGGTTTGTGGCAAGATGATGATCAATAGCTCTTCTTTTCCCAACAAGACAGATTGATGTAGGGCCGATAGCACACCACGATTGAGAGATATTTTCCAGTCAAGGTTGCTCGTCAGTTTGGGGAGGTACAGGACAGGCCCAATGACCAGTATGTGGCCATCTTTGCACGTACGACTAGAGAGACAGCATGGGACCAACCCATTCTAGTAGTCGAGGTAGTGTCCTCATTTAGGCAGTTAGTGGCTCAACCATGGCCATATGATCAGGGGCCAGTAGATGCAGGGGTCACTCCAACTTACAGGGCCTGGTTTAGACCTCCACTCAGATTGACAGTTTCAGGCGCAGTTGTTCCATGGCACAGACGCAGGGGTCGGGCAGCTGGTAGAGGGTGGGGTAGAGGATGAGGTGGGACACCTCCTCATTAGATACCTCCTAGGGACAGGGCACAATAGTCACCTATCCGTGTAGGGGATCAAGATGGTCAGCCGAGGGTAGATCCTCAGCAGCAGCCAGCAGGGCAGCCAGTAGGGCAACCAGCAGGGCAGCCAGTAGGGCAACCAGCAGGACAGCTGATAGGACAGCTAGCAGGACAGCCGGATCATAGAGATGCGATGATTCAGCAGCTACAGGGGTAGGTATAGGCTCTGACTATGAAGAGAGACTAGGCACGATCCAAGAGGGATCAGGAGATAGGCCGGCGGTGGTAGTTAAAGAGTGCAGCGTCTTCATCTTGGGCCCGATCGATTAATATTCAAGATTACAAAGAGGCCATCAGAGAGGCCGAGTACTATTGGCACCATTACTGATAGGTAGTTTCGTTGTACCGCAGAGTGCCAGAATTTTCCCAGCAGACAGGGAGGTGACCATCAGAGGCACATGGTGAGAGACAGGATGGGGAGGGTAGCAGCCAGTAGGGCCCACCCCCCTTTTGATCATAGGATAGTTTGCTTCATTTTTGATATACGGGCTGCAGTAGTTTGGCCTTATTGTATTATGTATCCGATGGACACCTGATCTGATTTTGTATCATAACAGTGATTTTTGATGATATATGAGATGATTCATCCTTTTATGATATGTATGGTGCACATGTATGGTATGCAAATGTATGTTTATGCAAATGTATGATGCTATGAGATGTTTCCGTTTTTATGCTTATGTGATGTATGTAATGGATGCATTTATTTTTATATATTTTTCATGCTCTATGGATGTAATGTATGATGGTGTAATGATATGCAAATGGAAATGGATGCAAATGATGATTTATGCATAATGATGATGTATGATGTAATGTTGTGCTTAAGATCTTTCAGAATAACAACTTTATTTTATTCTTCTTATCTTAAGATAATGATATGATGCCCTATGTTTTTGATGCTAATGATTATGTGGATGTAGGGTGTATGCATGGGCGATGCTTTTGATTACTATTATGATACCATGTTAGTGTGGAAAGAAGATAGAAGAATTGCAGGGTTAATGAGTTAGTCATGATGATGATGATTTGCATTGCTAGGAATTAGGATTTTCAAAGGGTCAATTGCATTATGTTTGATAACACACATGGGTACGATGCATCAAGGTATTAAGAACCAGGATGGTGTTTGTACTTAGTGTGATGGAATTTGACTTGACAATTAGATAGGAGTATTCTTGTTCACACTTATCATACATACTTTGTTCAAGATGCAGTTTAGACATTCTAAACATCTTGGACCAAAACACAGAAAAGCAAGCTTTCCTATGTGGTCAACAAGATACCTAAAATATCCTCCCTACAAACAAAACAAAACATGCACAACCAAGTTATTTTACAAGCATATCTCACAATCACAATAGATATAAAGATAATGATCGTTGCCCCATTTTTTTCTCTCTAAACCTATTTTTTTTTAGGCATCATCGAGAGGTCCTTGAAATGAGTGCAAAATAAGATAAGTCAAAAAGACCAAGATAAAGTAAACAAACAAGCGAATGTTCTTCGTACCGCTAGCCAAGACTAACTACCATGAGGGGTACCTGATGCTTATGTCCATCATGGGAAAGCTTCATCCTAGGACATGTAGTGATTAGGGTTTTGATGGGACCGATTGGGTGATAAGCTATCGATACTCCGACTTGACCAACTTGCTTGCTTACTGACTTAGTCTATGAGACTTCTGGCGATTAAGTGTTCACTTTAGAATCTACTAAACTTGCTTCTGACTAACTTACCAAAGGGTGAAGGTGATGATTGATTTATTATGAGTGATGAAAATCACGGGTGAAAGCAAGATGAAATGGATGCACCATTTTGGGTTTTTTCAGATATTTTGAGGCTATTTTCGGTATTTTCACATTTTTTTAATGTTTTTGATATTTTCAAGATTTACGACGAACAGAATATCCTCAAGACCTATCCTAGGGGTCTTGGGAGCTGATCCATAGATTAGCTTTTCCTACGTTATATATGCAAAGACCACGTAGTTCTACTGACGATAGATTGACTTGATGATAAGATGGACAAACGGGTTGCCATTTTATTGTTTAAAGGACTGACCTAAGATGTAGACTTAGATGGGCAAAGGTATTGCCAATGCGACGGACGCCTAAGGACTGGCCCTAACTATCTTGGGGGCTGATCATAGATCAACCTTGCCTATGTTCAAGCTCAGAGATGACATAGTTTGACAAGGTGAAAGACTTACAAGACTCAATGATGAAATTTTTGAAGATTTTCTGATATTTCGACATGTTTTTGGATTTTTTGAATGATTTGGACGTTTTGATTTTGATGAATTTTTTGAATGTTTTGGATTTTCAGATTGATTCTAAGGAGGATTATAAGAATATACATGAATCTGATCTGATGTAGGTGGGAACATGCCCACAGTGTGATGTGATAGACTACTTCGATAAAGGCAAGACAAACTAACCTTAGGAGTACGCCAAGTAGCACCATGGAAAAATATGATATGGACACCAACTCAGGCTATGGTATGGATGCGAGTGGATGGGTGGATGAATGATTCATTGCGGTGTGATGGAATGAGTGAGTCATGCAGATCCTGGTAGATGGGGAGTGCTTTATTTACACTTGGTGCCTACTTTATTTACACTCGGTGCCTGTTTGCCAGGTTTTCACCAAGGTACTTGCCCAAAGTGCCACTGAAGTGGTTTTCACTAGAGGACGAATTTTTATTTTTACTATTTTCAATCCTTTTTCTGATTTTTTTGGATTTTTTGTATTTTTTGATTTTTTTTTGTTGTCACCAAGATGCCTATTTGCCAGGTTTTCATCAAGGTAACCATTTTTTCAAGACTTTTTCTAATTGTTTTTGTATTTTCTGGTTCTATACCGTGCAGGATTTAGGCATAAATCTTTTTGAGGTGAGAGTTATTCATGGGCTCTTGTAGGGGCTCACCTTCCAATGTTGATAACTGATATGCCCCTGATTTGTAACTTGCCATGATGACAAAGTGTCCTAGCCAGTTGGGCTCAAACTTCCCCTTTGTATCCAGATTTGGCACATTCTTTTGGCTTTCTTTCAGCATGAGGTCACCAACTTGGAAAGTATGTTGCCTGATTTTCTTGTTGTAGCTTCGTTTTAGGCAATTCTGGTAAACCTGTAGATGATTCAAGGCATCCATGCACCGTTCATCTAGTAATTCCAGCTCATTCAGTCTTTTAACCTTGTATTCCTCATCTGTGATGAGGTTTTGCAGTGATATCCTCAGTGACGGGAGCTCAATCTCAATAGGGAGGATGGCTTCTGATCCATAGACCAGGGAGAATGGGGTGGCGCCTGTTGGCATGTGGATGTTGGTGCGGTAGGCCCATAAGGTGGGATTTAGCTGCATATGCCAGTCACGACCAGAGTCATCGACTATTTTCTTGAGGATTTTCATAATGGTTTTATTTGTAGCTTTTGCTTGGCCATTGCCTTGTGGTAGTATGGGGTGGAAAAACGGTGCTGGATTTTGAATTTTTCACACAAATCACGGACATCCTGATTCTTGAAGGGTGTCCCATTATCAGAGATAATAGATTGAGGAACACCATATCGGCAAATGAGGTAGTTCAGGATGAACTTGGATATTTGTTTTCCCATGATGTAGGTCATGGGAATTGCTTGTGAAATATTCAGTGGCAGTGATTATGAACTTGTGGCCATTGGATGAGGTGGGTGAAATTTTACCAATGAGATTGAGCCCCCACTATGAAAAGGGCCAAGGTGTAACAATGGGATGTAGTTCTTGAGCTGGTGCATGAATAAGGTCTCCATTTTGTTGGCATTGTAGACATCTCCTGACAAATTTATGTGCCTCTCTCTCTATTGTCAGCCAATAGTACCCAGTTCTCAGCAAATTCTTAGCCAAGGTCATACCACTCGAGTGTGACCTGCACGTGCCATTGTGTACCTCGGTTAGAGCAGTCAAGGCTTCCTCAGGTTTTAAACAATGTAGCAAGGTTCCATCGACACTTCTTCAGAAGAGGGTCTCTCCTAGGATGACGAATCGTGAAGACCTTTTGACAAAGCTTCGCTTTAGGTTCGGGGTGATGTCAGTTGGGAGGATTCCTAATGTTAGGTAGGTGTATATGTCATGGTACCAAAGATCACCGGGACCAATGAGTTCACACGTGTATTCTGACTCTAGTACCTCGAATGTGGGTACGAGAAGTTGTTCTACAAGGAATTCGTGTTTGGAGATGTTGCAAGGAATGTCCAGTAAGGATCCAATTGTTGCCATTGCATCAGCTGCTTTGTTGTTTGTCCTTGGTATCTACTCAAAGGTGATGTCGATGAAAGATTCCTTAAAGCTTTCTACCACCTTTTTGTATGGTGTGAGCTTATCATCCTTCATTTGGTATTCCAAATTGACTTGGTTGATGATAAGTTGTGAGTCCCCATAGACTTTTAATGTCATAATTCACCACTGTGCTGCAATCTTGAGGCCTATGGTCAAAGCCTCGTATTCTGCAATATTATTGGTACAGGGGAACACCATTTTGTATGATCTAGGTATATAGTCTCCTTGTGGGGTGATGAAGAACACACCAACTCCTGATCCATGTTGCATGTGGGAGCCATCGAAGTACAATTATAGTGGTTGGCTGCATCAAGGTTGAAAAGGGACTCATCTGGGAATTCTGATATGAGTGGGTTGTCTGTGTAAAGGGGAGCTTCTGCTAGCTGATCTGCAATGACTTGTCCCTTTATGGCTTTTCTTTCTACATACTCGATATCATGTTCAGACAATATCATTACCCACTTAGCCATTCTTCCTGTAAGCATTGCTTTTGACAATAGATACTTTCGAGGGTTTATCTTGGCAATCAACTTGATTTGGTGAGCTAGCATGTAGTGTCTAAATTTTTGAGCTGCAAATACCAATGCTAAGCAAGCCTTTTCTATTGATGTGTAATTGAGCTCATGCCCCACCATTGTTCTTCTAATATAGTAGATGGCCCGTTCAGTTCCCTTTTCATCATGTTGAGCTAAAAGGGCACCAAGGGCGGCTGTTGTTGCTGATATGTATAGGATTAATGGCTTCCCAAAAATTGGTGGCATCAACACAGGTGGCGTAAGTAGATATTCTTTTATTTTACTAAATGCTTGTTCGCACTTGTTGTCCCATCTAAATGCTACTCCCTTGTGGAGTAGGTGTGAATAGGCGATCTGCTTATCTGCTAGCTGTGCTATGAATCTCCGGATGGACTAGAGTCTACCTTGTAATCCTCTTATTTGTTTTAAAGTTCTTGGCACTTCCATTTCAAGAATTGCTTTTACCTTTGCAGGGTCTACTTCTATCCCTGTCATTGAAACTATGTATCCCAGTAGCTTTCTTGATTGTACTCCAAAGACACACTTCTTCGGGTTGAGTCTAACCTTGTATTGTTCTAGCCTATCAAATATAGCACTTAAAGTTGCTACATGATCCTGTCTCCTTTTTTATTTAGCCAATATGTCATCCACATAGTCTTTGACTGTTTTATGGATCATGTTGTGGAATATCAATGTCATGGCTCTTTGGTATGTAGCTCTTGCATTTTTTAACCCAAATGGCATCACATTCCAATAGTAGGTGCCCCAAGGACATGTAAAGGCTGTTTTATGTTGGTCTTCCTTTGCTATCATTATCTGATTGTATCCTGAGAATCCATCCATTAGGGATAGCATCTCATGTCCGGCCATCATATCCACTATCATGTTAATGTTGGGTAGTGGAAAATCATCCTTAGGACATGCTTTGTTTAGGTCTCTGAAGTCTGTGTAGATGCGGATGCCCCCTTTTGGTTTTGAGATAGGTACAAGATTTGATACCCATTCTGGATAGTCGATTGGGCGTATGAAGCCAACATCCAGAAGTTTCTGTAGCTCAATTTTGACGAGCAAGGCTATTTGTGGGTGCATCTTTCTTAGCTTTTGTCTGACTAGTTTTGCTCTGGGGTAAACAGCCAGATGATGAACTACTACCTCAAGATCCAAACCTGGCATGTCAACATAGGTCCACACAAAACTTACTTTTCTTTCTTTTAGGAATGCTGCCAATAGTTCATGTTCTTCTACCAGGAGGGACTCTGCATAGAAGGTAATTTGTGGTTCTGATTCTGTTCCTAAGTTGATCGGGTTGCACTGCTCTACCAATACTGTTGATTTCTCTTGATGTAGGGTAGTAGGGGGGAGATTGAATACTTCATCCTCTGATGCCTCAGAGAGGTTTTCACCATTGGATGTGTCCTTTCTTTTTACTATTTTATGGTTAGAGAGTGCCACAGTGTAGTTTTAACTCAATAACTCCGAGCTTATTCTCGATATTTTTCTTTTGCGACTGAAGGATTCAATCGTCTCCCAATAATATGCTTGTGTGTCTAGTGTGATGTTGAATCCTGCCTTGTGATCCCCACATGGGATTGTATCCCTTAGTCCCATGAATTCTGAGAGTGCCTCATCGTTTTCGAATGAGTCAAGAATCGGTGGTCCCCGTTGGTCATGATCGATGAGTTGGGGGTGTACTAAGGTGATTTGGTGGGTTGGTTGGTTTGACTCAGTGGTGGAGGCACTTATCATTAATAAGGTAGAATATTTGAAAAGCCTAGGGAGACCTGCTATGGTATCATCATCATCACTACTGGGAAAAACATCAGTGACATCAAAGGTGTAATTATCGAGTGGGATACCTAAGCAAACGGGTGGTCTAGGAGTTGTTGTTGTTATCTGAGGGGAGGACCTAACTGCTCTTCTAGGAGTACCTCTACCATGTACGGTTATACTCGAAGGATTATACCCAAGGCCAAGGTTTCACATTCTTCTCTCTACAATGATGGGCTCCAACCATCCATCACTATTTCTTCCCAGGCTCTCATTCCTATTATAGCCAATACCAAACATCATTTGTAACCCTCTATTAGTTTCCTCCATGGGTAAGGTGGGAGTGGGTCTTTCATCTTGGTATAGCATGTTTGAGATGTCCTCCTCATCCACATTCTCCCGACTGAGATCCCCCCAATGGTGGAATCCAGAGGGTTTTGCTCTAATAGTGTGGACAGGTGTTTGAACTAGCTGGGGTTGTCCATGCGATCAAGGAGATTGTGGTAACTCTCCTACAACAAACGCATTTCTCTTCATTCTATAGTCACTGCATCCATTGTCTTCGATCATGCCTTTGATTTCGGATATGTCAAGGATGGCAGGTGTCTCTGTCACAGAAGTGCGGGCAAGATTGGTTAGGTCTATGTATGAAGTAGATGGTCCATCATTTTTGGGCACTTGGGGAATCTTATAAAACTTGTCTTCCAAGTTTTTGCAGTAGGAAAAAGGTTCAGGATCCCCATATATAGTGACCTCCTCAATCTGTTGTGAGAATTTAATGCACTGGTGATAGGTCGAGGCCACTACCTTCATTCCATGGATCCATGGGCGTCCCAAGAGAATGTTGTACGGCAGGTCGAGGTCAAGGACCTGACAGGTGGTTTCCATGGTTGTCGGCCCCACTTGAATGGGGATTTTGATAGTACCCTAAGATACTCTTTCTTGGTCATCATATGCCCTTATTGTGATGCTTTTGTTCTTATTGATGGAATCCTTGGTGAATCCCAATTTCTTTATGATTTTTAAAGAACAAATATTAGGGCCTGCGCCTCCATCTACCGGGACTCGTTTGACTTTCTTTTTGTGGATTAAGACTTGGAGGTGGAGTGCACGATTATGAGATGGTTGTGGAGGGAAATCTTGATCCGAAAATCTACTGAGATTTGGGGTAACGATGTTACCCACCATAGCCTGGAATTGCTCTATGTTGAGGGTGGCAGTGATGGTAGACGCGGCTAGTGCTTCATCAAGGATCTTCCTATGGGTGGTGAAGATTTTTAATAGTTCCATGATGGAGATTTGGGCAGGTGTTCTTTTCAGTTGGTCAATGACATTGTCATCATAGGGGATGGCCTTTATATTGGAAATGGGGGTCTTAGCAGGTACCCCAGCAATGGTAACCTTTTCACCTCGTGTGGTGACTCCACAGTCATTGTTGGCTCCCTTGATATTTATTACGATGACCATTTCGTCGATGCATCTGACTATCTCCTCGTATACTAGATTAGCACTAGCATACTTTTTCTTGCCCTTATTATTCCCTTGGTTATTTCCCTGATTGTTCCCTTGGTTATGATTCAACATCGGATTCGTGTATATCTTTAGGTCTTGGTTTCCGGCTGGCTATTTGATGTTGATGACCTTATCCTCAATGAGGTCTTGGATGATGTTTTTGAGTCTCATGCAATTGGCAGTGGTGTGTCCCTTGACTTTGTGAAAGTCACAAAGGAGGTTCTCATTATACCACAGCAGCTTGGTCATAGGTTTTGTGTACTGCTCAGAATTAGAGATTTTGATTAGATTTTCCTTGACTAGCTTCTTCATTATGGACTCAATTGATTCACCCAGAGCTATGAATTTTCACTTGGGGGGAAACTTGTTGCGGGGAGGTGGTCCTCCTTGATTTCCCACATTATTGATTTGATTGGTGGAAGATGGTTGTGGTTGTGCTACTACTGCATTAGTCTGCACATTGTTGTGATTATGATTTTGTAGTTGATCATAGTTTTGAGTATTCTGCTTAGGGGCATTGATGACCACCTTAGCATCGACCACGCCATCATTCATGATATTTTTGTTCCTCGACCATGTTCGAGGTTTATCATTGTAGTTGTTAGACGGGTGATTATCCTGCGGTGGATTGAATGTTGGTGCGCCTCCTCACGCGGTAAGGGCTCTTTCGATGTTGAGTGCCTTCAGGATCAGTTGATCATACGATGTGATGCACTGTATTTTTAGGTAGAATTCCAAGTTTTTACTAGATTGGCTATGATAGTGCAAACTTGTTGTTCCTATGGCATGGTCCACTTGCTCTGATTGGCCTTGGATCACCATATTTGCAAGAATGATGCGAATAACTCTCCTTTTCATTGTTTGAGTGCATATAGTTCTTCTAGACTGACATTCGCACCCATGTTGAAAGCATAATTTTTAAGGAAATCCTCCACTATTTCTTCGAATGTTTTAATGCCCGTGGGTAGGCAAGAAAATCATTCCATAGCCAGACCAGTCAGGCTTCAGGGGAAGAGTCACATTAGATACATGTCATCATATGTGACCTCCATGCAATGCACCTGAAATTCCTTGATGTGGTTTTCAAGGTTGCCCGTTCCATTATATTTGTCAAATTTTGGGATCTCAAATCCCTTTGGGAATGGTATCATGGTGAGACTCCTATCAAAAGGATAGGGGCACAAATTGCCTGGTGTCCTTGTGGTTTTTCCTACTTGTAAGTCCAACACATACTGTGAGAGTAGTTTGATTTGTGGTACGACATCCTTGCTCGGATTGGGAGGTGGGATGAATGAATTGTGAGGTGTTTGAAGTGTTTGATGGGTGGGGAGAGTACTAGTAGGCGTTTGCTACAAGCTTCGTTGCGCGTTCAAAGCCTGATGGTACGCCTGCATTTGCATCAACAAAGCTTGTTGTTGATCTTGTTGTTGTTGTTCCAACAACGCTTGCTGTTGGTCCATCTGTTGTTGTTCCCATGAAGCCTGATGTTGATCGATCTGTTGTTGAGCTAGTAAAGCTTGTTGTTGGTCTAGCTGCTATTGCGCCAACAATGCTTGTTGTTGGTCAAGTTGTTGTTGGGCCAACAAAGCTTGTTGTTTAGCTTGTTGTTGTGCCTGAAAATCTTGCAAGGCTTGTTGGTAGGCTTGTAGATGGATCGCTTGCAATTGCGCTTGATACTGTTCTTGTGCTTGTTGTTGGGCTTGTACCTAGGCTTGAGCTTGTGCTTGTGCTTGTGCTTGGGCTTGAGCTTGTGCTTGTACTTGTGCTTGGGCTTCAGCTTGCGCTTGAGCTCGCACTTGTGCTTGTGCTTGGGCTTGAGCTTGCGCTTGCTACTTTTGCTGGAGTACTCTCTATTGGTTGGCCTTTTGAAGGGTTTGGATTAGTATGGTGAATGAGTTTGCCATATTGGATTTTGGTGGGATTGGTGGTGGAACAGGAATTATGCCAACCATTGTGACAAGTGGGGGAATTGTGGTAGTGATTGGGATTTGGGTTGTTGGAGGGGTGGTGGAGATGATTGGTCCTTGAGATGGCATGTTTTGGGATACTTGAGGACTAATTGCGGTGGTGGCTTGTATGGTTTCCACTTGTTGTTGTGATGATGTGGGAAAGAAGAGGGAATTGGGCATGATGTTAGGTTCCATGAAACGATCGATGCTGATCGGAGAGAAACCTAATCCAAGAGGTGATTTGGTTGCAGATGGAAATGGGGGTAGCGATGGTAGGCTATCCCTGAAAGAAAAAGGATTAGCGACTTTAGTTGCTCTAAATAAATCACCTTCTTCTTGTGGTAAAGAAGTGGGAATCATTAACGGATAAGTTGGTGAGGCATGAAATGAAGATGAACTAGCAAGATTATGAAATGCGAGTGGGACATATGGGTGCAATGGATTTTCTGAAACAGATGTAACCGGCGTGGTGGTGATGACTGCTTTGTTAGCCACAAGGTGGTGCTTTTGCAATTCTTGGAACATGGCACTCCCCTTGTTCACATTTGGTGAGGTTGGTGTGATGACCGATGTGGTGCAAGGTACTTCTTGATTAATATTTGACATTAGGGATGCATTAGAAATAGGCACATCTGTACTAGTGCTTGCGTCAAGGTCAGGAGGGGGCAGGACCCCTCCTCTCACTATTGTATTTAGGTATTTGAACATAGCACTGACAATTTTGTGGTTCTCTGGATTTTGAACCATCTCCATGATTTCGGATTGTGTCATCCCCATGTCTTCGTTTATGATGTACTCTTGATGACTCTCCTCTTGGGGATTTTGTGATGATGAGGGAGAGTTGCTTGGGGGATTGCTTGATCCTGCTAGGTTCACTTCGGTGTTTAAATGACTCATGCCCATAGAAGTTGATATTTCTCTGATATTCTCCATGTCCTTCTTGTATTGAGATCTGGTTTGGACCATAAAAAGAAATAGGGATTTGTTCGATCCTAACCCTTTAGGTCCAAAAGAGAAGAACTAGGGAAGCTAAGAGATCAAAGATGGTGGTAATGGTGATGAAATAAATGGATGATGTGAGTGAATGAAACCTTTGGAGAACTTTTGAATGGTTATGCTAACCTTGTAAGGGCTTGTTGGTTTGATTGTGATAACTTGACTAGATGCGTTAAGTCAAACAAGATTATTGTGAAGTTGTATTCCCTAGGAAGTTGTGTTATCCTAGAGGGAACTTGCACAAATGGATGAATTGGCTAAGTGTGTTAAGCCAATGTGATCATGAACTAGTAGGCCTTTAGGAAGTTGTGTTATCCTAAAGGTAAATTCATCCAAGAGATGGTGACTATTTTGGCTAGGTGTGTTAAGCCAAGATAGGGTGGTTTTGTTTTAGCCCTCTAAATTTAGCGTGATGATTTTTTCTAGAGTTCACAAAAGGTTTTGATGATGAAATGAGATTTGGTTGATGGAGGAATCAATGAGAATGCCAACTTTGATCTTGAACCTTATCCTAGACACGACTCTCTCTACAAAACCTCGGTATTGAAGAACATGCTAGACTTCTTTATGGGAGAAAAGCAAACCTTTCAAAAAGTTCAGGATTTTGTTGACAATAAAATGCATACAATGCGGGATTATTCCTTGAAGCTTTTCTGTAAAAGTTTTATACAAGTCTTTCTCTGAATTCGAAAAGTCTCTCAAAGTGCTCCTCACGAGCTTTTAGACTAAGCTTCTTGAACTTTGGCTTTGGGATTTTAATCTTGCGGGAAATCATTGGAAACAACACACATGAAGTTCAAATTGTCTTTTATCTTGGTTTAATGAGCTTCTTTTTATCAAAGACACTTGCTTGCTTCAATTTCAAACTATATGTCTAGTGTCCCATTTTCTTTTTCATCCCATAAGGTCCATTGTGTGGAAATCGAGGAAAATAGGGCAAAAGTTCCTTATGTTTATCCTTGTTCAAAACAAATGATGGTAGAATTTGTGCACTTAGAAACCTCTAGGAACATGATCCCTAGGGAAAGCAAGAGTGCCCAAATTCATCAAGAGGTATTTGTTTCCCACAAAGGGGTTTGAAATTCAAAGGTTTTTGTGAATGTTTGTTTTCAAATGTTTTGAGGACCAAGCAATGTGTTCTTTCCAAGCACTTTTACACTCCTAGGATGATGAGGCAATATCTTGTTGGGTTCCCACTTGGATAAATCTAGCTGCGCATATCTTGTGTGAATGGCTAAATGCTTGACCACATTGGCTCCCCTCCACGACACTCACTTATTCGGGTCAGCCAAGCATTAGTACCCATGAATCTCCCATGGCATACTTTCCATTTCCACAACAAGACCGCATGTATAACGTGGGGTGGCTTCAAAGGACATGACCTTTTGCACCAACAAGATAGACAAGGTTTTGGCCTTTTTCTAAACAAAGGGTTCTAATTCAGGTATTCCGTTCATGGGGGATTATCCAACATCGGTGAGAGTCCATTGCTGTCCATCTCATCAGAATAATCCTTGTGTTATTGGCCTTTGTTCCAATACCCACACTTATATCCTGGGTGGAAGTCACTTGGCTTTAGCGTGTTCCCAGTTGGGTCATTCCCTTAGGTGAGTACTTTTTCCCACAAGGCAGGGCCTCTAAGATAAACAAAAGCGAGCTAACATATCCCGTCGTTTACACAACCTTTGTTGAAAAACAAAGGGGAAAACCTCCGCAATATGTCGTGCTCACACTCGCATGTTTTGTTCAATTTTAAAATTCCCAAATTGAAATGTGGAGGCAATATTTTTGACAAGTTAATATCACCAAAATGCTTTTGATTCTCAAGATCACTGTGAAGCGCGAGAGAAGCGCATACGCATTTGAAGTGATGTTAACTTGTGAAAAAGATTGCAAAACATAGAAAACACTTGTTCATTTTAAACCTCAAAGCAATAATGACTTCTTTTTAAGCACCAAATGGAAATGTGAATTTTCCTTGTTCAATTGTTACCCTTTAAACAAAATCTAGTGTGTTTGCCTAAAGTTCTTTTTAGCCCCTTGGCAACTTTTTGAAAAGAAATTTGATTTTGTTAATTTTAGAACCCAAAGTAAAACTAGTGTCCTAAAATCAAAGAACTTATCAAATCCTTTATAGAGTGTTAACAAACACTTTAGTGTTTAAAAACACTTTGTAGAAAACTAAACATAGTGCCATAAAAAAAATATATATATTTGTTCTTTTTAAACCCAAAGTAAATTTAGTTTTCCTAAGGTCAAAGATATTTAACAAACTTTCTTAAGGAGTGTTAAAGAACACTTTTAGTGTTTAGGAACACTTTGGTTTTGTGAACATGGTATCATGATGGACTTCTTTCTTTTCTTTTGATCTTCTCCAACCTGCAAAATGACATAAAAATAGAGAGAAAAAATACAGCAAACCAAGTTAATGTTAAAAATTAAAAATTAATTCAAATTTTAAAAAAAGACGGTTTCCCGCGGTGGAGTTTAGTAGGTGCGGTATTGTTTAGCAGGTGCGGTGATGCTTAAAGAAATAGGCGGTGCTATACAGTCCCACATAGTCAACTATATGTGGTGCTCTGTAGAAACAGAGACCGCGGGTGTGGTGGAGTTTGGCACACGGTGGAGTTTGGAAGCGGTGGAAGTTTGCAAATTTTCAAATTTGAAATGTGGGAAGCAGTTGCGGTGTTGTTTGGTGCCACGGGTTCCTAGGGGTGTGGTGCAATACAGCACCACATACGAGTCCATGGTGCAATATAGGACCACCTGAACTAGCCGTGGTGCAGTTTCCTGTATATGAGCGAAAAACGTGAAAAACTGCGGAATTTTGAAGAAAAAACATGAGAAATGTGAGATCCCCCTCCCTCTAGAGCCAAAATGTGAACCCCTAAACCTGCAAATGCACAAAGATGAAAAACATTGTTAGTGTTAGATCAAAATGCATGCAAACAATGAGGGATTCCCCATGAAATCCATTTGTTAATAAACTTAAAATAGGAACGAGGGAAGAACAACCAAAATAAATGAAAAGAAATCCTAATTAAGTGAACAGAATGATGATCTTATGGGGGAATTGGTTCCAATGATGTGTTGCATTGGCCCTTTCCCAATTCCTAAGTAGCAATGATATGTGAATTTTGAAATGGTCAAATCTCCAAAGAGATTTGAGCATAACCTTGGTGCAAATGTGAAAATATGAGGAATGTATGGATGAAATGAGCAAAATTAGTTCTCAATTGTAGAGAGTAACTTTTCATGTGAATTGTGGATTTGAATATAATAAGTTTACTGAAATTGTGGATGTTTGAATGAGAGGAAGAGTCTCTCATTTATAGATTTCCAAAATGGAAGATTGAAGGAAAATATGCAATGTGGGATCATTCAACATCCAATGGCCAAGTTCCACTTGTCAAGATGTGAATGGTTCAGGAATGAGCACATTTTGGTCAATGTGCATGATAAATGCCATTGGATTCAAATTTGAATTTTGAATGTGACATGTGAGAGGGAAAGAGAAATGGAGTTAATGTCACTTGGCTCAATGCACAAGGACATGTAAGAGGCATTGAATGCCTTGTTGGAAGGACCAAGCCCACTTGGCCTTTTTGAATTCAAATGAGGGAATATTCCCTTTTGATGCCTTGTAAGGGAAAATAGATGAATTAATAAATCAAAGTAATGATTTATTGTGTAACTTGCAATCTCTAGAGGAATTTAGGGATTGAAATTAATTTAATCAATGATTTGATTAACTTAATGAAGAATTAGATGATGTGACAATTTAGACTTAGGTTTGTGAATTAATTTAAGTCAATAATTGAGAGGGAATGATTTATCAAATAAATGATTTGATTTATTTAATCGAGGAATATGTTAGATTAAATCAAATAAGGTTTGATTTATTTAATTTAATAGGAGCAATTTAGAGAATTTAATTAAATAAAATGATTTACTTAATTAAATAGATATGTAAGGTTAATTAAATTAAATTGATTAATTTAATCATTTGAAAGGAGAAGACTTAATCCAATAAATAATGATTTATCAAATTAAGGGATAGAATGTAATGAAATGCTGAGAATGTGATTTAGAAGGAAATGTTATTAGTAGATCGGGATCAGGTGTGCCAAAATGAATTTGTACTTTTTCCATGTCTACACAAACAAACTTGGATTATTCTCTCGCCCACAATTCTAAGATATCAATAGTTGCTTGAACCTCAAGGATAGTTAAAATAAGCTTTTCCATAACATATCCTCTAGAAGAAGAAGTGAAATATCAATCCAATACTTTCAACATTTTGAGTTCTAAGAATAGTGTCATAACAAAATATCACTCAAACCTTAGGGTCTTGAGAATCAAAGCAACCATATCAAAACACCAACACTTTCACCTTATGACCATTTGGCATCTAGTTGCTCTAGTTCAAAAACTAAACCTTACACCAGTTGTCATACAACCAAACTTTGAATTGATTGAAGGAGAAAAATAGACATAGTCAGTAGTTTGAGGAGCTTCATATTCGAGACAAAGGAAACACCAAACTAGTGGAGAAACATAGCCAACATCCTAGATAAAGAGGAAGAGAAAGTTTATCTCATGGTTGGAAGGCCCGTATTACCACCTCCTACATGGAAATAGGTATCTATCCTTCATGATCTCTGGCAAGAACAAGATCCTTAAATGAAAATCCATATTCCACCTATCAAAAAGGTTGTAGTCAAAATTTTATAAAGGGACACATCTTGAAATATTACCGCAACTGGGACCTCTTGCTAAGAAATTTTTATAGAAGATTTTTAATAGGAAAACCAAACTTGAATACTCAATAGAAAATACCAAAAACAAAAGAAATTTAATTTTCCTTAAAATAGAAAATCCCAAAAACAAACGTAATTTCATTTCCCTTAAAACAAAATCCAAAAAGCATTCTTTTCCATAGTTAGGAGTCACAAAATCTTTGCAATTGTTTATGACAATTACAAGATCACAATATAGAAGAAACATGGAAGAAAACAAAATCAACACTAGCATACCACCAAAAAACACCACAAACAATGAAAGTGGCCCATGGAGCTATAGGCCGAGTGACCTTGAAACACCTCAAAAGAGACCCACATTCAACACCAACGCCTAGTGAGGAAGTGGTAATCCGTAGACAACAAGAAGCAATAGAAAGAGAAAACAAGAACCCAAAGTATATAGTCGTAGAGGAGGTGGATAGTGAAGAGGAGATAAACGATGAAGAACTATTTCAACATTCAAACAATCCAAAGGTGCTCAAGTTGATGGATAAACTCCTAAGAAAGGATCCAAACACTTAATTTTTTAAATTAGCAGAGAATGGTGCCAAATTTCCAATAGACTTTAATGATGAATCTCTTAAGATCTTCATCTCATTCCCTTAGGAGGTAACTCAGTCGTGAGATAAATACCAATGCCATTGGAGATTCCAAACATGCCTCTTGTATTCACACAAGGAAAATATCAACTAGTGGAAAACCCCTTGTATAGAAAACCAACTCAAATTGAACAAGTGGCAGTGGCCCAATAGTATCAATGAGGTCCATCCCAATACATACCACAAAGCAACAATCTGCCACCAGGACAATACATGCCTCAAAACACTTCATACGGTCCCCTTCCCAATCCATAGTACCAACAACAAGGTGTGCCACAAGTATCCTTTCCAACCAAAAATGTGGGTCATATGGTCCCCTTCCCAATCCACAGTACCAACAACAAGGTGTGCTAAAGGGTACCCTTTCTAATCAACAAGGTGGGTCCTATGGTCCCCTTCCCAATCAATAGTACCAACAACAAGGTGTGCCACAGGGTACCCTTCTCAAATCCTCCCATCAACAAGGTAACCTACCAATGCAACATCAGGGAAACCTTCAGTATAGTTCATCCCAACAACAAGGTGTGCCACAGGGTACCCTTCCCAATTCATCCCATCAACAACATAACCCACCAACACACCATCAGGGAAACCTTCAGTATAGTTCACCCCAATAATAAGGTATGCCATATGGTACCCTTCTCAATTCATCCCATCAATAAGGTAACCTACCAATGCACCATCAGGGAAACCTTTAGTATAGTTCACCCTAACAACAAGGTGTTTTCTAGGGTACCCTTCCTAATTTATCCCATCAATAAGGTAATCCACCAACGCACCATCAAGGAAACCTTTAGTCTAGTTCACCTGAATAATAAGGTGTGCCATAGGGTACCCTTCCCAATTCATCCCATCAATAAGGTAACCATCACACCATCAAGGAAACCTTTAGTATAGCTCACCCCAACAATAGGGTGTACCACTAACACACTACCTATTGGCAACACAAGGGTAGACAACTGAGAGGGGGGGTGAATCAGTTGTCATAAAATTTCAAACTTATTAACTTTATTAACCCTTATTCTCATATCTGATTAATAACCATGAAAGCATAAATCAACAACACATTATAAATACACATAACACCAAGATTTTTGCGTGGAAACCCTGTTAGGGTAAAAACCACGATGGAAGTTAATCTACAAGTTTATACTCTATTAAAAGTATAAAAAGAATAAATGGGAATGCACATGCATTCAGGAACACTACCTAGAGCTCACTACTCAAATAAAAGGGAAGACTCACTTTCTTATAGAAAAAATTAGATTAAATCCATCTGAAGAATTTGAGCTGAGAAAGTAGCATCTGCTAATGCCTAATTACAGTTTTGGTTAAGCACATGAAAACTTCTTTACTTTTATTCACTCTTCTTCAAACTCTTCTCTACCTTTGAATGATCTGATATTTATTCACACATAGCACTCACACACTTCACATCATGCATACCTCAAATGAGATAAAAAATTGCTCATATATATCCGCAATAAGTAATTAGATTGCTTCATGTCAGCTTAAACAAAATAATAGAATGAATGCAAACTGTCAGCCCAAAATAGTAAATATTATTAATGTGAATCTACCAAGGTCGGCCACAACATAGTAGAGACCCAAAACAATGTCCTTGAACACAAAACACCTTCAAATATTTTTCCTCGAAGATCCACAACACGCTTCAATCACCCTATCGGCCATGAACATGAAAAACATGAACACGCAAGGGAAAATCACGGATCGCGAGCACAACAATCAATGCAGACGTGCAACACAAATAGGACACAATATTGAAACATCAACAAATACCATAGGAGCATATGCAACAACTCAAAATACCATAATCACTCATTCTTCTTCTAGGAATACCAACTTCAGTAGTAGAATAACTGTCGGAACACAAAAGCTCATAACTTGCTCAAATCTTCATGTGCACCTCTGAAACTTTTGGTGAATAAACTAGATAGGTTTGAAAACAAACCCTTTAATCTGAAACTTCTCACCACCAACATACTGAACTTTCCATCATACTAATCTTCACTACTTCATAGACAACCTGCAACTTATTTAATTACAATTTTCTCAATATCCTTGACATATACAATCTTAAAGACATTAATGCTAATAGTGTTGACATCAATGACAACCACATATCAAAAACACACCCACAACATCCAAAAATCTCTCCCTTTGGCATTGATGGCAACACATGATGTGAAAAACACTATCAACGCAACTAACTTCAGCACTTACTCCCCCTTAGGTTCTGACTTCTTCTCCTTAGATAGTTTCCAGATTTTCATATTGCTCTTCTCCTCCTTAATTCTTCAAGAGTTTTTTTTTCACATTTCTCTTATCCCCCTTTGACATCAATGACAAAGATACACACAAGCTCTGAACCACATATCTGAATCATATGACTACTCCCATTGATTAGCACCCACAACAAAATCAATCCAAATCAAAATATGACTATGAAATGCTTAGACTGATGCAATGTCTTGCATCTTCGTTCTGATTAGGAGGGGTAATCACCCCTAACTTCCCTCTGAGATACTCAAAACTATCCTTAGGAAATGGATTAGTAAATATGTATGCAATTTGTTCCTTAGTAGGCACATACCCCAGTTTGACTTCCTTATCACTCACCTTGTCTCTCAAAAAGTGGTATTTGATAGATATATGCTTGGTCTTTGAATGCAACACCGGATTCTTAGAAATGTTAATTTCACATGAATTATCATACAATATAGCAATAGGTTCATCATACACAGCTCTGATATATTTCAACATCTACTTCATCCACAATAATTGAGTACAATTCTTAGCAACAACAATTTATTTTGCCTCTGCAGTAGATAGAGAAATGGCATTATTCTTTTTACTTAACCATGAAATCAACTTCTTCCCCAAGAAAAATGTGCCATCACTGGTACTTTTCTTGTCATTCACATCTCCTACCCAATCAACATTATTAAAGGAACTTAAAGTAAGATCATCATCTTTAGGATAGCACAAGCCAAAATCAATTTTTCCCTTCAAGTATCTGAAAATTCTTTTTATAGTAGTCACATGAGATTCCTTAGGATCAGCTTGAAATATTGCAACAATACATACATCATTCATGATATTAGGTCTAGTTTGAGTTAAATAAAGAAATCCACCAATCATTGATCTATATCTAGTTTGATTTTCCTTCAGAGAATCATCATTTGTTGTCAACTTACATCTGGTCACCATGGATGTACCGACTGGCTTTGAATCTTCCATACCAAACTTCTTTAGCAATTATTTCACATATTTGGACTGAGATATAAAGATCCCTTTATCTAACTGATTAATTTGTAATCCCAAAAATAAGTTAATCTCTCCAATCATTGACATCTCAAGCTCATTTTGCATCTCATTAGAAAATTTCATGCACAAACCATCATCTCCTCCAAAAATGATATCATCAACAAAAACTTCCACAAACAAATATTTATCATTATCAATCTTGAAATACAGATTACTATTAGCAGTACCTTTGTAAATCCAAGCTTCACCAAATACTTGTCCAATTTGGCATACCAAGCTTTGGGGGCTTCCTTGAGTCCATACAATGCTTTCTTCAACCGACATACCATATCTCCCTGATCATTCAATTTAAATCCGTTAGGTTGCTCAATGTACTCTTACTCTTCCAATTCGCCATTTAGAAATGTTGACTTGACATCCATCTGATAAACCTTGTAGTTTTTGTAAGCAGCATAGGCAAGAAATAGTCTCACAGCTTCAATTCTAGCAATGGGGCAAAAATTCTCTTCAAAGTCAATTCCTTCCATCTAAGAATATCCTTTACATACCAGTCTTGCGTTGTTTCTGATAACTTCACCTTGCTCATTCAGTTTATTTCTAAAGACCCATTTAGTTTCAATTACATTTTTATCCTTAGGTCTAGGAACAAGAATCCATGTATTATTCTTCTCAATTTGTTGCAGTTCTTCTTTCATTGCTTCAATCCTATGTTCATCTTTGCATGCTTCATTTGTGTTACTTGGCTCAGTCTTTGATATCAAACAGTATTCTTCTGCAATTCTTTTCCTAGTTTGGACACCTTTATTCTTATCACCTATAATCTAATTTTCTAAATGATTTAATCTCACATACCTTGGAGTCTTAGGCCGTTCTTGAACTTCAAGCTCTTGTGATCTCTCTACTATACTTTCACTAGTCTCTCCTTCTTCTTGATCTTCTTGACTCACCAGAATGATCTAAACTTGATTTGAAGTCTGAAATTTTTTTGTATTGTCATTCTGATCATCAAAATCATATCCATTGGTTCTGGATGGTCTAGTAATTTCTTCATCAACCTTAACATTTTCACTTTCAACCATTTTCTTCAATCTCTTGTTGTAGCATCGATAGGCCTTTCTCTTAGTAGAATAACCAAGAAAGGTTCCTTCATCACTCTTAGCATTAAAATTTCCTATATCTTCATCTCTTTTGATGTAGCATTTACTTCCAAAGATTTTGAAATATCTAATAGTAGGCTTATGACCAAATCATAGCTCAAAAGGGGTCTTACCAGTATCACCTTTTAGTTTTACCCAGTTGAGGATATAAACACCAGTACGCACAGCTTCTCTCCAATAGATATGAGGAATATTTCCTTCCACCATGATAGCTCTAGTAGCATCTTGAACTATCATATTCTTCCTTTCCACAACTCCATTTTGTTGAAGTACAGATAATTATCTCTTTATCCCATGCACTTCATAGAAAGAATTAAACTCATTGGAAGTGAATTCACCACCTCTGTTTATCTTAGACATTTAATCTTCAGACTTGTCTCTGTCTCAACCATAGCCTTGAAAATATTGAACTTCTCTAGAGCTTCGGATTTCTCCCTTAAGAAAGCAACCCACATCATCCTAGAGTAATCATCAATACGCAACATGAAATACCTATAACCTTGCAAACTTTTGGTTCTAGCAGGACCGCACAAATCAACATGCACAAGCTCCAAAAATTCATTTGAATAATGTTGTTTGCTCTGAAATGAAATTCTAGTTTTCTTTCCTAATTGACATTCTTTGCATATGGCATTAGAGGGTTTTACCAACTTAGGAAGATCTCTCACTACCTGAGAAGAACTTATCTTGATAATACTATCAAATTTTACATGACACATTCGTCTATGCCACAACCAACTTTCATCAACTTGAGCAATCAAACAACTTTTACTAGCAACATTCAGGTGAAAAATGTTACCTTTTGTTTTTGTACTTGAGGCAATCACATTTCCAGAACTTCCCAATATTCTACACTTTCCATCCTTGAATTGAACATTGTATCCCTTATCAACCATTTGTCTAACACTTAAAATATTATGCTTCAAACCTTCCACATAAATAACATCATCAGTATTGTGCTTACCATCAAAAGAAATACATCCTCTATTGTGGATTATTCAACAATCATTATCACCAAATCTTACAACACCACCATCATACTTTTCCAGGCTCACAAATTTTATTTTATCACCTATCATGTGATGTGAACATCCACTGTTAATTACCCATTCATCCTTTTCTTCAACTTGAGCAACTAGGGCTTTCTCCACATTTGTACAACTAGAAATTCAGTAGACATGGGTTTATTTTCCTTGATAGCAATAAACACAAACTCATCTTCACTTACATTCCCTTTATCAAATTCATCATCTGTCAAACCTTCATCAGTAGCATAATAACACTTCTTTTGAAATCTAGGATTTTTATATCTTGACTTAGGGACTCTTTTCAAACACCTTGATGTAAAATGACCTATCTTATTGTAGGAAAAAAATTTAATAGGAAAATTTCCTTTGTACTTACCTTCTCCTCTAACTTCTCTTTTGACAATGAATGCTTCAAGCTCATTCAGTTCTATTTCTTCTTCTTCAATTTATCTCATTTCTTCCTCATACTTGAATACCTTTCTAGAAGAACTTTCACCTGGATCATATCTTTGCTTGTCTCTTTCGGAGGTAGTAGCTTTGAATGCAGATTTTATCTTAGGAAGGGCGTCACCGAATTCACTCAGCTCAAAAGCAGTAAGTTTACTAATAAACATATCTCTGGTTATATTTGTCATAGTTTAGAGCTCCTCAATAGCTGCAAATTTTATTTTGTATGCATCAGGAAAGGATCTAAGCACTTTAGCAACAATCTCTGATTCATCCAACTATCCACTAGCACATTTGATACCACACACAAGTTTATTCACTCTTTACATTAAAGTAGTAATATTCTCATCATTACCCATTTTCAACAGTTCATATTTCCCTTCCAGACTTTGTAGCTTAGCCATCTTCACATTAGCATCACCTTCATACAAGGTTTCCATTTTTTTTCAGATCTCATAATCAGTCTTCAGATCCATTACATTTGTCATCTCAGAATTAGTCAAAGCACTTAACAATGCTTCCTTAGCCCTGATATTGTATTCAGCATCCCTAATTTCAGTAGCAGTAGTAGGAACATTTAGAGGAATAACATACCTATTACTTGTAATGTTCCAATAAGATTCACCAATGCATCTTAGATGACACTCCATTCGAGTCTTCCACAGAAAATAGTTTGTTCCAGCAAATCTCGAATTATCCTTCTTATATGTCACCATCCCAGATCACTTCAAGTTGTTAAACTTCTTCCAAGGAACCTACTCTGGTACCAATTGTTGGCAACACAAGGGTAGACAACTGAGAGGGGGGTGAATCAGTTGTCACATAATTTAAAACTTATTAACTTTATTAACCCTTATTCTCATATCTGATTAATAACCATGAAAGAATAAATCAACAACACATCAGAAATACACATAACACCAAGATTTTTGTCTGGAAACCATGTTAGGGGAAAAACCATGGTGGAGGTTAATCCACAAGTTTATACTCTATTAAAAGTATAAGAAGAATAAATGGGAATGCACATGCATTCAGGCACACTTCCTAGAGCTCACTGCTCAAATACAAGGGAAGACTCACTATCTTACAGAAACATTCAGATTAAATCCATCTAAAAAATTTGAACTAAGAAAAGTAGCATCTGCTAATGCCTGATTATAGTTTCGGTTAAGCACATGAACACTTCTTTACTTTTGTTCACTCTTCTTCACTCTTTGCTTTGCCTTCGAATGATTTGATCTTTATTCCAACATATCACTCACACACTACACATCATGCATACCTCAAATGAGATAAATAATCACTCATATATATCCGCAACAAGTAATTACATTGCTTCATGTCGACTTCAACAAAATAATAGAATGAATGCAAACTATCAGCCCAAAATAATAAAGATTATTAATACAAACCTGCCAAACTGAGCCACAACATAATAGAGACCCAAAACAATGTCCTTGAACATAAGACACCTTCAAATATTTTTCCTCAAAGATCCACAACACGCTTCAATCACCCTATCGGCCATGAACATGAAAAATATGAAAACGCAAGAAAAAATCACGGATCACAAGCACAATGATCAATATGGACATACAACACAAATAGAACATGATCTCAGAATATCAACAAAAACCATCAAAGCATACACAACAACACATATTACCATAATCACATTATCTTCTTCTAGGAATACTAGCTTCAATAAAAGAATAACTATCGAAACACAAAAGCTCATAACTTACTCAAATCTTCATGCCCACCTCTAAAAATTTCGGTGAATAAAATAGATAGGTTTGAAAACAAACCCTTTATTCCATTACTTCTCACCACCAACGTACTAAAATTTCCATCATACTGATCTGCATTGCTTCACAGACAACTTTCAACTTATTTTATTACAATTTTCTCAATATCCTCAACATATACAGACTTAAATACATTAATGCTAATAGTGTTGTCATCAATGACAACCACATATCAGAAAAACACCCACAACATCCAACACTACCAAGGTACCCCTCCTTGACAACAAGAAGGATCTAACCCTCCTTACATTCAACAAGGAGCTAACCCTCCTTGCATCCAACAAGGAGCTAATCCTCCTTACATCCAACAAGGAGTTATCCCTCCTTCCACCCAACATGGTTACCAAGGTCACGTACCTTCGCAATACCCAATCTATGACCAAAACATGGTAGGACAACAAGGTTACTATGTGTAGGATCCCCAAACAAATGTACCAAAAATAGAGATGGAAATGAAACTAAAAGCAATGAATCAAATAATATCAGATATGAAGATAGGGAAACCAAAGAAGACTTATACCCTTCAAGATATCTGTCCATTTCCTTTTGATAGTTCCATTACTATGCTTCCTTTTCTGAAAAACTTTGAGATACCAAAGTTTTAAAAATATAAAGGAAAGGGAGATCCAGTAGAACATGTAAGAGATTTCTCGGTAGCATGCATGTAAGTCCAAAATTACTCTTACCTCATGAGACTCTTCCCATGTAATCTTATTGGTCATGCCATGGAGTGGTTCACCCATTTACCACTAAGAATTAAAAGCTTTGATGAATTGTCTACCAAATTCATAACCCACTTCTCATTCAATATAGAACAATATATCACCATCACGTATCTATACAAGATTAAGAAAATTCAAGGAGAATCCTTCACCTCATACCTATAGTGATGGATACATAAGGCTAGTCGATGCAAATGGCCCATTCCCAACAAGGAACTGGTAGACATATTCATTTCCAATTTCCAAGAAGTCAACTACCGACTTACCATATTGTGTCCTACAAACTTTGAAGAGTCCATTGAAAAATGATTGCACATAGAAAGGGCCCTCATAGCAAGAGGGGTGATCAAGTTAAACAACCTAAGATACAATTCCTCTAATTCAAATGAGAAACCCAATATCTGTGTCAAGAACAAAAACATTACAAATGATGGGGTGGTGGATGCTAGAGTAGTATGAAATTTACAAAATCCTAATGTACCTCAAAAAAAACCTCAAGTGGCACAAACAAACTATACTCCTAATAATGCACAAAAATATCAACTTACCTATCCTCAAAACACTCAAGCAGTCAATCAACAAATAAATTAGGGAGGGCAACAGAGGCAATATGATCAACCAAGAAAGAAGTTTATTGTATTAAGAGAGTCACTTGAGATAGCCATGTGCAAGATAGTGCAACAAAACCTCATCAAGTTAAATGATCACCCAAACCATAAGGATCCAAGCTTCAAAACACCATGGTCAACGAGAAGGATTTATGTAAATTCCATAAAATGAAAGGACATACCACAAACAACTGCATGATACTCAAGCTCATCATACAAGACTTTATAGACAAAGGAGAAGTGTATGTCAAGCATCATCTTGGAAACAAGGACCTCTAGATATACACAAACCCAATCCCAAACCATGCTAGGAAGAATGACAAAGCAAAGGACCAAGATTATCACAGTGTTAACTACACTTATGGCCACATTGTTCTAGGTACCCTCTCTCAAGCAGATGACACTAGGGTAGATCTAGTGACTATACGAGGTGGAGACAATGACTGTAACATAACTACCCATCCAGGGAGAGTCAAAATACAAGGAGCCCCACCTAAACCCATGGCTAGGTCATCAAATTACTACAAAATTGTGGAACAGTTGAAGAAGACTCCTGGCTTGATCTCAATCCTAGAATTGTTAAAACTATCACCCACACATAAGGACATATAAGAAAAATAATTAGAAGCATCAATCCCTAATGACCTCAATCTAGATCAATTCCAAGTCGTGGTTGGAAAAATCATGGCCAATCACCATTTAGTCTTTTTCGAGAAAGACCTTCCACAAAATTCATTCCATAACTGAGCCCTCTACATATAGGTTGGTGTCCAAAAAAATATATGTACCTTGAAATTCATGAAACAACTAGGGTATTTTGATGATGTTATAGACAAAGCAAAGATAATTACTATAAGTGCCTATGATTATCTTGAAAGGAATTCAAAAGGAATAGTCAAGCTACTAATGAAGATAGGACCAACCACCATGGAAACCACCTCTCAAGTACTTGACCTTGAGTTACCTTATAGCCTCCTTCTAGGATTCCCTTGGATTCACACATTACAAGCATCTCCTTCAACCTTTTACCAATGTCTAAATATTTCTCACGAAGGAAATGAGGTGACATTATATGTCAATCTTGAACCCTTCCACGTTTTGTGCAAAATTGGAGAAGTATAATAAAATTCAGTGTATACCCAACAATGACATATTCTTTCATTCATTCTCATATGTTGACCCTTCCACACTACCATCAATCTCAATCAAACTAGTATCAAGTGAGCAACCAAAAACAAAAACCAAGGCTCAAGTACTTGATAGGGGTAATGGGAGTTATCACTTCAACTAAGAATTTTGCATTGGCATGCTTCCACCAACACAAAAGTTTTATGGAGGCTTGAAGGAGATCAAATATGTTCAAACAATACAAATGATAGCCAAACCCATAGTTTTCACCAAGTGGGGAGTTATAAAGGTGAAGAGATATTTAGAGAATATTTTTCATCTATGATTTACAAAGAAGACCAAAAGGATCTAGAACAACCACAAACCCTTCTAATTAACCCTAGTAGTAAAGGCTATCAGTTAGCTAAAAAAATGGGATATAGTGGAATAGGAGGCATTGGACTACACAAACAAGGAAGATGGGAGCCTATCATAGTGAAACAATGATAGAAAATATGGGACTAGGTTATGATTCAAAATATATGGTTACTCCAAAAAGTATGTGTACCTCTTTTAAGAAATGAGTGTCTTATGTTAGCATTAAGATATTGCATACATATCACATTTTAGACAACGAATTACCTATCAAGAATTTATTCCAAAGCTTTAGCATTAGTACAGTCCTTTCCCAACCTATCCAAACTATTCCCAATGACTATTATTATTCCAGAACATAATATAATGAGTACGAACGGGATTATCCTTCCTTTGTCACCTCAAGTTATGATGGCCTAGATGCCCAATGGGAGAATGATGCAAAAACCATATTAACCATCTCAAAAATCTCTGTAATCTTTACAGATAATGACGATAGCCAAACCCTCTACGACCCTCAATTGATAGATTGGGACAAACAACAACATACACCTATTCAGGATTAATTCCAAAATGATGAACTTGTTACTAATTTTTTGCTTCCGGCATAAATTAGTGAAGTTTTAGGGGGGAATTACTTGTTGGGGTATAATTTTTTTTTATATCAATTCATCCAATGAACCTTTATTTTCAAAATGAAAGAGTGTTTAAGATTGTTTTTTCAAAATCATTCAAACAATTGAGATTGACCTATTGAATAGTCCTAACAAAACAAAGTCTAAAAAAAGTTTTATTCGGAGAACAAACATTCAAGCTAAATCATTTGTCTATAGTGATTGTTAGAAAGAATAGCAGATATAGGAACAAAAATGCAAATAATTATTCATCTTAATTGCAGAACATGTGTTCTAAACAATTGCAATTTCATTTTTTTAGATTATGTAATTGGAATAAATTTAGAATGATACATAAGCCATTGCATATCATGAAAAATTGATTTATTAAGAGATATGTTTCTATAATCCCACACAAGATGTGGGTAGACTAAGTTTATTCAATTCAACAAGAAGTAAAAATTATACAACTAAATAATAACTAAAAGAAGAGAAACATGAAAAAGGAAGTCATTTTTGTCATTGCCTTAAGGGCTGGTGTAGGGTTGATTCCTCAGGTCCCTCTCGATCTTCAATATCTTCAATCTCTAGCTCCTTTTCTCCTGAGTTCCAAAACCTACAAGTGATTGTAAAATTTTGTTAGAGCTTAGGTCATGAGATCCAAAAACATGTTAAATTCAATAGAAATATAGTTTTTACTCATTTTCAAATCGGATCAACTTAGACAACATCTAAGAGATAAATGAAAAATTTCTAGATCAAATCATCAAGAGGAATCATTGAATCAGCTGTTTTTACTGACTTGAATTTTTTTTCATGTGTACATACAGGAAATGAAATGTTGTTGATTATCAAATTTCATAATGAGTGGTGGAAAATGTGGCTCCCACAAGGGTTGAGCCCAGCTCATTAAAAATGTTTTATGCAGTATAAACATTATGAGGTCTGTATAGTGTTTCAAAAGTTCCAGAGAGCAGCCTCATATGAAAGAAATCATTGCCTTATTATAATATATGCAAATATTTTATGTATTTTTGAATGCATAGATTCTTTTATTGCAAATTTCTTTTTCAGGAAAGAATAGACAAAAGCAAGGATAAAGAACAGAGATAGTATATAACCATGAAAGGACTTTAGCAAAATATTTCTTATGCAACAAAATTAAAATATATAGTCATCCTGGAGCAATTGGTTTGGTTGAAAAATAAAGAAAAGCAGTAATTATTTAATGCTTTATTATCATCAGTGAAGGAAATATCCATTAATCTCAACTTGACAGCTCAAAAGAACTGTGATTTTTTATTAAAAAAATAGTAAAGTTTGTAGCAGTCATGGTTAGATAGTTGGAGCAGCAACAAATTCAAAAGCGGATCATGATACAATCTAAATCTTGTAGGTGTCTAATAGTTACTATGATATGAGACAACAAGAGCCATTAAGTATTATCAGAAGCTATCACAAGTCATAAGACATTCACAGTCCTAATTGATTGGATGATAGTCATCAATGCATAGCAGTGGTAGACCTTCAACATGAAGGGGTTCCACGGAATGAAAAAAGAGCCTCATCCAAGTCCTACTTATTGTTGGACTCAAGGGAACACTCAGAGGGGGGGGTGAATCAGTGTTCAATAATTATTAAAAATCTATTTATCCAAAGCATGAAACCATTTCACCATTGTATTAAAGAAAAGATGAATGCATTCAAAGTAAACATACACAGCACCATAACACACAAATTTTTGTGTGGAAACCCGGTTAGGGGAAAAACCATGGTGGAGGTTAATCCATAATTTGAGTACTTAAATATAATTGTTTACAAAAGGAATGCACTTGCATTCAGGCGTGCTGCCTAGAGCTCACTGCTCAAAGAGAAAGGCTTACTACCCTACAAAATTTATATTAAAACCATCTAAAGGGTGAACTAAGATAATAGCATCTATTCATGTCAGGTAATAGTTCCAGTGAAGCTCATAGATCTGATTATGGGTCTGCTTTCTGATTTTGTACATTGCTCTACCCTATTCTGCTCTTCATAATACTTATTATCAAATTCACACAACTGTACTATCGGATCTCATAATTCGCACTACTACACACATACCTTTTTCTTCACACACCTTGCGTCCTTTTTTAAAAAAATCAACCACTTATATATAATTGTGATCAAAGACTTATTCATCCAACAGTCGGCTTGCAAAATATTAAGTTACTTTTATCTTGTCGGCCAGATCCACCACTAAATATTTATGTGCATCCTCCAAAGTCTGTTAAGACAAAGAGAGGACCCAAATAACACTTATTCTAGCATGAAGACATAATTTATTACACCTTATACATCTGTGATTTCCATCTTTGTCGGGTTGGCCTTCTAGAAAGATAATCAACAAATTACTGCACTGTATATTGTAGATCACTTACCAGTGAGTGTGCATCAGTACCAAGATACTACAAGCCTCAAAATACCTTCCTCAGAGATCCACAACCTAAAATATCTATCTGGTGGGGTGTTTAGATCAACTTTTTTTCCTTTAACTGGATGCCCTGTTCTTTACTTTGTTTTGTCAGTAGGAGCCAAAATTGCACTATCAAATGCAAGACTTGAGTTGCATGAATTGGGTTGCCATAAATCACAACACTTATGATCCAATCTCTTCATCCATATGCCAACAATCTCCCCCTTTGGCATTGATGGCAACACTTAGTGAAAAATGACTAAGTGTCAGAATCATTATAGGTACACTGCAAAACTGGTCATTGCACTTACTCCCCCTGAGATTTATAAGGCCTTTTTCACTGTATTCTCTCCCCCTTTGACATCAATGACAAAGCATGGATTCCATATGCCAAAAAAATAAAAAGTGAAAAAACATGTGTTCAAAATCACCAATCCTTAAAAACATATATATGCTTATAGTTCTCTTTGATCAAAATTGCAAAAACTTCAAGACAATTTACTACCATCTTTAGAAAATTGTCTTATTGTTTTTCTTCACTTCCGAAAGAAACTTCTTCCAGCTATGAATTGTAATTCCAATACTGATGATCAAACTATTGTTCTTGGAATTTTTGTTGATAATCTCAATGAGAGATTAAGGAATTGTAATTGCTTCCTCCAATTTCTCACAATTTTTTAGAATTTCCACCATTTTCTCCAGCCTACATTCAATTAAGTCCTTTACCTTCTAGGAAAGTATCCACAAGAACATTCTTGGACAATTGAATTCTTGTTTGTGTTGTTTGTAACTCCTGGATTCTTCTCTTGATAATGTCATCTAGATCCTGAGACATGTCAAAGCTTTTTCCAATGTCATTCAGTTTTGTCTCAATCTAATCCAACTTATCCTTGTAATTGTTGACTGCATGGGGCCAATGGATGCAATAGTTGTAGATGCCTATGGCTGAGTTAATGAATTGCCTTAACTCATTCATTTTATTTTTCAACTTGGAAAGAGAGTCTGAATTGTTCCTTTAGATGAGAGATAACTTCACCTTCTTCTTTGCTTTTCACCTCAGAGCCTATTGATTCTTTGCTACACTCAGTCATCTCTTTGGGTAGAATGTCCTTCAGACTTTCCAATTTTATCTTGCAGTGCTCAACATGAACATTTAGAACTTCCAAAATCAAATCTTGATTGTATGATGGTTTGTTTGACCATAACCTTACAATTTTCTACATGCCACCTACACTTTCGATAAGCTACTATAGCTTTTCTTTTTTCAGATCTTCTTCATCCATACTGCCTTCTTCTTGACCGGATTCATTTTGCGGTGGATTCTCAGGTTCTTCATCGGATTCATTTTCCAGTGGATTCTCAGGTTCTTCATCAGATTCTTCATCCAAAATTTCCACAATTTCCTTTCCTTTTCCCTCAATCTTGGGAACTTTGCTTTCAGGAGGTTTGTATTCAATAATCTCATGTATTCTTTTTTTTCCTCTATCAGTGCTACCGGAAGAGTAACCAACTTCCATTTTTCTTACCAGAGGGGAAATATTGATTGGTCCACACTTTACAAGCACATTCTTATAGAAACTTTCAAATTTTGAATCCTAGTTAGACAAACTCTTAGAATAAGAGTAAATTTGAGTACATACCGGTTTGTTTGATGTCCATGCTACATTGTCGATTTTTGGCAACAAATTCAAAAAACAAATAATGAGACATATAATTAAAGTGCCAAACCTAAATAGATAGCCTTACTCCTTTGTCAGTTGCACATTCTCTAGCATCTGATCTTTTAAAAACCTACATAGGTCAAAGTCATGACCATCAATTATCATTTTTTTAGCAATCTATACTATGCCAGCCAATGTAGCTCCTTCATGATTTATGTAGAATATTTTATAGGTTATGTCATGTGCAATGTACTTCATAACAAGATTCTTGATTCTTTCTATCACAGGGCTCTCTGATCTCCGTTATTCCAGTTAGGGTTTCGACCTCTTTGTTTCAGATAGATTTCTTTCTAGGAACATCTCCAAATTTGCCAAAACCAGTTAATTTCTCGATTGCCTCTTTTGAGGTGATGTAAGGTTTGTCCAAAGTTAGAACATCACCATGTAATATGTTTAATATTAATTTCATGAATTATGCATTCTCAAGGTATGAAAACTCATTCCACATATCCAAATTTCCATGCTTGGCTTCGCTCAATTGTTTTAATTCGTCGGGGAGAAACAAATTCCTCATAGACCTAATCTTTCCACTATTCTATCCATCTAATGTGATTGAGCCTTTATTTTTTCCATTTTTCCTTTTCGCATTTGGGGTTCATAACTACACACCAATTTGTATGAAAATTTTGAGAATGACTTGAAATAACTGATAGATTTCATGATCTGTTGATGAAATTGATTTTACTGCTTCAAAATCCACTAGTCGAGTGCTCTCCTTCTTCTCTTCAATGATGCAAAGTGAAAAATGATGGCTCAAACTTGAATTTTATAGCTCGCACATGCGCAATAAATGTATTTGCCCTAAGTTTTCTAGAGACTCTGTTTTACCAAGCAACAACAAAAAAAATTTCTATGGACCTATGAATTTTCTTAATTTCCTTTGCTAAAATCATCCAAAACTTCTATACACTATGATTTCATTTCCATGACTATTCTTTATGTTCTAGTACCATCCATAGATAGGGGAGGAAATGTTTTCTTGTAAAACTCCCCCTAGGCCAGTGACCTAAAATTAATTACCGGAAGCAGGTTCCAATACGGAACCATTTCCAGCATCAGAATCATTTTTCCTTACCCATGTTCTCTTCATTTGATCTCCGATTTCATCCGTAGTTACCTTTTCTTTCCCTTTATCATTTTTCTTTGTATCTTTGTTCTGTATACCGGACCTCTTATGTCTATGTTCTTGTTTCTACAGAATCTTGCAATATGACCATGCTTATTATAGTTATAGCACACAATGTTTCCTTGTCCTAAGCAATCATTTCAATGACTTCTTCTAGATCTACATTGATTAGAAATATGCCCAAACTTCCCACATGTATAACATTCAGCATTTCTTCTGTTAATAAAGTGACTTGAAATATTTTTGCATTCAATTGATTTATGACCAGGCTTTTTGCAATTGAAACACTGACCAAAAAATGATGAAACTTTTGAACTCAAATTACTTCTACATTGGGTAGCCATATGACCAAACTTATTGCAGGAAAGATAATATCCATTAAAATTTTGCGCATTAGGTTGTCTTACTGGAAACCTTCCATTTTTGTTTTGTCTGAAATTCTTTTGTCTTGATTTGGAACTTTCTCCCTTTTCATAACCAAGACCTCTCTTATCATTTCCACTATTTTGTCCTTGAGTTAGCTCATCAAGCTTTATTGAACTAATCTTAAACTTTTCTTTATATTCATTGCATTTTATATTCATTTTCAATGACAAGATCATTCCTAAGAGTAGTAATCAGCTTACCAAGTTCTTCTTCATTGTTTCTGGTTCTTTTTAATTCACTTTCCAGCTGAATTAATTCTCCATTTATCTATTGCATTCATCAGATTTCTCTTTCAGGTTCTAAGCAAGGCATTCCTCATTTTTCTTCCTTTCTTCTATCTCCTTAGTCATCTTCATCATCATAGATTCCATCTCATGCTTTAGGTTTGTATTGTCTCTAGCAATATTTTCACATTCTTCAGTTATCTCCTTCAAGGTTTGATTCAAGTGAGCATCATCCATGTCTTCGTTATCCTTCTGTTGTATCTGATCAGATAGATCTTTCCTTTTTACTTGGGATTTAACTATCTGATCCTTCAATGATTGAATGAATTTCTCAGCATCTCTCAGATTTTATTTCAATTCTTAAACTTTTGCTTTAGACTGATCAAGGTCATCAAGAGCCACCATCAACTATTGTTGGAGACTGCTAGATTCCATCACATTCCAAGATCCACCTCAAGCTATGAAACTTCTTCAGAGGAACTTGCTCTGATACCAATTTTTGGACTCAAGGGAACACTCAGAGGGGGGGGGTGAATTAGTGTTCAACAATTATTAAAACTCCATTTATCCAAAGCATTAAACCATTTCACCATTATATTAAAGAAAAGATGAATGCATTCAAAGTATACATACACAACAGCATAACACGCATATTTTTTGGTGGAAACCCTATTAGGGGAAAAACCATGGTGGAGGTTAATCCACAATTTCAGTACACAAATATAATTGTTTACAAAAGGAATGCACTTGCATTTAGGCGCACTGCCTAGAGCTCACTGCTCAAAGAGAATGGCTTACTACCCTACAAAATTCAAATTAAAACCATCTAAAGGGTGAACTGAGATAATAGCATCTATTCATGTTAGGTAACAGTTCTGATGAAGCTCATAGATCTGATTATGGATCTTCTTTTTGATTTTGTACATTGCTTTGTCCTATTCTGCTCTTCTCTGCTCTTCGCAATACTTATTATCAAATTCTCACAACTGTATTGTCTGATCTCATAATTTTCACTACTACACACACACCTTGCTTCCTTTTAAAAAAAAACAACCACTTATATATTCTGCGATCAAAGACTTATTCATCCAACAGTTGGCTTGCAAAATATTAAGTTACTTTTATCTTGTCGGCCAGATCCACCACTAAATCTTTATGCACACCCTCCAAAGTCAGTTAAGACAAAGAGAGGACCCAAATAACACTTATTCCAACTCAAAGACTTATAATTTATTACATCTTATACATTCGTGATTTCCATCTTTGTTTGCTTGGCCTTCTAGCATAGATAATCAACAAATTATTGCATTGTATCTTGTAGATCACTTACCAGTGAGTGTGCATCAATACCAAGATACTACAAGCCTCAATAGACCTTCCTTGAAGATCCACAACCCAAAATATCTGTCTGGTGGGGTGTTTAGATCAACTTTTGTGCCTTTAATTGGATGCCCTTTTCTTTACTTTGTTCTACCGATAGAAGCCAAAACTACACTATTAGATACAAGACTTGATTTGCATGACTTGGGTTGCCATCAATGAAAACATTTACGAGCCAATCACTTCATCCATATGCCAACACTTATGCTAGTGCAAATATAGGGAAAGGCAATCACTAGTACTATTGAAGAAAAGCAATGACAGTTAGCATATTTTGGAAATAAAGGAAGGACTCACAAGAATTCATGTGAGAGGAATGATGCTAAAAAAAAGGTTTCCATTTTTAGAAAACAATGAAATGTTCATTTATAATGCATGAAATTATAAACCCAGAACCTGCAAAACACAGGTAATGAAGAAAAGAGGTGCATTTTCTTTTGCAAGTCAAACTTTAGGGCTTATTTTAAGGAGAAAAGAATGAAGCCGTGGCTTCTATTTTTGTTTCCAAGCCTCGACATTAGATGGTACAAACCTATTTTGAGTTTTAAAACCTAGAAATCTATAGAATAAATGAAGCCCAAAATGCATAAGAAGATGCCATGGCCTGTGATTTCTATTTAAAGATACAACGAATCAGAAAGAGTGAGGTATGGCGGCCTATATAAAGGAAAGAGAAACATTTCATAGAGAGAATGAAGAGAACAACAGAAAGTCATGCAGCTAAAAGGCTTTCAAAATCTTTAAGAATGCAAGAAAACTTTCTAGAAATACAACAAAAATTGGACTATATTCTCAAAAAGTCTTCGAGAATCATCAAAGAGATGGTGAGCAACACAAATATTCTCCACAACACCCAAAGATAAAGCATAGATAGAAGAATAAGATTACCAGCAGTGAGAATGAGGATAAATGCAAATAGTCGCACACAATAAAGCTTTGAAAGGCTTTTCAAAATGAATGAAACAATTTGAGATTCAGCCAAAGATCAAGCTTACCACGTTTTCTGTTAAATCTTCTAGAAAATATTTTGTGACAACAAGAAATGAAGGAAAAAGTTTCCATCTTCAAAGCTCTACCTAGGGTTCTCCATGGCGATGGCCAAACTTCCTTGAGAATTTTTGATGTTTGAAATGAAAGTTTCATATTGCCTTTTTGTTTTGTTTTAGGGTTATGAAACTCTAAAGAAAAGTCGATGATAAAAGATTGTTTTCCTTAGCTTATTTTAAAAATCTTTATTCATTTTGCTAAACCGTGGCATATCTTTTTTCTTAAGTTTTGATTAAAAAATTTATTCCTATTTGTTCAGTGGGCATTGCATTTTTATGCCTTGTAAAATTTTAATATCTCCTTAAAGACTTAGTCTTTATTTTTTATATTTGACTTACTCGAAGTCTGTATTTTTGCATTAATTTTAAAAAATGTAAATCTTTATTCAAATTGATTAATTATATAACATTTTAAATAAAGAAATTTATAAAATGAAAAATAGATGTCAAATACATATAAGACTTTAAGTCTTTTTATTTTTGTATTTTATTCAAGTTGTAAATCTTTATTTTAAGTGATAATTATAAATCATTTAAAATAAATGATATTTTGAATGCAATTTCAAATTATGAGCTTTAAAGCCTTGCATGAATCATGGAGGTAGTTGAGGAGATCTTGCCAACATGTGGAGGAAAATCAGGAGTTTGAGGCACTTGATTGTGAGATCACTTTTAGTTTTGAGTTCCATTTGATTGGGTTTCAATCAAAGAGAAAAATCAGGCACAAAACACCTTGTTCCATTCAGTTATGATCCTGATTTGAAGGGATTTTCAATTTCATGTGACCCATGAGGTTGTTGAAACTATGAATCCCAATCCTATACTTGCACAAACACAACAAACAAACACATTAGTGAGTTCATATGGAAGATAAAACAAGGATTCCCCATGAAATCCATTCACAAATACTCAAAATAGGAAAAACAAGAACAAACATGAAATATAGATGAAATCCTAAATTAAGCAAATGCAACTCTCGATCCCATGGGGGATTTGGTGCCAATTGATATGTTGAAATTAGCCCTTTCCCAACTCCTTTGTAAGCTCTTTGATGATTTGATGAGTGATCCACCTTGATGAAGATTCAATCAAGCTCCATGATGAAAAATCTGCATGACCTAGCTAAGAATTTGATGAAATGAATGAAACTAGATATGCTTGAGGATGAAGTTGAGTATAGTAAGTTTACTCAAGTTGTGGATGTTAGAATGAGAGGAAGAGTCTCTCATTTATAGATTTCAAATTGGAAGAATGAGCAAGATTTGAGCAATGTGGGACAAAAGACCAACCAATGAGAGAAGGCCACTTGTCCACATGTGATTGGAGGAGGAATGAGCACATTTTGGTCAATGTGCATGATAAATGTCATGAGATTCAAATTTGAAATTTGAATGTGACATGTTGCGGGGAGAAAGAAATGGAGTTAATGTCACTTGGCTCAATGCACAAGGACATGTAAGAGGATTGAATGCTTTGTTGGAAGTACCCATCCACTTGGATTTTAAATTCAAATTTGAGGGAATATTCACCTTTTATGCCATGTTGAGAGAAAATTGATAAATTAATAAATCAAAGTAATTGATTTATTGTGCAAGTTGCATTCTCTAGAGGATTTTAGTGATTTGGATTAAATTAATCAAGGTTTGATCAATTTAAGTAGAGATTAGATGATGTGACAAATTTGATTCACATTTTATGATTTATTTAAATCAAAGTTGAGAGGAATAATGATTTAGACTTTAATTAAATAAAGATTTTGATTTATTTAACTGAAGGGGGATGATGTTAGATTAATTTAAATAAGGTTTAATTTATTCAAATTAGTGAGAAGACTTTAGGGATTTAATCAAATAAGATGAATTATTTAATTAAACAGGGATTTAGGGTTAATTAAATTAAATTGATTAATTTAATCAACAGAGGAGAAAGACCTAATTTAGATGAATAATGATTTATCTAATTAAGAGACAACTCGTGATGAGAAGCTCAAAGTGTGATTCAGGAAGAAATGATGTTAGTAATCAGGATCAAGTGCGTCAGATCGAATTCTATATTTTCCATGTCTACAAAAACTTTCACAACTCTTGGTGGAGTTTTCTTGCAGTTTTAATGCCTTGTTTGGAGGAGGAGGAAAAAACATCAGTTTTTGGAGCCAAGATTCAAATTCAAATTTTTGGAGGCTTTTTTATAAGTCTATCTTCTCTCTCATTTTTTGGGGTGAGTTTTGAGTTTTGTAACTACTAAGGAAGATTATCCTTGCTTTGTAACTCATTTTTCTTATGAGTTCTTGAGATTTGTAATGCAGATATCTCCTATTTCTCAATAAAGTAGCTTATTTCCTTCTCTATATTTCTTTGTTCTTTGGTATTAGTTGTGAGTTACAAGATAGAATACTATATTTTCATTATTTTATCAAATTCCTCCAATGTTGAGTGCAGAAAATATCATGTCATAGTCAAGGTCTAGTTCGTGCTTTCATCCTCATGCATAAGGATTTGTGAAAACATCATTGTTTTCCTTTTTTTGAGCCTATTTCCAAGCCTTACATTAGAATCATTTTTCCAGACATAAATTTTTGAGTTGTGAGATTATATTTCTTTGTCATTGAGTCTATTGTGAAGTTTTATCAGCTTTCAAATCACCTTTTAGTTGTTGGATCACCTTGTTTTCAAGTTTTTAGTTTATGCATAATCCTTCTATCCCTTTCCCTCTATTTTAAAAATTAGTATTTGCAAGAAAATCCAAAGGGAGCTCACCCATAACCTGGAGGTCTATTCTCACTATAGGATACCCACAGCCTCAGAATAGTCCCATGTTGCATGAGATTTCCTAGTTTCCAACTTAGCAGTCGGGTGCAAATCCCTGAGTCAACAATTTTTGGCACACCCAGTGGGACTGAGAACTATTTTTTTTATCCCTAATCTAGAGAATCACGTTGTTGTTTGGTGTGTGAAGTAGAAATTATAGTCTTTAAGAGATAATTTTTAGCATACCTGGTGACTTCAAGCTTTGGTTTAGTAAATTCAGTGCATTACAGCCTATGAGAAGAGTACATGCCAGAAGTAGCTCTTCTTCATTTGAATATTTACAATTATCCCCACACAAAAGAAAAGGGAGAGAAATTCAAAAGCCTCAAAAGACTATTGTTTATTCAAGAAGAACTAGGTCTACTTCTCCTTCTATGAGAAACCGTACTACTGCCCCAAATTTTCCTATTGTAATAATTCCAATGGCTCATCCACCACCACCCAAAAATCATCCCTTTGTCTCATTCGATGAGGGAAGCCCCTTGAACCTAGCTCAGTATAATAATATACCAGAAACAACCTTGAAGAGCTTTCCTTTTTTCACTAGAGAAGACCATATAACAGCTATAGAACACATCAGGGATGTGGCTTCGTTGTGTGGAGTGCATCATATCACTCATCAAGACGTTGCAGTAAGGCTCTTGGTAGCTTCTTTCAAGGGTAAAGCCCTCCAATGGTTCGAAGGCCTTGTTGTTAACTCAATTGATACATGGGATGAGCTAGGTGAGCAGCTGAACAGATAATTTGAGGACAAATCAGACCATCTCTCATTGGTGGAGCAGTTAACTACTATCAAAAGAGCTCCACATGAGTAGTTGGGGGACTTCAATTACCACTTCAAGAAGACTTGGAATCAAATTCCAACCTCGGTAAAGCCCTTTAATGACTAGGCTTATCTGTTTTACTTAAAAGCTTTAAATAGTGATATCTCCCTTATGATTCAATCCATGGGAGGGGGATACATTACCAACAATTTTTGATGTTGTTGTTAGGGCTGAGAATAGCTAAATTCAAGCAAGTAAGATATCCCCTAGGCCTCCTATGCCTTATTTTTTTGATTTACAGCCAACTACCTTTGTTATTCCACCTATTGTTGCTATTGTTCCTACTTTTCCAACCTTTAATACACAAGTAGCAACTCATGAGCATGTTATCCCTAGCCAATTTCAAGAGCTAATTAGCATAAAGGAGTAGAATGATAACATTCAGAAGACCCTACGGACCTTTGGTAATGATCTTGTTAGCATCAAGAAGTAGAAAAACCAGCCACCTTACCAATCTCCTTACCAAGCCCCATTTCAGTCAAATCCTTAGTTTCAGAGGAGGATCTTCAATCAAAGGCCTTTCTAGCCTTATAATCCCAATGTCCCTAGTACTTCCAAGGAAGTGGTTCCTGTGCAAAACAATCTAGAAGTTGATTACAAATGGTTTTTTCCATGTAATCAGCCACACAATCAGTCCACCTGTTCCAATGGTATTATTAATCAAGAACTGATGGTGCAAAGCAATGTTGTTGTTCCACAAAATTCACCTCAGGAGGCTCAAGAACAACAGTTTGCTCGTACAAATCAAGGTAACCCTGATGTTTCATTTTTGAACTAGAAAGGTGAAGAGTTATGTAGGGTTAATAACCCACAAGATTAGTTAAGTGATCTTGTGTCAACCAATACAAGATCTAAGAAAAGCACTAATGACTTGGGGTAGAAAACTGATAGAGATAGAAATCAGCCATCCACAAGTTTGTAAAGCCAAGTGAGGCCCTCTGCTACATAGAATGTTCAATTTCTGCCAAGAGCACAACCTATGGTTGGAAGAGATCAACTTAGAGTACCAGTTCAACCAACACAAGTACAAAAAGATGTTCTTAAAGGATAGAAAAAGGTTATTGCTAGTAATTTCAATATTTTAGAGCATATGAAGAAAACTAATGTTAGTGTTTCTATGTGGGATTCTTTGGCTCTTCCTGGGAAAAATGATCTATTACATGAAGCTCTATCTAAATTTAATTTGTTTGATGAAGTTTTAAATCAGCAACCTGCTAAGGTTGTTCTTACAAATGATTCTCCTAAAAAGAAAGAGCAACCTACCAAGGTAGTTAAACCACCCCTTCTATGTTTCTCTAATTGTTGGCTAACATTTAATTCACAACTGTATGATTGACTTTGGGGCCAACAGTTCTATAATTCCCAAGAAAATTGTAGATAAGTTGGGAATAGAGTACAAACCATTAGAAAAGGGGGTAGTCCAACTAGATGGTACTGTTCTAAATACTGCAGGGGTCATTAAAAACCTGAACCTTACATTGCATGCATGTCTGAACTTTTCAATACCTTAGGACATTTATGTCATAGGTTTTCCTCCATACTTCATAATATGTTTATCTCATGATTTCACAGCTAAAATTGGAGGATACTTGTCCTCTAATTGGTCTCATATGTTATTTAGGACCAAGTATGGAACCAAAGTCACTATCAAGTCAGAGCCTGTTGCTAAAAATAATATTGAGCCCTATAATCCGAGTGTTTTCAATGCAGCAGTTGCTGTAAATTGTTCCCTATTTGATCAAGAAGATATTATTGCATCCAATGAGACTACTACTCAGATAGAGGATATTCCAGATGTTCTGTTGGATGATTGGGCAGTAGAGAATGCTCAGATTTCTATTGATGAACAACATGAGTAGGTAAATCAGGGGGTTTATTTCATGCATGAGTCTAATTCTATTATACCTAATCTTGTGAAAAGTGATGAACAACAACCTGATTGGCAATTGAATGAAGTATGGAAGTTATAATTTGATGGTTCAAGGACTAGAAATGGTGCTGGAGAAGGTTGCATGCTTATTTCTCTTGCTAGTGACAAATACTACTCTACATTCAAGTTCACATTCAGCTGCAGCAATAACACAGTTGAGTATGAAGCTCCGATTCATGGTCTCCAATGGGAAAAAAGGAGAGGTATTGACTATTTATAGGTTTTTGGTGATTCAAAATTGATTGTTAATTAGGTGAGAGGTAGCCATTCTACTAAGAATGATCTTCTAAATTTTTATAAGTATAGAGTAGGGACCTTATTGAGGATTTTTCAGGCTTTTAATTTGTTGTCTATAACTAGGAATCGAAATAAACATGTTGATAGACTAGCAACCATAAGTGCTCGGTCTGATATCCCCAATGACATCGAAAAATTTAGGGAAAAGAAGTATGTTAAAGTAATTATCAAATCTTGTGTTCCTAACAATAATGAGAATTAGCAAGTTTTTGAGAGTGATCAATAGATTGTTAACTTCTTGAGAGAAGAAGTAGAGTTTTCTAATGATAACCAGGAGAAGCTCAGACAGCAATATGATGATCAAATCATATAGCTGAAAACCAACAAGTTGCCCAAAGGCTTGGTTACATTGGAGTCTATTTTCAATGTTGATGATCAGGTCAGAAAAGAGAAAGCCAGTATGCACATTAAAGAGGATCATTATCAAAACATTGAGATCTTCAAGGACAAGATTTTAAAGCTTGGCAAGGTATGTACATTAGAAGAGAGGCATGCATTTATTTTACTTTTTCAAGAATTTAGTGAAATATTTGCATGGGAGTATTCAGATCTGAAGGGTTTTGATCATTTTATTTCCCAACATACCATTGATCTTGAGCGTAATGCCAAGTCTGTAAGGCAAAAACATAGGCCACTTAACCCCAAGCTTGAGGCCCTCATGATCAATGAGTTGCATAAACTCATTGAGAGTAATACTATATTTTTGGTCAAACATACTTCATGGGTATCCAACCGTGTTCCAGTGAGAAAGAGAAATGGTGAAATCAGACTTTGTGTCAATTTCAGAGACCTTAATAGAGCCTCACTGAAATATCATCACCCTTTACCTTCCATGGAACAAATCCTTCAAGTTGTTTCAGGTGCCTAAAGATCTTCTTTGTTAGGTGGCTTCTCAGGATATAACCAGATCCTAGTTAAGGAAGAAGATCAGTTTAAAACAATGTTTACTACCAAATGGGGCATGATGGATTACAAGAAGATGCCATTTGGTTTGTCAAATGTTGGAGCAATGTTTTAGAAAGCGATGGACATGGATTTCAAAGGTCTTATGTATAAAATTGTTTTGGTTTATTTGGATGACATGACTATTTTTTCAAAGAATTCAGATGAACACTTTGTTCACTTGAGGAAGATCTTTGAAAGGTGTAGAGAGTTTGGAATATCTCTCAATCCAAATAAATCTGTATTTATTGTCTATGAAGGTAAATTGCTTGGATATATTGTATCCAAACACAGAATCACCATAGATCCAGATAGAGTAAGTGCAATTATTTCCCTTCCTTTACCATAACATAAGAAAGGTCTGCAAAGTTTCCTAGGTAGAATCAACTTTGTTAGAAGATTCATACCAAACATTGTTGAATTATTAGTGCCCCTTACTTTTATGTTAAAAAAGAATGTTTATTTTAGCTAGACTAAGGAAGGAAAAATTATTTTTGAGCTTATTAAAGAAGCACTTGCAACTGCTCCTACTTTGTTGAATCTATATTTCTCAAAAGACTTTATTCAATATGCATATGGTAATATTGATAGTATTGCAACTATGCTGGTTTAGGAGAATGATCATGGCTTAGAGTAGCCTTTATCCTTTTTCAATCAAGGTCTTAAGGATTATGAGCTTAATTATTCCTTTATTGAAAATAATTTCCTTGTTGTTATCAGGAGTTTGAAAAAATTTAGACGCATGCTTTCTAACAACAAGATTAAATTGTTGGTTGCTCACCCTTCAGTCAAGGATTTTTTGTTGAATAAAGATCTGAATAGTAAAAGAGTTGGTTGGGTGACTAATGTGATGGAGTATGACCTTGAGATAAAGATTACCAAGCTGATAAGAGGAAAAGGTCTCTGTGAACAGCTTACAGAAGATAGTAACAACAATACAGAAGAGGAAAAGAGTGTTGTCTTAGCACTTCAAGATGGAGAGCAAGTTGTTGAACCTATTTCTTCTATAGGTTGGGTTACAGAAATGACACATTTCCTACTGACTGGAAAATGTCCTCCTGGTTTGACTAAATAAGAAAGAAGGTACTATAGGCTACAATCCATTCCTTGTGTACTCTTAAATGGTTTACTTTTTAGAAAGGATCTCCATAGTTTTTTGCTTAGATGTATTGAAGATGATCAGGTTGATAAACTTTTACATGAGTTTCATGAAGGATCAGCTGGAGGACATTTCTCTCCAAGATCTATAGCTCTTACAATAATGAAAAGAGGCTATTACTGGCCTAATTTATTAAAATATTCCCATTGTTGGGTGAGAAAATGTAAGGAGTGTGCCATATTTGTAGGAAAAGAGAAGCTGGTAGCCCTTCCATTGCATCCAATTCAGGTTGAGCAGCCCTTCATGAAGTGGGGCTTAGATTTCATTGGAGTTATAAACCCGCCTTCAAGTGTAGGCCACAAGTGGGTGCTCACAGCCATTGATTACTTTTCAAAGTGGACTAAATTTGTGGCACTTAAAGAAGCTAATGAGATAGCTTTTCTAAACATCTATGAGGAACTAATAACAAGGTTTGGAGTTCTTGAATCTATTGTTTCTAATAATGCACTTGCATTCATAGGAACTAGAGTATCTAATTCAGCAGTTAGAAATGGTGTTTACTTGAATACATCTTCTAACTACTATCCTCAAGGTAATGTAGAGGCAAAGTCCACTAATAAGAACATTCTCACTATTATCAAGTGAACTACAGAAGGAAATCAGAGAGCTTGACATACCAAGCTGAAATCTATCTTGTGGGCTGATAGGATTACATCAAAAAGGTTGATTGGACTTTCACCATACATGCTTGTGTATGGAAAAGAGGCAAGACTACCCATATCACTTGAGCTCCCAACCCTTGATCTAGTAAATCAGCTTGACATGATTGAAGAAGAACCTATGATAGCAAGATTGGCTCAACTGATTGAACTTGAAGAAAAAAGAGCTAAAGCAATGAAGAAGATTGAGCAACATCAGGCTCAAATAAAAAGATCATTTGATAAGAATTCATTTCCAAGAGTGTTCCAAGAAGGTGACATAGTTCTGAAGTGGGATGAACTTAAAATCATACTTGGAAAGCACTCCAAATTTGATGCATTCTAGAGTGGGCCTTACATCATTACTGAGCAGAAACAGAATAATATCTTTCAATTGTCTAAGTTGGATGGTGAAGTAGAGCCAATCCCAGTGAATGGGATTCACCTCAAGCACTGATTTTGAGGTATGATCTAAATCTATAAATATTGGAGTAGATTCTAGATGTTAATAAGTGCTTCAAAACATAGTTTAGTTGCATCCTTGTTTTCCCTAAGTGTTATTTTTGCACAAGTCAATTGGTAGTTTTCTTTAAGTTTTGTTGGGAGAGAAATGAGGAGAGGGATTTGTTGTTACTAATTGTAGTTCAATGAAATAGACACCTCTTAGTCATAACACAGAATGGGGCTTCAATGTCATGAAAAACAAATGTATACCCATGGAACTATAACTAGTAATAGCAGAGTTACAAATAGTTTCAAACAATATGAGTTAACTATCTATAAGTTTTTTGAGTCTGAGAAGAAGAGCTGAAATAGAATCCATACCCAATGGATAAGAAAGGCAACTGGCCTAACTTTTTAGTAGGAAAACACCCCTGAGAGGTCACCAGAGATGTTACTAATTTTTTGCTTCTTGCATAAATTAGTGAAGTTTTAGGGGGGAATTACTTGTTGGGGTATAAAAAAAATTATGTCAAGTTATCCAATGAACCTTTGTTTTTAGAATGAAAGAGTGTTTAGGATTGTTTTGTCAAAAGAATTCAAACAATTCAGATTGAGTTGTTGAACAGTCCTAACAAAACAAAGTCTAAACAAAGTTTTATTCGGAGAACAAACATTCAAGCGAAATCATTCGTCTACAATGATTTTTATTATTGATTATCAAAAAGAATAGCAAATATAGGAACAAAAATGCAAATAATTATTCATCTTAATTGCAGAACATGTCTTCTAAGCAATTGCAATTTCATTGTTTCAGATTATGTAATTGGAATAAATTCAGAATGATACATAAGCCATTGCATATCATGAATAATTGATTAATTAAGAGATATGTTTTTGTAATCCCACACAAGTCATGGGTAGACTAAGTTGATTCAATTCAACAAGAAGTAAAAATTATACAACTAAATAATAACTAAAAGAAGAGAAGCATGAAAAAGGAAGGCATGTCCATCATTGCCTTAAGGGTTGGTGTAGGGTTGATTCCTCAGGTTCGTCTCGATCTTTAATATCATCAATCTCTAACTCCTTTGCTCCTGAGTTCTAGAACCTGCAAGTGATTGTAAAATTTTGTTAGAGCTAAGGTCATGAGATCCAAAAACATGTTCAATTCAACAGAGATATAATTTTTACTCATTTTCAAATTGGATCAACTTAGTCAACATCTGAGAGATAAATGAAAGTTTTCCAGATCAAATCATCATGAGGAATCATTGAATCCACTATTTTTACTAACTTGTTTGTTTCATGTGCAGATACAGGAAATGAAATGTTCTTGATTATCAGATTTCAAAATGAGTGGTGGAAAATGTGGCTTCCATAAGGGTTGAGCCTAGCTCATTAAAACAAATTATGTAGTATAAACATTATGAGGTCTATATAGTGTTTCAAAAGTTCTAGAGAGAAGCCTCATATGAAAGAAATCATTGCCTTATTATAATATATACAAATCTTTTATGTATTTTTGAATGCGTAGATTCTTTTATTGCAAATTTATTTGTCAAGAAAGAATAGACAGGAGCAAGGATAAAGAACAGAGATAGTATACAACCATGAAAGGATTTTAACAAAATATTTCTTATGCAACAAAATTACAATGTACAGTCATCTTGAAGCAATTGGTTTGGTTGAAAATAAAAGAAAAAACAGTAATTATTTAATGCTTTATTATCATCAATGAAGTAAATATCCATTAATCTCAGCTTGATAGCTCAAAAGAACCGTGATTTTTGATTAAAAAAATAGTAAATTTTGTAACAGTCATGGTTGAGATAGCTAGAGCAGCAACAAATTCAAAGGGGATCATGATACAGGCTAAATCTTGTAGGTATCTAATAGTTACTATGTTATGAGACAACAAGAGCCATTAAGTATTATCAAAAGCTATGACAAGTCATAAGATATTCAAAGTCCTAATTGATTGCATGGAAGTCATCAAAGGATAGCAGTGGAAGACCTTCAACATGAAGGAGTTCCACATAATGAAAAAAGAGCCTCATCCAAGTCCTACTTATGATAGTGCAAATATAGGGAAAGACAATCACTAGTACTCTTGAAGAAAAGCAATGACAGTTAGCATATTTTGGAACTTAAGGAAGAACTCACAAGAATTCATGTGAGAGGAATTATGCTAAAAAAAAAGGTTTCCATTTTCAGAAAACAATGAAATGTTCATTGATAATGCATAAAAGTATAAACCTAGAACCTAGAAAACACAAGTAATGAAGAAAAGAGGTGCATTTTATTTTGCAAGTCAAACTTTAGGGCTGATTTTAAGGAGAAAAAAATGAAGCCATGGCTTCTATTTTTGTTTCCAAGCCTCGACATCAGAAGGTGCAAACCTAGTTTGAGTTTTGAAACCTAGAAATTTGTAGAATAAATGAAGCCTAGAATGCATAAGAAGGTGCCATGGCATGTGATTTCTATTTAAAGATACAAAGAAGTAGAAAGAGTGAGGTATGGTGGCTTGTATAAAGGAAAAATAAACATTTCACATAGAGAATGAGGAGAACAACAAAAAGCCAAGTGGCTAAAAAGCTTTCAAAATCTTTGAGAATGCAAGAAAACTTTCCAGAAATACAACAGAAATCAGACTATATTCTCAAAAAGTCTTCTAGAATCATCAAAGCGATGGCGAGCAACACAAATATTCTCCATGATAGCCAAAGATAAAGCACAGATAGAAGAATAAGATTACCAGCAGTGAGAATGAGGAGAAATGCATATAGCTGCGCCCAATAAAGCTTTCAAAATCATTTCAAAATGAACGAAAAACTTCCAGATTTAGCCAAAGATCAAGCTTACCATGTTTTTTGTGAAATCTTCCAAAAAATATTTTGTGACAGCAAGAAACAAAGGAAAAAATTTCCATCTTCAAAGCACTACCTAGGATTCTCCATGGCAGCGGCCAAACTTCCTTGAGAAGTTTTGATGTTTGAAATGAAAGTTTCATATTGCCTTTTTGTTTTGTTTTAGGGTTATGAAACCCTAAAGAAAAGCCAATGATAAAAGAGTGTTTGTGTTAGCTTATTTTAAAAAGCTTTATTCATTTTTCTAAACCGTGGCATATCTTTTGCCTTAAGTTTTGATTAAAAACTTTATTCTTATTTGCTAGGTGGGCATGGCATTTCTATGCCTTGTAAAAATTTAATATCTCCTTAAAGACTTAGTCTTTAATCTTTTATATTTGACTTAGTCGAAGTCTATATTCTTGCATTAATTTTAAAAAATATAAATCATTATTCAAAGTGATTAATTGTATAACATTTTAAATAAAGATATTTATAAAATGCAAAATAGATGTCAAAAACATATAAGACTTTAAGTCTTTTTTATTTTTGCATTTGATTCAAGTTGTAAATCTTTATTTTAAGTGATGATTATAAATCATTTAAAATAAATGATATTTTGAATGCAAAGTAAAGTGCCTTTGAATGCAATTTCAAATTATGAGCTTTAAAGCCTTGCATGAATCATGGGGGTAGTTGAGGAGATCTTGCCAACATGTGGAGGAAAATCAGGAGTTTGAGAAACTTGATTGTGAGATCACTTTCAATTTTGAGTTCCATTTGATTGGGTTTCATTCAAAGAGAAAAATAAAGCACAAAACACCTTGTTCCATTCAGTTATGATCCTGATTTGAGTGGATTTTCATTTGCATACAACCCATGAGGTTGTTGAAACTTTCACAACTCTTGGTGGAGTTTTCTTGCAGTTTCATGCCTTGTTTGGAGGAGAAGGAGGACAACATATCATTTTTTGAAGTCAGGATTCAAATTCAAATTTTTGGAGGCTTTTTTATAAGTCTATCTTCTCTCTCATTTCTCGGGGCGAGTTATGAGTTTTGTAACTGCTAAGGCAGATTATCCTTGCTTTGTAACTCATTTTTCTTATGAGTTCTTGAGATTTGTAATGCAGATATCTCTTATTTCTCAATAAAGGAGCTTATTTCCTTCTCTATATTTCTTTGTTCTTTTGTATTAGTTGTGAGTTACAAGATAGAATACTATATTTTTATTATTTTTTCAAATTCCTCCAACGTTGAGTGCAAAAAATATCATGTCATAGTGTAGGTCTTAGTTCTTGCTTTCATCCTCATGCATAAGGATTTGTGAAAACATCAATGTTTTCCTTTTTTGAGCATAAGTCCAAGCCTTACATTAGAATCATTTTTGCATACATAAATTTTTGAGTTGTGAGATTATATTTCTTTGTCATTGAGTCTATTGTGAAGTTTCATCAGCTTTCAAATCACTTTTTAGTTGGTGGATCACCTTGTTTTCAAGTTTTTAGTTTATGCATAATCCTTTTATCCCTTTCCCTCTGTTTTAAAAATTGGTATTTGCAAGAAAATCCAAAGGGAGCCAGCCCATAACCTGGAGGTCTATTCTCACTATACGATACCCACAATCTAAGAATAGTCCCATGTTGCACATGATTTCCTAGTTTCTAACTTAGCACTTGAGTGTGAATCCCTATTTCAACAAAACCAATCACAGAGTTTACAGGACTTCAAACTAACATACTAGTAGGAGATCACAAAGCAGGGTTCATCATGGAACTTGAACATGATGTGTACTTCAGTGGGGAGATTGTATCTTCTAGTCACAAAAGTGAAAAAAATAATATAAAGATCAAAACGAGATCCTCTAGATAAAACCACAATGTGGCTCTATCGAATCCCAAAAAGAAGAAAATAAATGGTGAATCTAAGGTTGAAAACCTCATCGAGGCACCCAAAGATGGAGGGTTCAATCTCCCCATATCTGAATATCAAGAAAATTCAATGCTCCTAGTAGAAGAAGAAAAATCCATAAATGTTGGCATAGTAGAAAACCAAAAGATCACATACCATGTGGTGTCACTTGATCTCAAAGAAAAATCAAACTTCACAACATTCATCAACGAAAAAAAGATGAACTTTTCCTGCACCTATGTTGACATGCCTAGACTAGATCCAACATTAGTTGTACATCATTTGGCCATAGTCCCTGGAGAAAAACCTATCAAGCAGAAACTAGGGAAAATGCATCCTGAAATAGCACTATTGTTAAAGGTAGAATTTGTTGGCAACACAAGGGCGAACAACTGAGAGGGGGGGTGAATCAGTTGTCTTAGAAATTTCACTTATTAAATTTATTCTCAGATCTAATAATTAAACATGAAATCAAAAAATCTCACCACATCAGAAACACACATAACACCAAGATTTTTGCATGGAAACCCTGCTAGGGGAAAAACCATAGTGGAGGTTAATCCACAAGTTTATACTCTATTAAAAGTATAGAAAATGGGGAATGCACATGCATTCAGGCACACTTCCTAGAGCTCACTACGAAAATACAAAAAGGCTTACTTCCCAAAGGAAGACACACTATCTTATAGTCACATTCAAATTAAATCTATCTGAAAGATCTTGAACATAGAAAATAGCATCTACTAATGCATGATTATAGTTTTGGTTAAGCACGTGAATACTTTCTTCTGCTCACTCTTCTTCACACTTTACTTCTGCCTTCAAAATATCAAAACTTTATTCGCACATAGCACTCACAAATCTCACTTCTTTCATGTCTCAAATGATATAAACAATCGGTTATATATCTGCATCTAAGGATAATATCAACTACATGTCGGCCCATTAAAAGAATAAAATGTGTACAAACTGTCAGCCCAAATCAATAAAAAAAAATTAATGTGAATCAACCAATGTCGGCCAAAACATAGTAGGGACCCAAAACATTATGTCTCGAACACAAAACACCTTAAACAATTTTCCTCGAAGATCCACAACATGCTACAATCACCCTGTCGGCCAAGAACATGAAAAACATGAACACAACGAAGAAAAATCACCAATCACAAGCACAACGATTGATGCGAACAAACAAAATAGATAGAGAATGATCTAGAAACATCCAAAAGAATCACGAAACTCCATGAAAGAATTCACAACAACTCAAATTACCAGAATCACATCTTCTTTTCGGAACACCAACTACAGCAACAGAATAACTTTCGAAACATGGAAACTCATAACTTGATCAAATCTTCATGCAAACCTCTAAAAATTTCAATGGATAAACTAGATACACCTAAAAAAAAACCCTTTAATCCACAAGTTCTCACCATCATTGTACTGAACTTTTCATCATACTGATCTTCACTGCTTCACAAACAACCTACAACATATTTTATTACAATTTTCTCAATATCCTCGACATATACAGTCTGTAAGACACTAATGCTAATAGTGTTGACATCAATGACAACCACATATCAGAAATATCCAACAATCTCCTCCTTTGGCATTGATGGAAACACATGATGTGAAAAACACCATCAACGCAACTTTCTCTTAGCACTTTCTCCCCCTTAGATTTTGACTCTTCTCCCCTTTTGAAATCAATGACAAAGTTACACACAAGCTCTGAACCACATATCTAAACATCTGACTACTCCCCCTAAGTAGCAACCACCACAAAATCAATTTGAATCTCAAGATATGACTATGAAGTGCATGGAATGATGCAAGTCTTTGCATCTTAATTCTGATTAGGAGGGGTAATCATCCCTAGCTTCCCTTTGAGATAATCAAAAGTATTCTTAGGTAAGGGCTTGGTAAAGATATCTACAATATGTTCCATAGTAGGCACATACTCCAATTTGACTTCCTTTCCACTCACCTTGTCTCTCAAAAAGTGAAACTTGATAGATATGTGCTTGGTTTTTGAATGAAGCACCGGATTCTTAGAAATGTTAATAGCACTTGAATTATCATAGAATATGGAAATAGGTTCATCATACACAAATCTGATATCTTTCAAAATTTGTTTCATCCACAATACTTGAGTATAATTGTTAGCAGTAACAATGTATTTTGCCTCTGCAGTAGATAAAGAAATGGTATTTTGTTTCTTACTTAACCATGAAATCAGCTTCTTTCCCAAGAAAAATACACCACCACTAGTACTCTTTATGTCATCCACATCTCCTGACCAATCAGCATGAGTAAAAGCACTCAAAGTAAGATCATCATCTTTAGGATACCATAGGCCAAAATCAATTGTTCCCTTCAAGTAACTGAAAAATCCTCTTCACGACTATCACATGAGATTCTTTAGGATCAACTTGAAATCTTGCAACAATGCATACAACATTCATGATATGAGGTCTAGGTTGAGTCAAATACAACAATCCACCAATCATGGATCTGTATCTAGTCTAATTTGTCTTAGGATAATCATCATTTTGAGTCAACTTATATCCAGTCACCATAGGTGTACCAACTAGCTTTGAATCTTCCATACCAAACTTCTATAGAAATTATTTCACATACTTGGACTGAGATTTAAAGATCCCTTTATCTAACTAAGTAATTTGCAATCCCAAAAATAATTTTATTTCTCCTATCATAGACATCTCAAACTCACTCTACATCTCATCAACAAACTTCATGCACAAACTATCATCTCCTCCAAAAATCATATCCTCAACAAAGACTTCAACAATCAAATCTTTATCATGATCAATCTTGAAATACAAGTTACTATCAGTAGTAAATTTATTGAATCCAAGCTTCAACAACTACTTGTCCAATTTGGCATACCATGTTCTTGGGGCTTGCTTAAGTTCATACAATTCTTTCTTCAATCTGCAAACCATATTTCCTTGATCAATCAATTGAAATCCATCAAGTTGCTCAATATACACTTCTTCATCTAGTTCACCATTTAGAAATGTTGACTTGACATCCATCTGATAAACCTTGTAATTTTTGTAAGCAACATAAGCAAGAAATAGTCTCATAGCTTCAATTCTAGCAACAGGGGCAAAATTTCCTTCAAAGTCAATTCCTTACATCTGAGAATCTCCTTTACACACCAATCTTCCTTTGTTTCTGAAAACTTCACCTTGTTCATTCAGTTTATTTTGAAAGACCCATTTAGTTCCAATTACATTTTTGTCCTTAGGTCTAGGAACAAGATTCCATGTATCATTCTTCTCAATTTTTTGTATTTCTTCTTTCATTTCTTTCATCCAATGTTCATATTTGCATGCTTCATTGACATTGTTAGGCTCAGTCTTTGCAATCAAACATTACTCTTCTGCAATTCTTCTCCTAGTTTGAACACCTTTTTTCTTATCACCTATAATCTGATCTTTTGAATGATTTAGTCTTACATACCTTGGAGTCTTAGGTTTTTCTTGAACTTCAGGCTCTTGTGATCTTTCTTTTGCACTTTCACTAGTTTCCTCCTCTTGATTTTCCTGATCCACCAGATTGATTTGAACTTTCTTTCCTTTATCTGAACTATCATTCTGATCATCTGAATCATATCCATAGGCTCTTGATGGTCTAAATGTTTCTTCATCCACCTTTACATTTTTACTTTCAACTACTTTCCTCAATCTCTTATCGATAGGATTTACTTTTAGTAGAATAACCAAGAAAGATTCCTTTGTCACTTCTAGCATTGAAATTTCCTATATCTTCATCTATTTTGATATAACATTTACTCCCAAATATTTTGAAGTATCTAACAGTAGGCTTATGACCAAACCATATCTCAAAAGGGGTCTTACCAGTATCAGCTTTCACATATACCTGGTTTAGAGTGTAAATGGTAGTACTCATAGCTTCTCTCCAGTAGATATGAGGAACTTTTCCTTCCAACATCATAGTCCTAGTAGCTTCTTGAATTGTTTTGTTCTTCCTTTCCACAACTCAATTTTTCTAAGGGTTCTATGGGGCAGATAATTGTCTCTTTATACCATGCTCTTCACAGAAATAATTAAACTCACTAGAAGTGAATTCACCACCTCTATCTGATCTCAGACATTTAATATTCAAACCTTTCTCAGTCTCAACCATAGCCTTGAAAATCTTGAATTTCTATAGAGATTCATATTTTTCTCTTAAGAAGGTAACCCACATCAATCTAGAATAGTCATCAATAAGTAACATGAAATACCTATCTCCTTGTAAACTTCTGATTCTAAACGGATCACACAAGTCAGTATGCACAAGCTCTAATACTTCATTTGAACAATATTGTTTTCTTCTAAATGAGACTCTCGTTTGCTTCCCTAACTGACATTCCTTGCACATAGTATTAGTAGGCTTTATCAACTTAGGAAGATCTCTCACTGCCTGGGTAGAACTTATCTTGATAATATTGTCAAAATTTACATCACACAATCTCCTATGCCACAACCAACTTTCATCAACTTGAGCAATCAGGCAACTTTTATTAGTAGTACTTAGGTGAAAGATATTACCTTTTTACTTTCGAACCGGATGCAATCACATTTCCAAAACTCCCCAATATTTTTCATTTTCCATCCTTGAATTGAAGATTATATCCCTTTTCAACCATCTATCCAACACTAAAAATATTATTCTTGAAACCTTCCAAATATAGGACATCATAATTATTATGCTTATCATCAAAAGAAATGGATCCTCTTCCATAGATTACACCAACTTTATCATCACCAAATCTTACAACACCACCATCATACTTTTCCAAACTCATAAATTTACTTTTATCACCTATCATGTGATGAGAGCATCCACTATCAATCACCCATTCATCTTTTTCTTCAACTCAGGAAGCTAGAGCTTTCTCCACATTCATGCAACTAGTAGATTCAGTATGTACAAGATTACTTTCCTTGATATAAATAAATACAAATTGATCTGAACTTACATTCCCTTTATCAGACTCATCATTTGTCACACCTTCATTAGCAGCAAAATAACACTTTCTTTGGAATCTAGGCTTGTTAGATCTCGGCTTAGGAACTCTTTCAAGACACCTGAGGAAAAATGACCTATCTTATTGCAAGAAAAACATTTAAGAGGAAATTTCTATTTATACTTACCTTCTCCTTTGGCTACTCTCTTGACAAGAAGTGATTCAATCTCCTCTATATTCCTCTCTTCTTCTTCAATCTCTCTCATTTCCTACTCATATTTAGACATTTTTCTAGAACTTCCTCCTGGATCATATCTCTACTTGTCTTTCCCAGATATAGTATATTTGAATGTAGATTTTGTCTTAGGGAGAGATTCAACAAACTCACTTAACTCAAAAATAGAAAGCTTACCAATCAACATGTCTCTGGTTACATTTGTCACAGTTCGGATCTCCTCAATAGCAGCAGCTTTGTGTTTGTATGCAGCAGACAGGGATCTGAGCACTTTAGCAACAATCTATGATTCTTCCAAGGTTCCACTAGCACATCTGATACTACACACAAGTTCATTCACTCTCTGCATAAAAGAGGTAATGTTCTCATCATCACCCATTCTCAATTTTTCATATTCCCCTTTTAGGCTCTATAGCTTAGCAATCTTCACATGTGTATCACCTTCATACAAGGTTTCCAACTTTTTCTAGATCTCATAATCAGTCTTTAGCTCCATTAAATTTGTCATTTCAAAATTAGTCAAAGCACTCAATAATTCTTCCTTAGCCCTGATATTGTACTAGGCTTCCTTAATCTCACCTGCAGTAGAAGGACCATTCTGAGGTATGAAATATCTATTCTTTGTAATTTTCCAATAGGGTTCACCAATGCATCTCAGATGACACTCCATTCGAGTCTTCCATAAAGAATAATTTGTTCCATCAAATCTCAGACTATCCTTCTTATATGTCTCCATCCCAGATCACCTCAAGCGATCAAGATTCTCTAAAGGAACCTGCTCTGCTAACAATTGTTGGAAACACAAGGGTAGACAACTAAGAGGGGGGGTGAATCAGTTGTCTCAAAAATTTCACTTATTAAATTTATTCTCAGATTTGATAATTAAACATGAAAGAAAAAACTATCACCACATCATAAACATACATAACACCAAGATTTTTTTGTAGAAACCCTATTAGGGGAAAAACCACGGTGGAGGTTAATCCACAAGTTTATACTCTATTAAAAGTATAGAAAATAGGGAATGTGCATGCATTCAGGCACACTGCCTAGAGCTCACTACTCAAATACAAAAAGGATTATTGCCCAAAGGAAGACACGCTGCTTATAGTCACATTCAGAATAAATCCATCTAAAATATCTTGAACTGATAAAATAGCATCTACTATTGCCTTATTACAGTTCTGATTAAGCACATGAACACTCTTTCTTCTGCTCACTCTTCTTCACACTTTACTTTTGTTGTCGAAAGATCTAAACTTTATTCGCACATAGCGTTCACACATCTCACTTCTTGCATGTCTCAAATGATATAAACAAATGGTTATATATATTTGCATCTAAGGATAATATCAACTACATGTTAGCCCAATAAAGTATAAAATGTGTACAAATTATCGAGCCAAATCAATAGAAAATTGTTAATGTGAATCAACCAATGTTGGCCAAAACATAGTAGGGACCCAAAACATTATGTCTCGAACACAAAACAACAAACAATTTTCCTCAAAGATCCACAACACACTACAATCACCCTTTCGGCCAAGAACATGACAAACATGAACACACAAAAGAAAATCACCAATCGTGAGCACAAAAATCGATGCAAACCAACAAAAAAGATAGAGCATGACCTAGAAACATCCACAAGCATCATGAAACACCACAGAAGCATTCACAACAACTTAGATTACCATAATCACGTCATCTTATTTCTAAAACACCAGCTACAGCAACAGAATAACTGTTAGAACACAAAAACTCATAACTTGATCAAATCTTCATGCGAACCTCTAAAACTTTTGGTGGATAAACTAGATACACCTAATAAAAAACCCTTTAATCAGCAACTTCTCACCATCAATATACTGAAATTTCCATCATACTGATCTGCACTACTTCACAGACAACCTGCAACATATTTTATTACAATTTTCTCAATATCCTCAACATATATAGTCTTAAAGACATTAATGCTAATAGGTTTTACATCAATGACAACCACATATCAGCAATATCCAACAATATCCAACAGAATTAAATAAATTACTAGATGTGGGTTTTATCATACCCATCAATTATCTAGAGTGGATATCAAATCTAGTACCAGTGTCAAATCCCACTAGGGGCATAAGGATCTACACAGACTTCTCAGACCTAAACAAAGACTACCCAAAGGATGACTTCTAGCTTCCAATTATTGACATGATAGTGGACCTAACAATAAGACATGAGATGCTAGCATTAATGGATGGTTTCTCTAGGTATAATCAGATAAAAATATCCCCTAATGATCAGCACAAAACAATATTTACTTGTGCTTGGGGGACCTTTTGCTGGAATGTAATGCCCTTTTGTCTAAAGTATATAGGAGAAACATATCAAAGAGAAATGAAAACCATCTTCCATGATATGATACATACAATCATGGAAGACTTTGTGGATGATATTCTAGCAAAATCCGTCAAAAGGGAAGATCACTTGACCAATCTTGCAAAGGTGTTTGATAGGCTAGAATAGTATAACCTAAGACAACCCAAAAAAGTGTGTGTTAAAAGTAACATCCAGAAATCTACTAGGGTACATAGTGTCAAGAAGGGGTATTGAAGTAGATCCTACGAAAGTGAAGGCCATATTAGAAATGTCTCCACCAAAGAAATTAAAACAACTAAGAAGTTTATAAGGGAAGCTGCAATCTATCAGGTGATTTATCGCACAACTAGCAAACAAATGTCACCCATTCACCCATCTCCTACACAAGGACATCACATTCAAAAAGGATGGGAGATGTGACCAAGTATTCCAACAAGTCAAGGAGTACCTACTTACTTCTCCTGTACTCATGTTGTCGCTTCCAAACAAGGAAATGATACTCTATGTGTCTACCACGCAAATAGTGTTGGGAGTTGTCCTAGCACAGCCATAGGATAATAAAAAAGAAAGGGTGGTCTTATACATCAGCCGAACACTGGTGGGCTACGAGTTGAACTAATCACCCATAGAAAGAGTGTGTCTATCAATCATATTTGTGACAGAGAAGCTAAGAAACTATATCTTAAATAGACAAGTAAAGTTGATTTCAAAGGTAGACACACTAAAATGCCTATTAGCAAAAGAAACCTTAATAGGTAGAATTGCTAAATGGGTAATGATTCTGAGTGAGTTCAACATAGAGTATGTGGATAGAAGGGCCATCAAGGGATAAATAATAGTAGACCAACTAGAAGAGGAACTGATGGAGGATCATAAGCCTCTCAAAGTAGACTTCCCAGAAGAGAGTATATTGCTGACATAACAGACAGACCATTGGACCCTATACTTTGACAAGTCCCACACTCAACATGGCTCTAGAGCAGGTATCCTATTTCTCACACCACATGGAGATAGTATACCCAAGGCATATATAATTTCTTTCCCTTGCACAAACAATATCTCAAAGTATGAATCTCTAATCATAGGGCTTAAGATGGCTATTGAATGAGGATAAAAGAACTACATGTATTCACAGACTCTCAATTGGTGATCAGACAAGTGAATGATGAGTAACAAAAAAAAATGACAAGTTGATGTTGTATAAAAGGATTTTGGATAGCTTCAAGGAGTATTTGTTACAATAACATTTGAACAAACTCCTAGGATCAACAACAAAGTGGTCAATACCATGGAAACAATAGGCTCGCTTCTTGATATCCCAAAAAACATTCCCAAATATGAGTTCCTTATGGAGCAACTTCTTGTACCAGTATTTGACATCACAAAATCGGAACTAGTGTGTGTTTTAGTTGGTTGTAACTCACCATGGTACCAAGACATATTTGATTACATCCATCACAATATCATACCACTTGACCTAACACCCACCCAAAAGAAGACCTTTATCTTTAGGAATTCCTGATTCACGATCCTAGGAGATACTCTATATCATCAAAGTCTAGATGGTATGTTACTTCAATGTCTTAACACAGAAGAAGCACAAATGGCCTTACAAGAGGTACACAAAGGTGTGTGTGGTTCCTAATCTAGTGGACCTAACCTTGTACAAAATTTGTTGAGAATAGGGTACTATTGGCCCTCCATGGAACAAGATTGTATTCAGTATTCCCAAAAATGATGTCAATGCCAACAACATAGTGACCTCGTTCATGCACCAACACAAGAGTTGAGACCCATCACAACACCATGGCATTTTTCACAATGGGGATTAGACTTGGTAGGTAATATTTCTCCTATTTCCTCTAATGAGCATAAGTTTATTATCAGTGCAACTAAATATTTCACTAAATGTATAGAATAAATTCCATTGACCTACATCACTAGAATACGTATATCAAAATTCATTCTAAATTATCTAATTTGTAGGTATAGAATTCCCTAAACAATCCTAGCAGACAATAGAACCCCATTCAAGAATCAGGACATCCAAGATCTTTGTTCCAAATTCTCTATCCAACATAGATTCTCCATGCCCTATTACCCCCAAGGAAATAGTCAATCCGAAGCATCTAACAAAACCACCTTGAAAATACTAAAAAATACTATTAATGAATTCGACCATGATTGAAATTTATAACTGAACCCAGCCCTATGGGCTTACCAAACCAATATCCGAACACCTACAATTGCCACACCATTTTTCTTGGTCTATGGATTGAAATTCATCTTACCTATCGAAGTCAAAATCCCCTCATTGTGAATCTCACTAAAAGGCATGGTGAACAACGAAGAGTATCGGGTACCTAGGTTAAATGAGTTGGATCTCCTAGATGAAAGGAGCTTGAGCACAATAAACCATCTTCAAGTTTATCAGAATCAGCTCAAATGAAGTTATAAAAAAAGGACCAAGGATATAAAATTTTAGGTTGGTGACTTGGTCCTCAAAGAGAATTAGAAGGTACAACTGAATCAAGATGGCAAAGATAATTTTGAACCCAATTGGTTAGGCCCATTTATCATCACAACAAGCTATGGCTCGAGAGCTTATGAATTGGCTACTCTTGAAGGAGAACCCTTAGTCGAAATGTTGAACAACCACCTCAAGAATTTATATACATAAAACACGTCAAAAAACCCCGAGAAAAAGGGTAAAAATCCAAACAAATCAAAAAGAAAGAAAAATAGTAAAGAGAAACAAAATGTTCTTTTAGTGAAAACCACTTTGTGGCACTTCTAGAACAGGTGCCATACTGAAAACTTGGCAAAAAGACACTATGTTTGAATAAAACTTGCATCGTTATCTATCGGTACTATCTGAAGCATCCACCCATTTGTTCCATAATAAAGAATGTATCCAACCATGGATTGTTACTAATATAGGAAATTAGTCTTGTCTCCAACTGGGGGTAGCTTCCCAAAGCTAGTCATGGATTAGATCTTTATGCATCCTATCATGGTCAAAACATTGAAAATCAAAAACATCTATAAAACAATGAAAATCAAAAATATCTGAAAAAACAACAAAAATCAAAATAAATTTGGATTATTCCTTCACTCAACAATTCTAAGATATCAACATTTTCTTGAGCATCATGGCTAGTTCAAGTAGATTTCCCACAACATATCCTCTAGAAATAGAAGTGGAATATCAATCCAAGTTATCACTGTTATTTAAATCCCAAAAACATGTTATACTTTGAGTCAAATTTGGTTGAACTACGTGGTCTCTACATGTACAACATAGGAAATTTGTATCAACCCCCAAGGCCTTAGGTCGGTTCCCTTAGGTATTTATCAATCTTTTTATCAACTTAGTAAAAATACAAAATCCAAAAACATTCACAAAACATAAAATCCAAAAATATTCAAAAAACAAAAAAGATCAAAAACATGTTCACATCAAACCAAGAAAACTACGATCCTATGTGTGTACAACATAGGCAAGGCTTATCTTTGATTAGCCCCTGAGGCCCTAGGTTAGTCCCTTGAAAACAACAAAAACAACATCATAAAATTCAAAAAATCAAAAGGTACTATCTCCATCATCACAATCTACAATAAAATTTTCATCCATAATGAACAAATCATCACATTCACTCTTTAACAAAACAAACAAACAAACAAAAAAAACATAAAAAACTAGAACTTTCAAGAAAACAATCACAAAAGCTTTGATTACAAACAAACAAAAACAAGGAAAAAGTGTTGACTACCTATTTTTGACAATTCACCAATAACATCCTAAGATATGCCTTAATGGATCCAATCCTACGATAGACATGATCAACAATGGATAATAGCCTAAAAACTCAAAACAGATATCACAAGTGATACTACAGCATTTTTTTATCTTTTTATAGTCTTATCTTTATGATTTATTTTATTTGACTCATTCCTAGGATCTCTCAAGGATGTCCATAAGGATTTAGAGAAGAATTAATGGGGTAAATTGAGCATCATTTCAGTTTGTTGTTTGTAAGATGTTTTTGTTATACTACCATCGAAAATAATTTCTTTATTAAGTGTATGGAATTTTTTTTAAGACAATTCATGTAGTAGTTGTACGTTAGGTATTTCATACCTCTCTATGTAACTAGTCTGAAAATTTTTAACACAACTCAACCATATATTTTGAACAAAGTTTTTGTATGTTTGGTATGAGCAAGAATATTCTTTGTATGTCGAGTCAAATTCCATAAAATGGATACAAAGTCACCTTGGTTATTAATACCCTAGTGCATCGTATATGTTTGCTACATAAAAAATGGATTGTTAAAAATACGTAGTCTCCAAGAAAAGCAAAATCAAAATCATCAATAACTAACAACATCAAAATTATATCCATCATCGAACATTTCTTCTAACATCCATCCTACATCACAATATCATTAGTACCACATCCATCCTGCATCCACAATGTCATCAATACATATCATGATGATAATAAACCAATGAAACATCATGTATCATGTATAAGGCCTGGATCCATCATATATCAAAATCTATCATATACATAATAAAACATCATTGTTGTGCACTTTTTGCACACACACCCCACTGAAAGTAGGGACCCTCTTTCTTGCTCTTTTGTTTTCATTCTTGGTCTTTTGGTCCTTTGGTTTTTGGGATTTGGTTGTCCTGGCATGCTCCAGTTGTTTATCCTATTTGTGCAAATGTCCCTTGGGGGAGGCACTTTGAAAATTTTTCATTTTGGGATCCATCTTGAGTTTTTCTCTATTTTTGGGAAAATTCCCCTAGGGCGGAATTCCTCGGACACCATGGAAACCCAATGGAGGCTACTTTGTATTGTTTTCTGGAAATTTTAGGACTTCGCAGAATTCCGCCTGGACCGGATTTTCCTAAGATTCTGTTGTGCCTTCAGATTCACGAGTTTGTTGTCTTGTCGATGCATTTAAGTGTTTCGTACGGTCTTGCAATTTTACTTTATGGAGTTTATTTGCATTTTTTGAGGAGGTCTGTGTCATTTTCCTTATCATGAGTTTTGAGTAGTTTGATTTTGGATTGTTGTTGTTGAATTGTGCATGTGGGCTTGTGGTCGAGGGTTGCATTCGAGCTTTCTTGTGATTGCTTGCTTTCTACCCTGATTTTTTGGGTCTCTTGTCGACTATCGCTACTTTGATTTCTTTTCCCTCATGTTATGTACATGCTACCCTATCTTTTGATGAATGAATTCAATATTCTTTAAGGTTTGTGGGTATATGCTTTGAGTCAGGATTTCGGTCTGGTATGGTCTGGTAGTAGTGCTAGGGTTGCCAATTGTTGGCTTGATGCCCTTCCTTTTGGCTCGTGTCTCCTCTCCTTATGCATGATCATAATTCGAGCGGTTTTTCCATTTCTTTCCCCCGTCTATTTTTGAACTTCCCTATTTAGAGCTCTTCTTTAACCTGAAACTCCTTGACTTGTGATGAAACCATGTCTTGGCGAAGTGTTTTTATTGCTATCATCCAATTCGATAATCACCTTATCATTACTTGATTCATGGGAAGAAAAAGTGAAGTGAGAATAGTGAATCGAGATCTAGGCTGTGTTATCATGGCATTTTCCTAGGGTTTCCTTTGTTGAGATCCTCACTCTTGTTCAGTGAATCCTATTGTTGATCGATTTGAACCTGGGTTGTTTATCTTGTAGTATAATCGATTTGAATCCTAGGAGAAAACCCCAACTTCCTAATCATTTGAGCGAAATCTGGGCAAAATCCTGATGAAGTCAAAGATTTCGGGTTTTCGAGTCCCTTGCAGATTTCCTTTATCTCGAGATTTCCCCAAACTATCCATCGCCTTGTCAATTTCTCGAAAATGGGCTCAAAGTGTGAAAATTGCATTGACTTTGTGAAATTTCGTGCCTTTGGGATTTTCCCGAGATTTCTTGGTGCCTTCATTTTCCCAAAATTTGCAAATTGTTGTCATTTTCACGGATTTTCGTCCCTGGTGGATTTTCCCGAGATTTTATTGAAAATGGAGAATTGAGAGAATATATGAAAGTTTGGTTAATAATTATGCATTTCATGATTGATTTAACTTGTTCTAAAACATATCATGTGGTTTCTTAGTTAATTTGTTTGATCAAATGATGGATTGGATTTCTCTTTGTGGTTGTTTCGCTAGATTCTGCCTAGTCCAGAATTTCTCGGAATTCCTCTCCAGCCTAGATTCTGTGAGAGGGTTGAAAACCCGAGCTTTTAAATAAATGATTCTTATGGGGTTTTGGGGAGATTTTGCTTATTATGGGATTTTTTTAAGGAATGAGTATGTCATTTGTGATAGACCTAATTGAACTTTATGCTACGATGGATCTTATTTTTGTGTCTTTGTTGTATGCAGGAGGAATCAAGTCAGGTTATTGTTGGGTAGAGAAAGGGTAAGGAAATGAATCCAAATCCGGAGGGCTCGGCTATCTCCGAGGTAGAAAGAGTTAAGTTGGATTTCAAGAGTAGAGTCCCTAAGATCAAGCTAACCTCCATTTGGTCAGGGATCACTGATACAAATGTTGGGCTATGGGATTATGAAGAATTTAAGGCAAGAATGGCAGCACAAAATCTCTCCCTGTTGGTCAGAAGAACCTTGGAGTCTGGGTTGGTGCATGTGGATGGATTTCCTTCTACAGTCCAATGTTATGAATTAGTGCTTGAATGTGCCAAGCACTATGACAAGGTCACACAGAGGATAGTTGGTCCTCAAGGAAGAATTAAGGAAAATCTCAATCCGGTGTCCATTGCTCAGACCTTTGACATGCTTGATAGGTCTCATCATGGCCTTTGATATGGATGTAGGAAAGAAGTATTATGATGAGAATGTCATCAAATCTCAGTAGGTTGTCAATTCTTGGTTGGAGAAACCCAAGTCCCACTTCTCTAAGTTACCCAAGCAGTTGTTCAGAATTAAATTCAAGAAGGAATACTATGATGTTATTACACTCCTCAGCGGAGTAGTAGGATTGAAAAGTGAGGAATGTTTGAGAATTGGATGTTCCATGTCATTGCTAGGATGGAATAGGGTATAGACTACCACTGGGCAAGCATTATAAGTGCTATGATACATGAGAAAATGTGTAATTTTTCACGAAAAAAGACCTTCACAATGACCTCCTATTTGGTGTATGCACTTGCAAGGTATCACCCATACAAGGGGTGTATTTGGGAAGGATGTAATTTATGAGGTGTACCCACAATTACACTTGGGTGGCACAAGCTATAGGAGGGTGAATGATGCATTCACCATGTACATCACTAGGCTTCTATAGGGTGCAGAGAATGTTCGGATTTCAAACAAAGCCAAGGAAATACTCAAGAGGTTTGGAGCCTGGTTTATCCAATTTCCCACCTTTTCATACATCAGAATTGATGGTTGTTAGAGGGCTCCATACAGAATCCCTAGGTACCCCACGGATCATGTTGTACTTCTAGAGATCACAAGGTAGATATGTGACTTTGATGTAATTGTGAAGAGGGAAAAACACAAGAACGGATTTGGTAGTGACTTTCCTTTGAGAATAGGCAGTGGTGAGGCTTTCCCTTCTATCAACTCAGCCCATGCTTTTGAAGAAGAGATGAGTAGTCTTGGTCTCTCCTTCCATTCTAAGAGATCTATATTTGACATAACTGGTGAAGCACAGAAGGATTCCAGTAGAGAGTACAGTCACAAGGATGACATAGAAGACTATTGGGCTAACATTAGTGATGAGTTCTAAGTCAGAAGGAAGAAATTCTTCAGGCTACCAGTGAACTTGGTCCGGCTATACAACATAAATTCCATTCTAAATCAAGTTGAGGAGGATGGAAATTTAGTTCAAGGCCATAACTTTGAAGCTGTGAAGGATAAGCCAGTTGGAGAGGTGGATTGGCTGGAGGAGGAGGATATAGAGTTAGAACAAATCATGACTCCATTAATCAAGTATACCAAGATTTGGATCAAGCATAAGATATTGGAGTTAGAGAGTGGGGGTGTACAGTGCACCTATGATCTAATGGGGGACTTGGAGTCTCACTTTGCTTCTGAAGAATCACCTGAATAGGACCCCAAAGGTAAAACTAGGGTGGGCTCTCCTTTCAAGATTAAAATTAAGGATTCTCAGGCAGAGGAGGTAGGAAAACAAAGAAAGCCTATAGACAAGAAAAGGAAACATGTCTCAAAGAAGAAGAAGGCTGGAAAGGATGAAGAAGAAAAAGAGGAACAGGATGCCAATGTCTGTTTTCCCAAGAAAAGGAGAATTGTGAGGTTGTCATAGAAGGAGAAGGAAACATCTAAGGCAGGAAAAGAAGTTGAACCCCCAGTGGTAGAGGTAGAAAGCTCGGGAGAGAAGACACAGGTATATACCAGGAGATCAAGGACTTCGTCTCTCAAGGATGGTGCACCGAAGGAAAGTGTTCCCATGACTTCTTCTGTCACTAAGCATGAAGATGTCCCTCCTTCTCATGAGACTGGAAATGTGCCAGATGAACCAAAGTATGTTGAGGATCCCCAAGACTAGGAAGAAGAAGAATTCCAAGACGGAGAACTCTACAATGCCGAGGCTGAAATAGAGAAGGTTATGCAGTCTCCTTTGGTGGCTTATGGGGATTCACCTACAGGGGCTCATGAGGATAAATCTCCTCAGAAGGAGGAGATACCAACTAAGATTCCCTCACCAGTAGATGAAAGAGAGGATCGTGACAAGGAAAAAGAGGATATAGCTGAGAAGGTTCTTGAGAAGCAAGGTTTGTATGGAGATGCATCCAAAGTTCAACAAGATGCAGTGGGACAAGATGATGTATAGTCAGATCCCATAGTCCTAGGATGGTTAGACAAGGAGTTGAAGAGCAAACAAATAGTGGTGGATGATACTCCTCCCAACTAGGATGAATTACTGGTGAACATAGGAAAGGAAAAGGTAAAGAAGAAATCCAAGATTATTTCTAGAATTGAGAGAGATGAGGTGAATAACGAAGTGGTCCACATTGCTACTCCTGCTCCTGACAAGAATAAAGATGATGTGGTTGGGAATTATTACAATGTAAAAACTGTCAATCTAGGGCATGCTTCCATGGAACAAGATATTGCAGAATATGAGAGTTACAGTGTTGTAATCCTTGGCCGATTAAGGAAGGAGGTGCAAACCGAGCAAGAATTGAAGAAGGAGAATGACAAACTTAAGAGATATTTGCAATATTTGATGAAACCCTTGCAATCCATCAGCTCCTCATCATCTGTGGCTAGCTTCCTACCACAAGAAACAATAATTGAGTTAGAAAAGATGAAGGCTACTTCCCATGTTACAATAGGTTGGTTACAGGGAGTACAAACTCAGGGAGACAATTCCATCAAGGATATTCTATCAATTGGTGGGGATGCTATGAGGTCAATTGACTGGTTGAAGAATGTACTATCCTAGGACAAGGAAGATATGGATCTTTTGCTATAAAAGTCTAGAATCATCATGGACTACACCGAAGAGAAGTTGGTGGGAGATGGAATTCTTCCTTCTTCCAAAGCAGCAGAACCCTGGGAATGGTTCGAATTTTTGCAGATAGGGCAAAGAGTTCTTAAGAACGTGCATAAACAAGGGAAGCAGATTGAGGATGCCTTGACTAAAATTTACAACAAATGTATCTCCTTCTTCGAGGTTATGACGGGGAGAAAGAAGTTTCTGCCGAAGCATCTAAGCCTGGAACAGTTGAGAAAATGGTGGCGAGAGGTGTATTCTCCAGTCAATGAGGACTAGGTCAATGAACATATGTTGGATGATGCAGCTACCTACCTTGTAGTATTTGATAAATACAAGACCCAGAAGGTGGACTGGGATAAGGTGGTCAAGCAATCAAGGGACGACATTAAGTCCATGGAAAGAAGAATGAAGGTGTTGGTTATACCACCAATTGTCGACTTAGAGAAGGTATTTTTGATGATACAAGATAGGGAAAATCAAGATAAAGACAAAGAAGAGGGTAGTTAATGCAATGCCTCATTGGGATTTGTGCTTCCCTATTATTTCTCCTCTTCCTTCGCATGTATTGGGTCGGGTTATTTTGGCGATCTCAGGCTGACTTGGATGAAATTGGTGCATTTAATGCACATTTCATGTTATTTTTGATTTTCCTCTTGGCCGACTTGTTTTTGGTCGTTTGATTATTGTAAACCTAATTTGGCCAACATGCCTTGGGGGTTTTCTATAAGTTTGGCATTATGCCTCATTTGTAGGGAGTTAGTTAGACAATTTTACATTGGAGCAAATTGTGATAAGAGCAAGAATTAGAGTTAGAATTTAGTTTATCTTTCAAGCAAGTGTTGTAACAGAAGACTAGAATTTTTGCCACTTTGGATGATTTAATACAAGTAAAGACATTGTGATTTGGTGCCTTTCTTGTGTTGGTTTTTATCTGGCATGGTTCTTGATATTCTATCTTTGAAATTTCTTAATTTTATTTGATGTTAGATAATTTGATGATGTTTAGGGTTTTATGCTTGAAGTGTTTGTAGCAATCTCTAGTCCATACTTTTTGCAGTTAGCTGATTGTTAACTGCTTTGCAAAGTTAGTCTGGACTTAAAATTATGCTTAGTTCAATTATGAATGTTTTTTTATTGCAATAAGGTTGTCTTGAATTAATGTTCATAATCAAAAAATCTTTAATACCTTAGAAGATTGCACTATTTCTGTAAAATTGCAGATTTATCTGGGTTAAACAGGAATTAGTTTATGAGGGATTGGTCCATTTCGAGCATCTTATCATTTGCATTATCAATCTTAGAATTAGAAGTAGTCTTAGAAATATCCTTGAAACCCTTATCTTTTTTTATTTCTTTTATTATCTGGGTTAGATTTAGGATTTGAAGTATCAACATATTGCTAGATCTGATAAATTTGAGTTCAGCATTTGCTGGTAGTAAGGTCCCCTTGTGATTGCCAACATTTTCACATTATCTCTGAGTTGTTTTATTTTCATTTTCAAGAACTGACATTAGAGACCTTGGGGTTACCTCTTTGTTCATAGATATTTACCTTTCAAGAGAGATAGGATATCATATTCTGTTTGAGTTGTTGTTGTGCAGAAAACACCATCAACAATCATATATCATAAACAATATATCGATCATCCATCCACATCATATTCTTACATCAAACAAGTATAGTACAAAAAAATATGCATAATCATACATCATCATACATCTTCATCCATAAATCATCACAATAACACATAATGAAGTTGAATTGAAGCATGCATATCTCATATATATCATCATCAAAAAAGGAGAATATCATAATACATCATCAATGAAACAGGTATGATAGGATAATACAAAAAGATACATATATATGAGGCCTTAGCTAGGCCAATGAATATATATACAAAATCATGTCTATAATATAATAAGTCTCTGAACAGTAAACATCATAAAGATCAAGTAAAAATAAACTACTACTCGGCCAAAGGAGGAGGACTCTAAGGATCAAACTATGGATTAGGCTATAGATCACGTTGATCAAGTTGTCTCACTGAATGTCCACCTGACTTAGCACCCATAGCAACATTGGGCTCTCCAAACCATGGATGACGTTGTGCTCTAGAAATAGAGGCTGCATATAAGGTCTAATATTATGTCACCTTTTGTAGCAACTAATCTCACTTAGCACGGAGCCTGTCACGCTCTATCCTAAGACTGTCCCTCATAGTGGTAACAGCCTACAACTGTGTCTCTACAACTAGATGACACCTAATATCAGTATCTCTCTTTGTCCTAAAGCCCTCTCTCTCTTTTCTAGTTGTGTCTTGCTTTGTAGTAAGTGTGATAATATGTGCCTCCACAACTTGTAGTCATAATATCTTGACATCCCTCACAACTATCATTTGTGCTAGTTTTACACCTCCATTTCTAAGTGGTGGAGGACTTGTAACCTATCCCTGATCCTACTACAACTAATCACCCTATCCACCTTGGGCACCGTCCTATCAAGCCCTAGCAAGCTTCTCTACAATGATCTTGACATGTTGTCTCTCTCCTCGGTGACCTGTGATGCTTGCTCTACTGACTGTAGGAACACCACCAGGATCTATGAATCTCAAAGAAAGGTTTTGTGCCCACCACTGATCATAATTGAGAGTAGTACCCAGATTCACTAAACCAACAGGGCAACCCCATCCAACTAGGGAAAGAGATTTAAACATAGCAACAACAATGTGCCTTGATCGGCTTGTAAACCCCATACATGGACCTCTTCGGTGGTCCAACCAAACTGAGCCTCATAGGTATTTGGAAATCAACCCTATCTCTCTCCAAATTTCCTACAAACCCTATAAGGAAGATACCTCTCTAAAAGAGAGTGCACGCGACCAATCATCCATCTAGTTTTCCTATAGTATACCAACTATTCTTGATCTTTAGGACATGCCTCACAATCCATATATGGTCTCCATACAAAACCTAGCATGTCATGAAATACACATTGCCGTAGGGAAGTTGTCTAGGCAATGTATAATGCAAAAAATATTTGTAATGATAAGAATATGGATCCATAGTAGTACGATCCAATATACCATTAGGCCACATAACTGAGATGTGCTCCCAAGCCCATATGTGAAGAAGAGAGACACCGACAAAAATAGATTTCCCACAAAAATAAACAACCTCATTCATATCTCTATACAAGTGAGAAAGGAGGCATGAACCCCATGCATATCTAGTACCATGCTCGAACATCTACTTGATGCATATACCCCATCCCATAAGAAACTGCCAACCTCACCTATCAGGAACAACAAGCCCTAAAACCAAACCACAAAGAACACGTGAAATAAGATCAACACTACCAACAAAATTTGATAAGTCTATCTCTAATTGTCGAACCTACAAATGTCTCACACCAAGAACATGATGCATAGCGTGGGTGCCCCATCGAATGGAGTATGTAATGAGCTCTCCATGAATGGGTAGGTGGAGGATCCTCCACACATCCTCAAGAGTGATGGTGGCCTCCCCTGTAGGTAAATGAAATGAAGAGGTCTCTGAGTGCCACCTCTTCGTGAGCACAGTCATCATCGCACTATGACATCTAATGGTGGTCATATAGCAAATATGTCACAACCTGACAACATCTAAAACATCTCGCTCTAAAACATTGAAACCAACAATCAAATCAAATAAATCTTATGGACATCGCTCTTTGGAATAGAGTGTATTAAGGACCACCTACAATCATTCAACCCACAATGTTAAGGATTTTCTCTGAAAATGCAAAACGAACCTAAAACAATGACAAAATAAACTTAAAAATCCAAAACACTCAAAAGCAAAAAAAAATTGTCAAAAGCATAATTTCTTTTGACAAAAGCAAAAGAAATAGGAAAGTGCGAGGAATTTTTTGGAAAAAGTGATGGAAAATGGCAATGGAAAAACTTTCAAAAGTACAAATTTACACCAAATATGTGAAAAACGAAGCAATAGAGTCAAAAGCGCAAAATTTAAAGGCAAAAAGGAAAATATAAGATTTAGGTCAAATGCGCAAAATCAAAGCAAGTGCATGAGAACATATCAAAATCGAGCTATTTACAAGATCAAAACTGCTAAAATTGATGCAAAAGCGTGAAATTCCTAAATCTCGTGCACTCAACTACTTCCTCTTCATGCATTAATTACGCAAACATGAAAAGACAAAAATGAAAATTGAAAAGGTGCATACCGGAGCACCGATGCCTAAAGGTTGTCCAAACTCACGAACCGTGTTTGTGTAATGTGGGGCTCCCCATATCCTTGTCATAGCTCCTCGACAACTTACCAAACAAGAAAAATAGAGGCAAGAATTATATATAGGCTCAAAGTGCAAATGAAGAAATTAGAACCCTAATTACCTATTTTAACCCCCCAAAACCCTAATTTTTTCTTAATAAACCTTTCTAGGTTAAAATTAGGAGCTCCCAGGAATATTTGAATGATAAAAAAAGACCTATAGACTTAATTTTTTATCCTCTAAACATCTAAACTAAAATAGAATAGTGTCGTGAGCCTGACCTCAAAATTTTACATTTTTGGCCAACCTCTCGAGGGGGTAGCCCAGATTCCTACCATCATTTGCTGACCACTAGGACACAGTGGGGCATATAATTTTTTTCAAATTTTATCTTAACATCAAAATATTTGAAACAAAGCAACCAATACTTTGTCTCAAAGAGGGGCAAAATGCAGACATGTAAAATTTACTTAACACTTATCACACACCTTAAATGACATTTTCACATCATCAACATCATTATCATCAAATATCACTGTATTTCACATCAAAAGCATCAAATACATCAAAAACCCTGATTTCCTCTATTATTTTGTCTAGACTATAGGAATTGGTCGGGTATCCGTCCCCCTATAAACTACAGTGTGTGTGGCAAACTTTTTTCACATGATCAGTGGTGCTGGCACGACATGCCCGTACAATGAGGATGGTGGGAAGACTAGACATCATGACCTCTTGTCTACAACAAGATGCTTTAGCCAATCAAGCTAATCCCATAGCCCCTAATTTCCTCTATTAATTGTGTTAAACGACATTATTTAATTATTCACTTTTTTATCATTTTTGATGAATTGAATAAATTTCATTTATTTAATAAAGTCCTAATCTAACTTTATTCCTCTTGATTAATTAAATAATGCCAATTATTTAATTATGCCACTAATTAACCCTATTCCCCTAAGTTAATTAAATTATTAAAAACAGAATAATTTAATTATGTCACTTTCCCCCAAATTTGAATAGTTTGAATAAACTATTCAAAACATCATCAAAAAGGTCAAATCAAATAAATTTTTTTTTTCCAAAAGTCAATTTGATTTGCATGTTCAACTCCAAAAATATTAATTAATTAAATCAATTAATTAATTATCCTCACCCACTTTCATGATTGAGTAAATTATGAACCACCAATTGATCATTTTGATTGCCTAACAAATCAATCTCTTTCCTAAAAGATCAATCTATTTCTTGACTAATCAATCTATTTCTTCAATCACACTAATTATGTAATAAATTTGCATAGATTATGCCCATCTAAATCCTCTCAACATATTTCAACCGTCGATCAAGGTATTCTACCACGTGATCTTGATCGTTCATTCAAAATCACAAATCCTATATAAAAAACCTCTTTCCTCTCAAAGAAGGATCGGAGAATCAATATCATTCATACAACAAAGTAATCCAGAGATCTCTTAACTGCGATTTTGACATCTTCAACACACATCTTCAATCAACACATGCACGTTCTTCAAAGCTTTTGCATGCAACAATGGAAGCTTCACATTGATACAAACAACCCAACATCTTCACGAACACACTTCGACATGGGATGGTAAACTTTCCTTTGTTTTGAATTCATTATGATATCATAAGATTTAATTATTTGTTTTCAATAGCTTATAAAGCTTCATTTCATGAGTAATGGGCATAGATCTTGATTGTTGATTTTGATTTAGATTAGTTTCTATTAAATTCAATTATCTTGTTTATACTTATGGATTTCCCCCTTACACAGACTTTAACAAATAAAGTTGTATTTGTTTGTTGACTATGTTGAATGATGTCAAATAATTAATTTAATTATTCGGGTTTAGAATAGGGAAAGGGATTTAATTAAATTATTAAGTAATAACTATTTAATTAATTTAGGAGAATATGGTATATTAGCAACATAATTAAATAATTTGTGTTTATTTAATTAATCAAGAGGAATAAAACTTAGATTAATGGTGATATAGTGAATTAATTAAATAATTAAAGATTATTCAATTAATAGAGGAAAATATGATTTTTGATGTAAATGATGTGAAATACAGTGATATTAATGATAATCATACCGATAAATAGAAAAATGCCATTCAGGATGTTTGATAAGTGTTAGGCCATTTTTACATATCTACATTTTTCCCCTCTTTGAGACAACGTACTGGTTGCTTTGTTTCAAAGAATTTTATGTTAAGATAAACATTTGAAAAAAATTATATGCCACAGTATTCCCCAAAAGTCAATGGAAAGATAATACAATGTTGTGTTGCCCCCTAGAGAGGTTGGCCAAAAAAAATATTTTTTCAAGTCGGGCTCATGACAAGGTTTCATTATAGTTCAGATGTGTAGAGAACAAAAATTAGGCCATAGGGTCCTTGTTTATAGTTTAGATGTTCTCGAGTGCTCATAATTTTAACCTAGGAAATTTTCCAAGGTAAAAAATTTAGGGTTTTGGGGGTAAAAATAGGAAATCAACGTTCATTTTCCTCATTTTCACTCTTAGCCCTTTGTGAATTCTTGTCTCTAGAGATCCTGCTTTGACGGTTGTTGATATGCACTACCAAGGATTCCAAGTGCCCCACATCATGTAGAGGCAGTTTGTGACTTTGAGAGGCCAGCTAACACAGGTGTCTTGGTATGTATCACTTCCATTCCTATTTTTGTCTTTTTTAGTTTTGTGTAATTAATGCTAGAAAAAATTTTCAGCAATAGTGGTAATTTTGTGAAGACTCTATTTAGACTCCATTTAGACTCTTTTTCAGCAATTTGAATCCATTTATTGAATATTTATTTAGACTCAATTCTAAATAAAGAGCTCAATTGTGGGAAAAAATTTGCAAAAGGTCTTTCTCAGAAGTGATCAAAACAAAATTAAAAAATGATCCTAAGCAGCAGGTAATGGAAGAGAAAAAATCTACTAAAGTAGAGGTGAGAAAAATGGAATTAGTAACAAGTATGCCTTCCTTTGACATAGTACAGAATTATCTTAGATTAAAATGTCAGTTCATGTGTTGGAAATGATGAAAGTTGATGAATATAGAAACAATGCAATGAAGTTAATTTCAAATATGTTGAATAAGCCTGAAGGTCAAAGCAAGAATAAAGATAAATTAGAAAAGAATGGGAAGCATGTTAATAATGTCAAAGGGCAGATTATGAAGACTCTTGAGATCTACTTAGGAAATACTCTAACCAATAATCCATTTCAATTCGATCCTTTCTACACCACATTATTGATAAACAACAAGTTGGTAAAAATTGTATGATAGATTCAAGGGCAGAAAAAAACATTATGCCCATGGCAGTCATGAGAGAATTGAGTTTGTGGGTTGATACCACATATGGAAAGTGCTATAATATGGACAATAGATTTTTCCTTGTCATTGGGTTCATATGGGATGTGGAGTTTTAAAGATGACCCTTCTTATACTAAAGCTACATATAAAACTAACATTATTGTGGTCGATATACCACCATAATATGGCATGTACCTATCAAGACAGTGGACTATTACGGTTGGATGGAATGTTCAACTAGATTTATCATATGCAACCATACCTATTAATGGAAAGGATGTTAAGTTGTATAGAGAGCCACAGTATGAACAAGTGGTAGAACATATTGATCCCAACTAGATGAATTTCTTCTACTATGTAGATTTGGGAAGTTTCGGGATTGAGCATTCACAACCTCAATTATAGAATAGTGATCCAATCAACAATGCAGTTCAACTAGATAAATCTAGTATTTGGAAAATGTACTTTGATGGCACCTACAACAAAGAAGGTAATGGATCAGGTGTGGTTTTCATTGCACCAGTGGTAGGACATTTAAGTACTCATTCATGTTATCATTTGAGTGTACTAATAACATAGTAGAGTATGAGGCATTACTACTAGGCCTTAATATTCCCATTAAATGTGGAATCAAGTTATTAACTATAAATGGAGATTTTGAACTAATTGTTTCACAAGTCAAATCCAGGTATGCCTCAAAGAATAAGAAGCTCAAATAGTATAAACATGTTGTATGGGATGTTGTGGAGCTTTTTCATGCATTTTCCATTGATTGGATAGAGAGGTCAAAGAACCTGATGGAATATTTTCTTGCAAACATTAATTTGAAAAGGGATGATCTTACATTAGTAGGCATCTCAAAAGCAGAATTCAAAACCAAACCTTTTGTCCTTGACAATGTGTATAGCTATCAAGTGTTTAATGATGATGATTTGATAAAATTTCTTCAGTGTATAGACCAGTATGAGTCCCAAGAGATAGATTTTCATGCTTTTGTTGAAGAATTGGATGGTGAAGACATTGTCTTTGGTTGAGAGGTCGTACAACTGAAAGAAAACAAAATCACAAAATGCTTAGTAGCTCTAGAGTGAGTCTTTGTTGGGAATGATAGGTCTATCTTAAAATAGGCACGAGTCAATTGAGAAGATCTTGAGGAAGTAAATCTTGGGACTGAGATTGCTCCAAAGAAGGTGTAGACATCGAAAAATGTCTTAGTCTGCGAGCGTCATTTTTCTTGGTCTTCGTCTCTACATAATTAAATAATTTTAATTATTTAATTAATCCATTTCTTAAAATTTATTCTATCTTGATCAATTAAATAAATGAATCGCATTGCTAATACCCCCCTTTCTTTAATAATTAAATAAATTACTATTTATTTAATTATTTGTCTATCATCATTCATCTATAGTTAAGTAATCATCATTAATTATTTGACTATTCGCTAACCTTTTAATTCTTCTATAGTTAAATAATTATCAAAATTATTTATTTATTTCCCAAATCTTCTCTTTCATTAAATAATTAACTCAAATTAATTATTTAATGCTCTTTTCCCATTTCCTCTTATTTAATTAAAATGATTATATAAATTATTTTAATTAAATGTCCACTTGCCTTTTCTTCAAATAAATTATTTATGCCTCCACTTGGTCAAAGATTCCTTCTCATGAATTAATTATTTTTAATTTTTAATTCCTCCATATTCTTCCTCCACTATCTCATTTTCAAATCTCAGCCATCGATTGCCTCTGGGCTCTTTCTAATATTGACCATTCGTTTTGTAACCTCCCCTCTCCTATGTTGCATATATTCTCGTCTGTCGATCTTGGCATCTTTCTAGAAGCTTGATCTTGACTGTCCATTTGAATGCGTGTCTATAAAAGAATCCTTTCTCTTCCATTTTTGACTTAACAACCACTTATCTCCAACTTTCTTGCTTACAATTTATAAGTATTTTCACATGTTCAGCGACAAATTTGAGGGCACATTTGCAAAATAAGAATGAGGAGAGACAAGGGAAGTGATTCAAGTTCAAAGATGGGGAGTGTTTTCATTTGATGCTTTAATTTTCCTTATGTTTTGATTGTTTTCTCTTGTTTTGGATTGGGTTTTGGCTTAGTAGTGTTGTGGTTGTCACTAGAATCTAGGATAGCTCATTTTAACCCATCTTACATTGGTGAACCTGATGTGAAGACAAGTTTTTGTAGGATCCATACCGATTTTTCTTTGTTTTTGCAGGTTTTCATATGAAATGACACAACTAAGATGCGTAGCGATGCAACTGCAGAGAAACAACACAACTGTTAAGAAGAACAACACAACTACTTGGTGGGAGGTTGGATTTAAAAAGAATGATGCATCTATGGAAATCAGTGACACATTTGTGGACAAGAGACTAGAATTCAAAATCACAACGCAACTATTTTGGAATGACACATTACAACGACACATCTGCAGACCCGAACAATACAATCGCCTGGTTAGGTATAAAAAAAATTATTTTCAATTTTATTTGAGTTTCTCTTTTTGGGTTTTCAAGTAGGTTATGGTTTTTTGTGTGCTAACTTTTTCTTTCCAATGTGTGGCTTTGGATCTAAGGAGTTTCACAAAAAAATATTTCTTTAGAAACAAACAAAAAAATTGAGCTCTTTATTAGTTTAGATTTAAGAAATTTTATTTTGTTTGTTTTCCACAACTACAAATTGCATCAAGATCATAAGGGTAAAATGAGCATGCATATCACATTCATGAGGTTTTAAAACAAATAACAAATTTTTTTTTCTCACTCATGGGTATTAAAATGAACATGCATAAAACATCATTGGCATAAAAATAATCCAAGTGTCTTCAAATCATAAGAAAAGGTTAAAATTTACAAGTGTCTTTTATGTTTTGTGGTTTCCTTTGTGCCATTGGAGGTGTATACTCTCCTCTCATTCCACTTGGTGATCTTGAGGATCAAAATAATTCCCTTGGTATCTTTTATAACCACCCCCACATTTGGATTTTGGAATTAAAATGAACACAATGTGAGTGTGAGGCAAAGGAATTGTGTATGCTCTCTCCTTGTGCTTTGTGTGATCTAGGAGATCAGAAACAACGTACTTCTTTGCTATTGTGAACCTTTTCTTTTATATTTTCTGCCACCCCGCTTTGAAAGGTGGGAACGACCCAAGTGGTAACAAGCTAAATCCAAGCTCTTCGAAACCACTATATAAGAAAAGTGCTTCTTGATGAAAGTCATTAAGCAATAGGTGTGGATGTGTCATACCGACAAGTGCCACCCTCAATAGCCCCGGGAGCTACATCAAAATCCTTTCTTAGGAAGGGACTGGGAGGCCTCTTGATTGACAATAATCTTGAGCTAACCTTGCTACATGTATGGCCACCTTGAATGGATGCCCTTACTAAGAACCTTGTTTTTAGTGGCCAAAAACCTTTTATATGATCATTGATCGTAGGAGGTCGGACCTCTGAAGTCACCCCATGTCTTCACTAAGCATGTGTAGAGACATAAATTCCTCTTTGGGGAATGAGACTTGGTGAGCCCGAGAAGTGAGTGTCATGGAGGGTAGCCAATGCCATCAAGTCTCTAGTTGCCTACCTTGTTTAAGTGCTGGAGAAATTCAAGTGGGGATATCAACTAATGGTTTCCTTGCCAACCATAGGAATTATGCATGTGTTTATGAGTGTTTTATTTTAAAATAAAAGTTTTTCACATCCAAAATCAGACCAAAATAAGTGTTTGTGACTATATTCTATGTTTTCCAAATCAAGTTTCATCAAAATCAATCAAAATCCACTCAAAAACCAGGTCAAAACCATCAAAACTATAAAATCAAAATTTTGTCACCACAACTACAAAAAATAGGCCTGCAACTGCATTTTTGTACCACAATTGATCACTAGAAAATTGCAACTGTTATACTGAACCACATTTTTAGAAAATAGAGTCACAACTATCATTTTGAACCATAACTGCACTCTGAAAACCCGCAACCTAAAACGACACATTTGTAGAAACAAGTGTTGCAACTACCTGATAACCAAAAACTCTCAAAATCCTTTTCCAAAATCCAATCAATTTATTTTATAGTGACCCTGAATCCTAAACCAAAGACTTGTGAGCCTTTACCAGTTCATTCCATCATTGCCATTTAGGATTACATTGCATTATAGGTTACTTTCCTTATCCTTTTGTATTGCATAAATTAATCTTAAAATTTAGGTTGCATTTCCCTTTCAAATTTTAGGCATAAGAAGACTATTAATCCTTTGGACAGTCCATGGTTGCTTATCCAATTTTTCATTGACCTTCATCCTTCATTTTACCAAACTTTCTCATTATCATCTTGGTCAAATTTGAGTCTCAAGATTGTGTCCTAGCCTAGACTCAACCTTGTCAAAATTGTCATTATCACAAAGGTCAATGACATTTAGGTTTGTTATCTTGGACCTACATTAGCTTGGTTGCCATCCTTTGTCTTAAATTTTAGGATTATTATCCTTAGTATTACCATAGACTCATTTATATTCATATCATACCCTTTGACCATAGCTTTATTATCATCCTATCAATCCTTAGTCTTGCATTTGAATTGAACTCTCATTTTGCATCTTTATCCCAAAAAACACAAAAACATAATTTAATCTCATCTCAGCCTTAGCATCATTTAGTCCCCATATCATTTTCCTTGATCATCAATTAGTCTACCTTTGGTATCCTTTACATCCATTAGCTTCATCCTTTGGTCATTATTATCCTTGCATAATTACCTTGCATCCTTTTTTTTTTTAAATCCCAAAAATATAGTTTAGCTTCATCACCACCTTGCATTACTTTCCAACTTGCAAGTCTCACATGGTTGAAACAAGGTCATGAACCAAAACAAAGTACATGGACTTCTCAAGTGAGCCCTTTCATGACACCACCCTTGTATCCAATTCAAATCAATCCACTCCACAAAGAGAGACACCACAAAGAGACCAAACCAACATATTTGATAACCTAAACTTAGATGAATTCAACAATAAATTAATTGTTGAAGAGATTGAAAGAGCTTACCAAGACCCAAAGGTTTTAAGCATGGTTGATCAACTCATTGGTGCCAATCCTAATATATTCTTGTATGCACTAGCCAAAAAGGGTGCCAAACTCTCTCAAGGCTTTGATGTCTCAGCCATTGTAGAAGAAGATACCCAAAATCCAGTTGCATTAGGGGTGCCCTCTTCACAAAAAAATTCAATCATACCATTTGGAACAACACACATGGTAACCACTACCACACACATCCCTAAAATCTCTACACTTGGAAACAAAGTGACCCATGCGACTACACAAGAACAAAATTTCACATTTAGAAGCTCATCAAATTCCATGGGTAAGTAAGACCTTCAAAAATCCTCTTTTTCAAAACACAAATCAAGGTCCTATATCACAAGGTCCCAGACCTTTACTTCAAAATGTAAACCAAGGTCCTACACCTACACTTCAAAACATGAACCAAGGTCCTTCATTCCAATTTCAAAGCGCACCCTCATCAAATCAAAATCAACCAAATAAATCTAGAAGGATTCACATTGTCCCACAAAGGGTGCCTAACCAAAACATTAACCAAGGACTCACCCAGTCAAACCAAAACATTAGCCAAGGACCTATTCCCTCATTTCAAAAAATTAGTCAAGGACCTATTCCATCATTTCAAAAAAATTAGTCAAGGACTCCATCATTTCAAAAAATTAATCAAGGACCTACACCATCTTTCCAAAACACAAATCAAGGACCAACTCCTCAAATCCAAGGAACAAATCAAGGATCTAAACCTCAATTTCAAAACATTATACCAAATGCAAACATGTCCTTTGGGACAAATCTAAATGACAATTTCATTCCAAACCAAAACAACACACATCAATATGGTAACCAAGGTCCCATGCCACAAAGTACCAACCTCAATCCAAATCCATGTGACCTCAACACCATGACACCAAATCAAATTGATACAACACCATCTCTTACAGATACTTTGATGTAGAAAATACAAGCCATCCAAAAACAAATGACAAACATGCAAATAGGAGCCAAAAAGAAGACCTATTCCATGGATGAATTGTACCCCTTTCTATTTTAAATAAATCTATACATGACACCCTTTCCCCCTCATTTCACAACACCACCTTTACCTAAGTAAAAAGGGAAGGGAGATCCAATAGAACACATTCGATAATTTAATACGTCATGTATGGAAGTCTCATATAATCCAACCTATTTGATGAGACTATTCCCACAAAGTCTCATGGGGCCAACCCTAGATTGGTTTGCACATCTTCCTCCAAGGATTAGAATATGGGGCGAGTTAGCAAATAAATTCATTAATCACTTTTCCTTTAACATTGAAAGTGATGTCACCCTTGCAACACTATGCACAACTAAACAAGAAGAAGGGGAATCACTCACCTCATTTTAGCAAAGATTGTGAAGTTTGGCTAGAAAATTCCCTTGTCACATTCTTGAACAACAACTAGTCATCAGGTTTGTGGAGAACCTTGACAAATATATGATGAGTAGCCTTCAAATCCAATGTTGCACAACTTTTCATGAAATCCTTGAGAAAGGTGTCCTTATTGAAAAAGGTCTTGTTGCAAAAGGACTAGTCAAAGTACACAAAGAGACTCCAAAAGCCACTAATAACAAAAGAAAATGTTGGTCCTGAAATAATAATGTCACAAATGATGGAGTTTTTTATGCCAAAGTGATAACCAAAGGTCCAACCATTCATCTTAAAGGCCCTTCCTCGTCAAATACATCAAATATATCAAACACTCAAACACAAGGTCAAAACCAAGCATTGAATGTTGTCCAAAACAACCAACAACGAAGAGGTCCTCCCCATGTGCCAAGAGAACATACACCCCATTGGGTGAACCCATTGAATGAATCCTAAAACATATTTTGCAATCTAATGTCATCCAACTACTAGACATCAAAAATTATGAACCCTCATTAATAAAACCCAACTCGTGGAAAGAAGATGAATACTATGAATATCACCACAGGAAAGGACACAAAACATCTAGATTTTGGACACTCAAAAATATAATTCAAGACCTTGTTGAAAATGGAACCATTTCAATAGGTGATTCACAAGGAAAAACCAATGTTGATCATACCATATTTAAAACTCCCTTGCAAGACCATGGCAAAGGAAAGGCCAATTATGCCACCGTCAAACATGATTATAGCACTATTATCCTTAATGTTAGACCCTTTGATGATCACATTGCCACCATTACCATAAACAAGCCAAGTTTAGAATGTGTGGTTACCACTCGTAGAGCCAAGATAACTCTTCCACGACCACCTTCTAATCCATAGCCAAAAATCCAATATAATCTCCTCCATTAGTTAGGGAAGACTCCTACATAGATCTCCATTTTGGAACTCCTTCACATATCACCACAACACAGAGCTATCCTTGATAAAGAATTGCAAGAAGCATCTATACCCATAAACCTAGATGTCAATGAATTGCAGGCCATGGTTGGATACCTAGCTATGACACACCATGTCACCTTCTCTGAACAAGACTTTTCCATCCAAATTTTTTATCATAATGATGCCCTACACCTTGAAGTATGCGTTAATAAACACAAGATCAGACGGGTCCTAGTATACGGTGGAGCAAGTCAAAAAAATTTCTCACTAAAATTGGTGAAAGCATTGGGATACTTTGAGAATTGCATAGACCAAACCAAGAAAATTGTGATCAAAGCTTATGATGATGTTGAGCATTCATCTGAAGGTGTAATTTCAATTCTTGTAAGAGTTGGTCCAGTAATACAAAACACGGTATTTCATGCCTTGGATCTAGATTTACACTACAATCTTCTCCTTGGTCGCCCATGGATTCATGCCATGAAGGCTATCCCATCCACATATCATTGATTCCTTAAGTTCCCATATAATGGCACTAAAATTACTATTCCTAGTGACCCTGATCCTTTTCAGTAATACACAAACCTAAAAAGAACTACTGAATTTCAAGTGCCCATCAATCAAGAGGCCTCATCCTCCACCTCATATTCCACTCCATCTCACTATATTGATCCATCTACCCTTTTCAAATCATCCACATCATTCACCACACCTTCCACACCCAAAATCCAGATTCAAGACAAAGGATGTGAAGAATATAACATAAAGAGTCTCTTTCTCATTGGAAAGTTACCTGAATCACCAAAGTCTTATGGAAAATCGCATCTTGTGTAGCCTAAAGTCATCATCCGTAATCCCCCTACCACCTTCACTAAATGGGGGAGCTTGTTGATGGCCAAATTGAAACATCAACGTTTAAATAGAATATCTCTACTCTATTTCTCTTCAAAAAGACAATTGATCTAAAATCACCTATCTTCCAAGGTCTTTGTAGTCGGTTCTCAACTATGTTATCATCATTCAGTGGTTCGTGCAACTATAATTTTCAAGGGGCCTATTGGTTATTGAGCTTCTTGATTGCTGCAAGATAGAACTCCTATCTAAACCTACTCTAGAATCGAGGGATAAAAAAAGGAAAAAGATAGATCAGGGACACAAGAGAGAAAATAATGTTGATTCATTTAGTTAACCAGACCTATTACTCATCAAGGAGCACCTAAACTAAACTGCAGAACAAATCAACCCGTAATCAATACAAAGCCATTCATTCACAATGCATAAATTAATAGAAGATTGTGAATTACTATTCGAACAAAAGAAAAGATAATCTTTATTCATTCCTTAAAAGCTTCAAATCAAATAGTTAACCAAATAAATATCATTCCAGAGTAAAACATGAAGTAAGTTTAAATCCAGCTATTTCTACTGCAATGAGACAGATAAACAACATTTATAATTTTGGAAAATTCACCAATGTACGAAGACCAATATCTTTAGATCCACCCAACTACGCTAAGAATGCAATAAAAACGTATCATCTACCCTACTGGTAAATTCTAATCAGCTCTAAAACAAAATGTCCAACTGATTTTCCTAAAATTCTAACTCCTTTTGAATGAGCTCCATTTGATAATTAATAACTCAATCATTTTCAAAAAAATTGCCCCAAAATAATTCATCAAAAGTTGTAACTTTTGTGTGCATGCAATCCCATAAAGGCAACTTTACAACTTTATGTTTCAGCCTCTATTGACTTTAACTGACTTCAATTAACAGCTGCAACTTCCAGCTTTTCTCAAAGTTTTCACTTTGAGTTCTCTCCTTTACATGATGTGCAACGACATCTTTTCCCAAAAATGGCTCCAAGCGAACCACGAAGCCTTTAGTTCACTGCCAGTTGATAGTCTTTTTAGCAAGTTCCCCTCTTTGCATGTAGTTTTGTAAATCACCACCAAGATTCGTTTACCAATTTCCATTTCAAAAGGGGACCTGTAAAATATAAAGCATATTATTTAACTCACAAAATTAATCAATAAATAAAATTTAATTAATTCTGAAAATTAATTAATTTCCAAAATATCTTAATCAAATGGATGCAAACTTTAAACTTCGGGATTGAAATAATTTCCCTTTTAAATTAATGTTATTTTAAAATAAAATAAAATAACATTAATATCATAAAACATCTTTTTCATAATACGGGCACCATTTGCATTCTAAATTCTGAACCTAGAATAACCTGCAAAACATATTAATTTGATGAGTTAAAAATCAAATCATAAAATCAATTAATTCATTTGAACTCTTAAAAATCAACAATTTTATTAAAAATGTGTATGAATGAATTAATAATTTTTTGTATATTTGCTTCGCAATTCATCATCAGTTTGTCTCCAAAAGAACATTGTCCATATCTGAAATGATAAACAAGACCTCACCCCTCATAATAACCCCCAACACATTAATCCAATATAGCAAAGAACTTTTCATGATTAAATCAAAATGAACCCAAACTCTCTATTTTTATTCAAGCTATGCATACTCTGTGGGATCAACTTCAATTCTGTCGATTGCACTTAAGATTTTCTAATGCATGTTGTCAAACAGTTCAGATGTTTTGTCTATTGCTTCCACCCTCCAATTTCATTGCTTGGGAGTTCCAAAAGTGATTCAACAATCCATTCTATGGACACCCTGCTAACATTGCATTGAGGCATACTATCAAATAGTTCACTGCCTTGTCAATGCTTCATTTCATATGCATTTTACTAAGAGTTTCAGATGCCCTTTTAACAAACTCCATTTTAAGAATATCGTACACTCATTATCCTTCATGAGTAAAGCTTTCAACATAACTATTTGTTCATATTCTGCAATCAATTTATTCCATTAGATGAGATTTTTTTGAGTCATCTTGCTGAACAACAGCCTGTGCCTTATCTACGCTTGCCCACATCTTTGCCTCCACACTTTGTGTATATGTCTTACCCCAAATCCACGGCCACGTCCATGCTTCCACATTCTGCATGCTTATTTATCAGGGCAGCTGCAACATAACATTCGTTTTGTGTGTATTCTCTAATTATGGTGTTTCACCGCTTAGGTGGATGTTGTGGGCCCTTTTTCAACCATCCCGCTTCCCTTCGCTGTTTCCGTTTCCGTTCGTCCCGTGCAGTTACTTACATGGATTCCGGTAATGCGTTTAAATTGTTTCTCCCGCCCACGTGAATGCCGGTAAATGTGTTTAAATCGTTTCTCCCGCCCACCTGCACCGTAGAAGCCTGCGCTGCACTCACACTAAACAGGTTTCCAACTTACATCAGTTTTCATTTGCCAGTGGAAAGTTGGACTTCGCTATCTTTGCCAGCATCCTCCCTGCCTGTGCCACGATGGGAGCTTCAAAACGGAGCATGGACATCCATCGCAGGATGAAGGAAAGATGAATTTTGTCACATGTAGCCGTAACTGCCCTGGTAGACATATATGCAAAATGGGGAAGCATAGACAAGGCACGTGAACTGTTTGACAGAATACCTCTAAAAAAATCGTTTTCATGGAATGCCCTGATGGCAGGATATTCACAAAATGGATTTGTTGAATAGGCTTCAGAAACTTTCAGGCAAATGCAATTAGCAGGTGTAATGCCAGACTCTAAAAACTTTGTCAGCGTCCTTGCAACCTGTGCCGAAATGGGAGCTTTGGAACAGGGTATGGATATCAAAGGATAGAGGAATTTTGTTAGACGTAGTAGTTGCAACCTCTCTTGTACAGAAGTATACTAAGTGTGGAAGTATACGCAAGGCAGGCGAACTGTTTGACAATGTGCCTCAAACAAATTTGGTTTCATTGAATGGCACGATTTTAGGATATGAACAAAATACTTTTTTTTACAAAGATTTACAAACTAAATAGACATGTATGGAAAATGTGGAAGCATAGATAAGGTACATGAATTGTTTAATAAAATTCCTCAAAGAAATGTGGTCACATGGAATGAGTTGTTTGCAGGATATGCATAAAATGGATTTGGTGAATGAGCTGTTTACCGGATATGCATAAAATAGATTTGGTGAAAATGCTTTCAAAATGTTTGAATTAATGAAGCATTTGGAAATATATTCTAATATTATAGTATATAAGTTTTTTTGTGTTCTATGTGCATGCAGCCATTCAAGTTTATTGGAGGAGAGTTGTACATATTTCAATCACACAAGTAACTTTTATTGCATTACACCTATTATCGATCATTGTGTGCATGGTTGAGCTTCCTGTCTATGTTGAGTATCTTGAGGACACCATAAGCTTTATCATTAAGATGCCAATTAAACCTATGGTAGCTCTCTGGATGTGTTTTCTTGGTGCTTACAAATCACATGCAAATATATGTTCAGGGGTTATTAAGACTTAAAAACAAAAATAGGCTTTAGTATTGCAAAGGAAGCTAGTTTGGAAGGATAGCTTTGATAGAGAATTTCCCATTAACGGACTCTAAGACTTATTATAATTAATTTAAGCAACAACCTCCCATACTTAAATTCTTTAAACTTTAGATCATTGAATCTTGCAAAGAGCCATAGGATAGTGGTTTCAATCTAGGCAGTTAGAATTTACCTCAAAAAAAATTGCTAATACATCCTTTGATTTACCCATGAGGTTTAATAGTTAGCTCTTAATAAAATTTAGCCTATGTAAGCCTACACTTTATTGGTACCTTAGGAGTGGCCTTCCCATCAAGAAGGTTTTTGAATAGGTAGTGTATGTAATATAACCTTGTACTTGATAATGCATTGAGACACATTTTATATATTTCTCATGCTTTTCCTTACAAGTCTTATTCACAAACCACATTTCTATGATTACTTTCCTAGTTCATGATTCATTGAAGTGCTTGATCTAACGTATTTTAAGTGTTGGAAGTAATTTGAAAAAAATATCAAATTCTTGTTCTTTAATATGGAATTACTCTAGCTATTTTATTTTTTTCTGAAATTTAGTGGAACAATCATGTGATTCTATTCACTTTTGAAGCTCATCATATGCTACTTAAAATGCACATCTACACTTACTTGGAAAGATAGCATCCATCCTAATAATGTAGGATTATGTTATTCGTTTTCCTTATTAATAGCTTGCAAAGCTAGCTAGAAACATGTTGTGCCTTGCATACACACAATTTTCCAAAAAAAAAATTGATGAATCCCTTTATTTATTTTCAAGCTTATTGATCAAATGTTCTTCTAGCTTGAAGTGTTCTAGTTTTCCTTGGTTCTTGATGAGTTGGTTACATTGTAAGATCTAAATTTTTGTGCTAGTTAGAATTTCTTCCAATACATGAGATATTAGTTTTGTGGTGTCAAGATGTGATTTGGGTTCTCAGATCCACTTCATGTTTGTATTTTCTTTCCTAACTATTCTCTAAGTTACTATAGTTAAAATTCTTGAGCTAGTTAGAATTCATGTTAGTGTTTATGGAGACCTTTTATGCTATGTTACTGTTTGTTCATACATTAGAAAAGTTTATGTTACTATTTTCTCATACATTAGAAAAGTTTGTGTTACTATTTTCTCATACATTAGAAAAGTTTCTAAGTGTTCACCATGATATTAACCCCTTTAAACTCTCATAAAAGCATTAAATAGTCTTATAAATAGCTTGGAAGTTGTTTTGGAGTACTTACAACCTTTACAAACCCTCCTTGAAGCATTGAAACCCTTTATTATCTTTCATAATAATATTTTTTGTCAAGAATTTAAATTTAAAGAATGATAAGAAGGTAGTTTAGAATGAGGGTTTGAACAAGGATTATTGGATATATGGCCTACCTCGAGTACACTATTAGATTCCCTTTAGTAGATCACTAATTACATTATATTTTCTCAATACATTTGTGGCCAAAATTGATAGTTTGGTATGTGTTGCAAACTCTCACCTAACTATAACGATAGAGCTATAATTGTCAACTAGAAGCCGCAACCCTTATAAAAGCTATACGAGGAGGTTTTTTGTGTCTAACACCGACTACAAGGTTTGACACATGTGATCTATGATATCAAACTCCTCCTACAGTTGTTGAAAAGAGACAACTAGTTTATTACTGTGTGTTTAGTGTTGGAATGTGGAAATTTTTTGGAACATATTTTTTGGTTGGATTTTAACCTTAGGGTTAATTAATTATAGTGATTTACAACCTCATTCTGAATCTCAATGCTAAGGAAGCATCATACTTGTAAAAACTATTTATTTCTACATGTAAATCTTGATAAATATATCCTAATAATTTAGGAAATCAAGATAAAATATGTTGTATAGATGCATAACTCTTCAACCATGAACATAGATAGAATTACAAGGGTTTAGTTTTTATAAAATCCTAAAAACATATTATTTTAGTATGGTAATTTTTTTTTGACATGCATGCAAGTATAATCATGTAGGATCTAATAAATTTGAATCTTTGTGTAGTTGGAATGCTTATTTAAAGGTCAACATAATTGCTTAGATCCAAGAAACTCATTCAAGCCAAAAATAAGCTTATTTCATATTAATCAACATTTCACCATTAGAGTGTGAGTATGGTTGTGGAGAGAAATAAAATTGTTTATCATTTTTACATGAGTGCTCTACATAGTAAAGGTGGTTGTTTTCTTTGGTTGGTCAACATTCAACTCTAATAAAAATTGAAAATAACCAAGTGACAACTACTTTCACCAAACCCTAGATAGTGACTTATCTCTTCCTCACCAACTCTATGATTATAAAGGGAAGTGTGAAAAATCATTCCTCACAAGGGTAATATTCTACTAATAAAGAAGAAAGATATGTCACAAAACCAAGTGGAATAGTCAACACCATTTGAGAACAACCATGTTGTTGACAATAAATGATATCCAGGGACTCTTACTACAACAATTAGATAGTAAGTTAACCTAATAAATAATGCAACACAATAGAGCTTAGTTACTTAACCCATTAATATACCATCAAAAATAATTCTTGTCACCTACTATAACACTATCAAACATGTGCACAAGATGTTATATAATGACTAATGGACTATAATCTTGCTTAGGCTATCCTAATAGCATCACGGGGAATATTACACTTTTAGAATACTTTTTATGGTATCCATAGAGCTATTATTGACACTAGGAATTGTCAAGAGGGAGTTAGAGACAACAAAGAAGAATATAAAAAAGTGGAGTTAATGATGGAAAGATACAAAATACAATCATGCATTACTTCTACAATTTATATGCCTCTTATGAACATGAGTTATAACTCTTTCATGGTATCCAGTAGGAGTACCAATGTTTCCACAGATAGCAATCATACTATGTTATTATCATAATTAGACCATACACTCATTTAATTTCTTATGTATTATCATTTTTCTATCATAGATAACAACAATATGACAAAAGGATACTCTTAGGAAATCATTAAAGCCATAAAAATTTAGGATTTTCAAGGTTATTAAGGCTACTATAAATCTTATAGGATGGTCATGTGCCTACATAGTTTTATTAAAGTTATCCTAATAAAAAATAATAATAGGTTCTACGTAGGATTTTAGTAGGTACTAAATTATGATGATTTCCACCTTGTTGTAAGGCATCAATTAAAAGTCAGCCATGAAATAAGAGGATTAGAGTTCCATAAACGCTAGTATCAAGACCAAGATCATTTCATTTAAAACTCTACCATTTCACTCTTATAGGATAGTAATAACTAATTGGCTAGTCTTGTATAATATAAGAGGCTTTTCATGATAATTTATCACTTAAAAATTCCATACCATGTCACACATATAGAGGATATGGTCCCAAAATACATCTAGTATCACTAAGATAACCTTATAATTAAGTCAAGATGTTTTCATGAATAATATATACAATTGTCCTTGTTTGATTTTATTGAGTGTGAAGTTGTGAACTAACTATTTTTTTCAAAGATAAGGTCCTCGTCTTAGTAATGAAGGATGTCAAGGCATAGTAATCTTTATGATTATTATGTACCTTAAGCATAGATTTGTAGCTCATTCCCATTCATTGCTATGGAACCACCTTGAAGAATATTACAAGAAATGAAGGAAGTTGGGTTGTTAGCAAATATTTTAGTACTACTATGGATCATCTTATTCTGGTAAGGAAGTCCCTAGGTCACATGATATAATTGAAATCTACGAGGAAATCATGATAAAATTTTGAAGACTTATAAATGAGGAGGACAATCACATGAGTGATGACAATCATAGTATTAGAAGGACAATTAAGGGACTCAATCCAAAAAGTCTTAATTCCTTAGCCTTATGTAAAATACACAATACATTATCTCAAGTCTAAATTGTGTAGCCATAATCATAATAGACATAGTTACTCATATGGTCACACCAATCATGGATGTCCTTAATCTTAGAAACATTATTATTGTATGATGTGTTATATGGGTCTTCTCAAGTCAAAAGAATCATGGTAACCAATAACATTCAAGAAATATATAAATTTGATACACCCCATTGTGTATCTATAAATTATTATTACTTTTTATGAATAAAAATGGTTTTAATGCACTTACCCAAAAAAAAATGGTTTTAATGCATGATTATGTTTTACAGAATTCCAATGAATGAATGAGATGAATGAATATGTATTATGAAGTGATTTCCTTTTAGATGCTTTATGATGCAAATGATATATGATAAATATGATTTTCATGTTATCAACTAACTTTGTTTATGATGCAAAGCCCACACACAACAAGCTTGGATTGAGTATTTTTAACGCATGTTGGCTGAGAAATCCCACAACTCAAGATGTGGCACTATGAAAAGGAAGAAATTTGTTGAATGATGCACAATAGATTAGAGGGAAGGAAATGTGGCGAATTTCTTAGCTATCTTTCAGATTTGAGACTCTCTTTTTCTGTATAAATAGGGGTCGATGGGCTCTTGTTTCGGTCATTCATGATAGATGTTATCATAGTTGTTCATTGTGTTCATTTTCTATTCATTTGTGATGGTTGTTGCTATCCATTATTGTTATTTTTATTGAGTATTGTGAGATTGAGAGTAATTATTTGTGAGTTAGAGGGGCAATATTATTGAGAGTAAGAGCATATTGATTGGATAGATTGGGATAGGTTGAGTTGAAGAAGGCAACAATTTGAGTTTTGGCATTGATCTAGAGTTGCAAATTCTTTGTGGGAGCTTTATATTTCTAGGCATGCTTAGTTATTTTATCCCTTACTCTTTTTTATGTTGAATCTATGTTTTTTGTTGATTAATTGTAAGTGCTTGTACAAGTTATTGATTGTTTATCATAGATGTTGAATCAAGCTTGTGCATATAGCTAGATTGGATAATTTATTTTGTGGTATCTTATTATTATGATACATATATATAGTTATTATGGTTGTCATTATTGTATGGCGTAATTATGAAAACTATCTAGAAGGTATATATATGATACCTAGTTCATTGTATACTACTTATATGCTTGCATGAATTATGATGATAGTAATACAAACAAAATAATATCATGCTAGACGTATTATTTCATCATTGATAGGATAATATGATATGTAAACCATGTTGGTAGTCTATCCTTGAGTGGTTATTCATGTTTCCTTGGAAGTAAGAAGTCAGTTTATTCCTTGGGTTAGGATAAACCAAAGGTTGGGATTAGCCTATTTGGTCAATTAGATCAACTAAGTGTGACATCACTTTTTGGAATGGAATCTTGTTATTTTTATTGAGGTCAAACCTAGTCAAGAGCTAATTATGGTCAATAGAGTTTCCAAGTCAAGCAAGGAGGTGGGTGAACATACGAAATTACTCAAAGTAAGTACTGAGCATCTATATTTATTATATATGATAAATCTTTGGTAAAAGTAAGTGTAGTTTCCATTGCATACACTTTGTCAGTTCATTGTGAACCATGATTGCATAGCTACTAGGGAGTGTCATGCATGTTAGGCGAGTATCCAGTGTATGGAACACTAGTTATGTAGGACACAACACCATGCTCAAGTAGGCATTATATTAGAGGGTTTTCATACCAATCTCTTCATTGAAGGGTAGGGCCATCCTACCGGATAGAAAGATGTGTAGGGGATCGCTTAAGTATGTGGTTGAAGGAGAAGAACTTGGATAATGCTCTCCCTCATGCAATTGGTAGTCAAGACTTGTGTGAAACAAAAGAAGATGAAGATATGTGTTCCAGTTGAGGATAACTTGACCAATATGTTCTTGTACATTAAGATCTTGTAAGCTATCACTTGTAATTATGCTATTGCATCTATTAGGAAAATGTATATATGAAAGATGTATTCATTACTCTGGATTATGTTTAATGTTACTTCATTCGTGCAATATAATTTGGAATGGGTTCATTTCAAATGCGCATCTATGTTATTGAATTAGAAAATTTTATTTCTATGTGTTGGTGAACTTGATATTTTCTCATACATGGGTTAAAACTTAGGTGAAAACAATAGGGTAAACTTTGGGCATGTTACTAAATTATTGTTGAACTATTATAATGTCTTACCTTATTAAGGGGAAATTTCCATCATCAACACCAAATTTAATCATGGTACTTGGGACCTTACTACCCTCAAGCTCTAACATTAACCTCTAGACATATTGATAATCATCATTACATTAATAATTATCATAAATGAGAGAGGTGTTATCACGATGAATTCCATGAGCCTAATCTTCCTTAGGACAATAATCACTCCATTAATAATCCAATACCATTGAAGAATTGTCATCACTTGGTTTAATATTTTATTCATAAAGACTATCATAAAGAAGGGAGAATATAACTAGGAGGTATTTTCCTCCACAACTTGTCAAATTTTTTGATATCATTTCTATTTGACTCATAAAACTACACGATTGAATCTTGATAGCAATATAAAAATAAGGGAGAATATGTTTAAATACAAAATCTTGTCAAACATAAATATAAATTAGGTTGTCATCAAGGAAGGATGTAGTCATTGCGACATAACACTTTTGCATAGCTATAACTTCACTTCATTGTGTAATCATAAACAATTATCTTGAAAGGACTACTACGCTATGCTCATAATAATAATCACACCAATTTTGTGATAGTAAAAAAAACCTTTATTCTCTATAATGTTTTCATCAACCCATGGGCACTATCATGTCCTGTTTTGACAATTAATTTAGGGTAACAATCACGCCTTAACTACCAAAGGAGTATTAATATAACTACTATAGTCAAAGTGTCATGGAAGAAATGGTGACATCATAGGAATTTTACAATCAAGGTGGATTGTCCTATCTTTAAACCATTATTGCCTACACAAAAGGAGACAATCATCAACATTCAAAGGGACTTCAAAAACCACACTAGATTCAAGGTTAATCATATTTTTAATCAAAATCCTAGCTAAACCATAATAATGATAATGGGTCATTTATAGGGGGTCGTGCTACCCGATTCCCGCAGTCTAATAAAAAAAATTAAAAAAATAATGATAATGGGTCAATCTAGATTCTATCATATAGAAGCAAGGGGTTGCCATTATGGTAGAAGAGATTTATTTTATCAATTTTGTTATAAAAGATATCCAACATTCAAATATTGCACACTCATTATATCCTACCATAATAGGTAGAGGGGTGATTATGTACAAGGTTATCGATTTTGATGTTGCTCCAAGTAACTAGGAAGATGGGACCATACAACCTTTAGACACTATCATGTATGATTAGATGCTCCTAGTTAGTGAGTCAATCAATCGCATGCCCATGTCTTATGCACTTGATTGCCACTTAAATCGATGATGTCTCATTTTGACAATTAATCCAAATAAAAGGACTGCAAAAAATGACGAGGGTAATTGTGAGCCCTCATCTCTCATTTCCTACTAGTCAAGCATCTTTCAATTTACTTGAAGTGTTCTTCACCTTTTGTTTTTCTCTTTCTCTACCTTATCCAACCTTTCATTTCATACATGTGTAGGTTTATGAAAACAATTTAATTAAATGTTTGTGTTATCATAAAATAAGTCTTTGATAGATACCCTAATAGTGTTTATGCACTATGTGCATCTAATTTTACAAAGCCAACATCATGATCTAGATTGCCAAATATTCAATACAAAAACAAAACCATTTTTTTCTTTCTAGAATTTGACAATAAAACCTTGTTCCTTCATTATTAGTGTAGGCGTGACAGTGCACATTATTATAGTGAAAGCCTATTTTTAGATTACTTTATTTAGCATAACCAATCATCTTCACAAGAACATTTTGTCTATTTAAAATGATGGAAACAATTCACGTATTTCACAACAATTTCTCTTGCAACAATCTTGGAGATAAATTCCATTGTAATGTGTGAATCAACACATATTGAAGGTTCTTAATAACTATAATAGTTGTTCTTGGGATGCATCTAACAAACCAAAAGCAACCAACTTTTCACTATGATGGTAGAGAAATAACTTGTTTCCCTCCTTTTCCTCACTAATTAAACATCTTGAACTTGGGAAATACCCTGTTGCCTTCATCTCTCAAGCCAATCTCTCCAAATTTGCATAGATCTCCGATGTTTATGGATGTGAAATATCCTCTACACATAAAGCACACACCATTTGATGGATTTCAATCCAACTACAGCTAAGAATCCTATTATATCCTTTACCATTTATCAATCTCCTTACCATTTGAGCCTCACACCACTTACCCACATCTGCATAAATGTTTGAGATAAGAACATAAGTCATAACATTTTTAGATTCTAATTAAAAAGCATCATCACTATAAATACTCCATTTTATATGTGATTTAACCAATTTCATTTCCTTGAATTTTTAAAATCTTTATCAAGAAATCCATTTTGTTCATATCCTACAACCATGGAACCAAAATTATTTGAGGCACATAGTAAAACAGTTCACCTGCGTTGTGTATGCTTCCACACTTTGCATACATGTCTACAAAGCAGTTGCAAATACTACATCTGAAAAAATTCGTCTATCCTTTATGCTTTGGTGGATGCCCATACCCTATTCCAAAGCTCCCATTTCGGCACAAGTTGCAAGGACGCTGACAAAGTTTTTAGAATCTGGCATTACACCTGCTAATTGCATTTGCTTGAAAGTTTCTAAAGCCTCTTCAACAAATCCATTTTGTGAATATCCTACCATCAAGGCATTCCATGAAAATGATTTTTTTAGAGGCATTTTGTCAAACAGTTCACGTGCCTTGTCTATGCTTCCCCATTTTGCATATATGTCTACCAGGGCAGTTACGACTACATGTGACAAAATTAATCTTTCCTTCATCCTGCGATGGATGTCCATGCTCCATTTTGAAGCTCCCATCGTGGCACAGGCAAGGAGGATGCTGGAAAAGATAGCAAAGTCCAAATTTCCACTAGCAAATGAAAACTGATGTAAGTTGGAAACCTGTTTAGTGTGAGTGCAGCGCAGGCTTCTACGGTGCAGGTGGGTGGGAGAAACGATTTAAACACATTTACCGGCATTCACATAGGCGAGAGAAACAATTTAAACACATTACCGGAATCCATGTAAGTAACTGCACAGGACTAACAGAAATGGAAGCGGGATGGTTGAAAAGGGCCCCACAACATCCACCTAAGCGGTCAAACGCTTAGTGTGTGATGTTTAAGCCGGGCCCCCCACAACATCCACCTAAGCGGTCAAATGCTTAGTGTGTGATGTTTAAGAGGGGCCCTCTTTGAGTCATTCTTTCAAACAGTTCACTTGCTTTATTTATGCTTGCACATTTTATCTCATTCCTGCCAACGTATGGCATCATTTGAAAGTTTCTAAAGTCTTTTCAATAAATCATTCTCCATATTACCTCTACAATCATGGCAGCCCATGAGATCACATTTTGTTAGAGGGATTTTGTCAAACGGTTTTCACGCCTTGCTATGCACTTTCCACATTTTGCATTCAATGTTTACTTGGGGTAGTGTGCATGGAGGAATGCTATTTAAGGTGGGATTCAAGTCTTTCACATTCTCACTGCCTTTGCTTCAAATCTTCTAATAGCTCCCCATCAATGTAGTTCATGTGAACACATCTCTTTAAAGGTGTTTTGTGTAGCAAGTTCATACGCTATGTCTTGGCTTCTATATTTTTATCAAAACCAAACAATCATTTATCTTCCATGTTTGTGCTTTTACACTGTAAATCATTTCACCATGAATGTTTAAACCTATTCCACGGTTCCCTTTTCTGCACAAACCAAAGAGATCATTAGCAGAGAGCCGTGGCATTTTGATTTTTTTTGCATCAATCGATTGCATTTGTTTGAAACTTTCTTAAGCCTTTTCAACAAATCTTCATTTGATGAATGCATAGATGCATTTGCTTTGAGATTTCAACATATCTATTTTGAAATGATATCACTTTGAAACCACACACAGGATCAGGATCGGGAGTCGGTGAGGCACCTTGCACTTGCACTTATTTCAGTTCGGTCTTAGTGCACTATCTAAACCTGAGCTCATTGTTATATGCGGGATTGGGAGCGGGAACGAACACAAACCCTGCACGTTTAAATGCCTAGTTTCATATTTTTTCTGAAATCCAATCTGACGAACATTGCCTTTTTCTCTTTACCTCGTTCAGGAGGCGAGATCGGTTCGGCACTTAAGTTTGGACCTTTATTTTTTTGGGTGCTAAGTTCCATTTTAATCCTGAAATCCAAAATTTTAAATTCGACGTCGGGGATCGAGAGAGGGATAGAACTCAGCCATCAACATTTTATAAAAAAATTAAGTGTGAGATTTTGTCCCAAATGCGAATTTCGAAAGTTTTTTTTTCCTTTATTTGCTATGCGAGTCGGATAAAGAAAAAGAAGATAAAAATGATGATGGTTGGGGTGCTCCTCCTGACGTCACTCCTAACCCCGTTGATGTATGGGGTAGAAATTTGGATGACCAGGATCCCCCAGGATCTACTGGCACTGCCTTAGCTACATAGTTTTCATTCTATTTTTTTTCTGGGCTAGGCCCATGTGACTTTAGTTAATTTTGTTGGGCTGGGCCCATGTCGCTTTCGGGCTGTGCTTTCCTACCACCCAACCCTTTTTTGTGAATTTTGTACTTTATTTATATTAATATAGATATCTGGAAAAATTCATCAAAAAAAAAAAAAAATTGCACCATACACAGAGATGACATTTTTTACTTTATCTCCCTCGGATTTTCACACGAAACATGAAACCTTCTATTACTTTATATATATATTTAATTTTCTAAATGTATTTTCTCAAATCTTTAATAATAAAAAGATTTGTTTATTTTAAACTCTTTTAAATTTCAAAATCATTTACATTTTAAAATTTTTAATTTTAAAAGCTTTTATTTATTTTTAAATTTTAACTTTTTAAAATCTTTTCAAATTAAAAGATTTATTTTATTTAAAAATTTATAAAAAATTAATTTTCAAAAAAAAATTGGATTTTTAAAATTTATATTTTTGCATTTTAGAAATATTTTTATTTTTATTTTTTTATTGTATTTTTTTGGTATTTTCACGTTTTTGATTTTTTGTGTTTTTCTAAGTTTTTGATTTTTTGTATTTTGTGGGACTCTAAGACGAAGAACCCAAAAAAGGATGAAGAACATAGAAAGACTCAAACGAAGAAGACCGACAAAAAAAAAAAAGATGAACGAAAGTCGATCACGAGACGACTACACGACACCAAAAACCAAAAAAGGACGACACCCAAAGAACGATGACGACAAACAAAATGACGCAAAAACCAACAATGAAGAAACAGAGGAGACCAAATGACAACCAAAAAATAAAGACGAAAAGCAAACGATGCAACGAAAAGATGGGGATTGGGATTGGGAATGAACACAGAATGCGAACCTTCAAAAATTGCAAGGTGTCGGTTCAAGTCTGAAACCTGAACTCGGAAGACAAAAAGCACAATGGACATGAGAAACAGGATCAAGACGAAACCAGGAACGGGAACCTTCAAAAGGTTCCTAGTTCTGGTTCCAGTCTGAAACCTGATTCTAAACCAAATAAAAGAAAACAAAGAATCGAAGATCAGAGTCGGGATGGAACCATAACTTGAAACCCCGAAAGGTGTCAGGTGTTGATTCCATTTTGAAACTTGATTCTGAAAAAACAAAGACGACAAGCAAGCGGAGATCGGATTCTGGATAGAAACAAGAACTTGAACTTTCCAAAGGTGGAGAGTGCAAGTTTTGGTCTGAAACCTGAATCCATAAAAGACAAAGAAAATGAACAAGGCACAAGAAAGGACGAAAACGAGAAATAAAAAGTGCGAACACAACAGACCAAAACAAATAAATGAAAAAAAACAGAGGGAGTCCCTGAATTTTCCAAGCAAAAATTTGGGCTATGTATGCAAGGCATAACAGAGCTTTCCAAAGAGTCTTTGGACGACCACATTCTCACATGGTTGTACAAAGAAGAGGAGGACATTGAACCTACGAAATTTCCAGTTGAACAATATACAAAAGGGTTCCTAATAATGAAACAACAAGGATATGAAGGACATAGCGGCCTTGGCCTAAACAAACAATGAATGTTGGAACCCTTACAACCTCCTAAACTACTAAAACACCAAGAGTTGGGGTTTGTACCAGTAAAAGTGACTATCTGAGGTATTGGATTTGTAGTGTAGGAAAATGCATACCATTGCATTTTCACACTTGTTTGGGCCCACCTTGCTTTATTGACATTTATTTATGTCTTAATTGATCCTATTTTGCATCCACAAGCCTTATGAACATTTTTTTTGGAAAATCCCAACAAACATCAATGGATAAATGATAATGTAATGATTCTGGCTGACTTTCCTTGATTTTTAGGTCGAGACTAAGACGCCACCTAAGGTGTATTTGTCCCCCAAAGGTCTTGGGACCCCCCTTCCAATGGAACCTTAAATGGGCCCCTTTTTGGAGTCTATGCCCCAATATTTCAAGACTTGGGACTAAGACGCCACCTAGGGCGTCTTAGTCCCCAGGGCGTCTTAGTCCCCCTTAAGTTTTTTTTGGGATTTAATTTCAAATTTTGTCGAGATTTGGCCTCCTTTAATTAATGAATTCATATGTTGTCTTGTTATGGTGTAATTTCAAGATATTAAGCATGAATAGGTATAAATACAAGATTCATTCATTCATTTCAATACAAGTCTTTTGTGAGAGCATTCATCATAGCATAATTCAATTCACAAGAGAATTCAAGAGTAACTCATCAAGAATTTGGAGCCATCATCAAGATTCAAGCATCATATCAAGGAGATTGTGGCATCATGTGTGTTTTTGAGCTAACATTTGTGACGTAGGGTTTTCATTCAGGCAAGAAATTCAAGTCAAGATCTATCAAGCATTCATTGGATTCAAGGTCTACATCCAAGCTTCCCACCTCACACAAGTTTGCAAACTTCATAGAAAAGGTTTGGTGAGTTGTAATATTGCATGTTGTTCATTCATCATTTCCTTCCATTCCATTTCATTTCAAGGTTTAATTACCAACAAGGGGTTTGACCAAGGCAAACCCCAATTTAATAACAATCAACAAGTTTTTCCCCTCTTGTGTGTTTGTGCTTGCATATTTAGGTTTAAGACTTGAAGACCATTTGAAGTGCAAAGTTGCAAAGTTGCATAAAAAAAAAATCATCTTCACGAAAACTCACCTATAGGTCAGATTCAGAAGATTCAAAACCTGAGATCTGAGAAGAAGTGCAGACATTGGACCTCAGGACCATATTTGAAGATTTCAAAAATTCAAAATGGGACTAATTCACCACCTAGGGCATATTAGTCCTCCTAAGGTTATTTTTCAGAAATTCTTTTAGATCCGATTCCAACATCTGAAAATTATGCATTTTCCTTGAAAAACAACAACAGGACTAAGTCAATAGTAAGGGAATCTTAGTCCTCCATAACACTTTTTGACAACTTCTTTGCATTTCCAAAATCCTCATTACATTTCCAAAACCTCCAGGTACACATACCCTAACTTGTTGTTGCATAATTTCATCATTTGCATCATTCATTTAGCTTAGATTACTAGGTTTTGTGAGTTGAATGCTTTTTTTTTTTTCGAAGCTTTTGCTTAGTGGTGAACCCCTCAAAGCCTAAAAGAACCCTTCCTAGGTCTTCCTTGTTGAGAATTGACTCACCTTTGAGGTTGATAGTCAATCCAATTAGGATTCCCAAGATATTATTGAATGACCTAAGGAGAATAAGTGAGCAGCCACTCACCCCTGTTTTCGTTATTGTTCATTTTTGATGAACCTGACATCTTTGAGTATTCACTTTTTGATTTGGATTACATTAAGGTCCTAGATATAGGTTGCATTCATTCTTGCATTGCATCTTGCATTAGTGAAATTACATCTAGGACTTTTCATATTTAGTGAAAGTGCATCTAGGATTTCTCATATTTTCATTAGTGAAAGTGCATATAGGTTTCATTTTTTCTTGCTTGCATCATATTATCTCATTGAAAAACTGAAATGTGCATTGTTCATCATCCTAATTGCATTTAGAAACATTGTTATTGCATTCCAAATTGAAAAAAATTACATTCAACTTTGCATCCAATTGCTTGTCATTAGTTACTTTTTCTTGCATTCATTCACATAGTTTTCTATTTCTAAACATCAAGTACCTAGATAGGCAACCTAGGAACACTATTTACATGTCAGGTTTTGTTGTTTTTTTTGGAAAAAAACCTTTATTGGGAGTAAAACGCTCTTCCTGGCATCTTAGTCCCTCTCAAGGTTTGTGGCTCAAAATTTTGTCTAAGTTGTGTGCTCTTAGTTCTAGTTTCTGGAACCTTCAAATTTCATCAAGGACCAAGATACCCTTCTTCGCATCTTAGTACCTGTGGAGTTTGAGGTTGTAGTTTTTAGGGTTAAATAGTGAATTTATGTGCTTGTGTTTGCTGCCATTGGTTATCTGTTTTAGTGGGTTGACTTTTTGTTTCACGTATTTTACTAAATCTAGCTTAAAGTGGTTCATTTCATGTATTTCTTAATTCCATATTTGTATTTTCAACATCTCATTTTTAGATCATTGAATAGTGTAATTAGAAAATTACCTTGTTTGAAATTTGAAAAATTGCCTTATCCTTTTGATCCATCATTGTTGCATTTCAAGCTTGTAGAACAATCATTACATTGAATGTTTTCATTATAAAAATCTATAGTTTTCATACTTCATGTTCTATTTTGATATCTTGTTGAGTGTTGTCAAAAAGTCTTCTGAAGTGCATATGAATACATGAGGTTCTTTCCCCTCTCTTTTTGTTCATCATTGATCCCTCTCCTAGTGTCCCTTCTAAGAGTGAGGTTAGTCTAGTGAAAGAAACCTTGGGTGATCATAACAATCACATTTTTTCTTCTCCTAATATCTCTCTTACTTGTGAAGAATATATTGTAGTGTTAGAAGAACTAATCGATGAAAGTTTTGAGAACCCAAGTTGTTTCTCTCCTCTTACCTCCCCTATTAGGCAAGACACTACTAAACAAGAAGAAACAACCATAGATAATTGTTACCTGATTTTGCTTCCAGATCAATCAGGTAGAGCTAAGTTTGTGTTTGCAAAAAAAAGATAAAAGGTATACATTCATTCTGCTAAGTTATGTTCATATGCACAAAAGTATTATAAAGTGAATTTTAGTTCATTATGCAAATGCTTACAAGAAGAAATGAAAATCAATAGATATTGCTTTAAAAAATGTCTTTTATTGATAATAACAAATGTATAGTGTCCCACACAAGTTGTGGGAATAACTCTTTCAATTAAATATAAGAAATAAACTATACATTTGAAGAAGGAAAGTAAAATCATATGAAGGGAATAGGGATTCGTCATTGCCTGAATGATGAATCCCAAGGTTGAATGGTTGTGTCTTTTTTCCAGCCCCTCCGGCTTGATTGCTCTGAAAGTTGTTTGTTTGTTCTAGAAATACCTGCAAAAGAGTAGAAAGGTTGTGTTATAGCTTAGGATTGATATTCACTTCATATACATCAAAAAATATATAATTTACTCTCATAAAGCATTTGATGGGGAGTCCTATCCCTCAAGAGCACTCTTGCTCTTCCCAAGACTATTCTTTGGTATTCCTAGGGTATTCCAGTCTACCCTACTCAAGGATCTCTCCTAAACCCTTAACTCCTTATAGGACTCCACCAATTTCAAATTCTTCACCATTGCTCACAATTCACCACTAAGCTTCCCTGGGCTCAATTTTGCCACAAAGCTCCCAAAACTTGCTTGGGTCTTGGAATAGGTCTTCCAACTATTCCTAGGGTGATCTTGCTCCACTCTGATCCTTCTTACAGGTTTCTTTCTTCATTTACCCATCGAATTCAAGAAACTTAGCTTTTAGGCCTTATAGCCTTTTTGCCCCTTTTAGGCCTCCAAGAACCCGTTTTCTTGGCTTTTCTCAAAAACAGTCTTAACAACCCCCAAATATTTTTGCATATTCTTTTTATTAGTACCCTAAGCTTCAATATTTACTAGGTTTAAGGTCTCCCAAATGGTCATTCATATGACTATCCTCATACCCCCTAATTTCAAGGGTTTCTAGGGTTTTGGCTCCCTTTTTCCAACTTTGAGGGCTTCATTGACCTCCCCAACTCTCCTCCTTTCACAAAAATGTTTGGAATAAATGTTTCAAAACTCCCATTCTCTTGATTGGCATGAGCCAATCCTTTTAGCAGCTTTCTTTACTGTTGTACTCTCCAAGCCACTAGCTAGAATGCACTTGCACTCGCCTAGTGCTTGATGAATTCATCATCTCCCCTGCAAACCAAGACTTCACACACACTATTTACACTGTACATATAGTCCCCTACTTGATTCCAAGTGTCCATGGTAGCCTTGCCATGGGAATTCAAGTGGGGATCATTCTTTTACAAAACTGGCCTGAACCGACAATGTAACCAAGAACACCAAAACTTGCAAAATAACAACCATTTGAATTAAATGTCTAATCTAATGCTTCACACAGAAATTAATTGACAAAAATGAAAGCCTCAAAGCATCAGACCAATCCTTTCAATCCATTCTTGATTGGATGAAGGCTCAAACACAAAAATTCACTCAAAAGTTGTTGAATTCCAATCACACAATATGCTCTCCATGTCTTAATTCATGAAAATGAACTTCCAACCCAGGTATTAGGGTTTGGATGACCTTATATACCTTTCTCCCACATGCTAGGACCCTTAGGTCGGGCTTAGAACATCATTAATGCCTTTTTTGTATTTTTAGGCCAAATTCCTAAGACAACCTTGTCTAGTTTTGCCTAATTTTATCATTCAGACTTTTCCAAACCTCCAAGTTCTATACCAACCTAATTTTTCCACTAAAAAAAATGAATTCTACCTTGGGAATTTACATCATAGTCCTTATTACCTTCGTGGTTGGCTGGAACCACCTACAAGCCAAAATTGCCAAGATCTTCCAAAAGACCTTTTAAGGTGCTCCTGCACCATTCTCCCCTTGCAACAAAGAAGTTAAGGAACTTGTGGTGTCAAGAGCTCTTCACTAATTCCATGCTTCTTAAATTCCCCTTCTGCTATCCAAGTAGCATCTGACTCTGGTTGATGTTTCCACTTCACTAGGTGCTCCTTGTATGTCTTGTGCCTAGTCTTCTTCTCCCTTGAGTGTAAAATCATGTCCACTTGTGGTATGATCTGATCAGGTACATTGAGTTCTTCCACATCCTTGTTTATCATAGCATTGTACTATTCTTCATCCATTTTTGGTCCTTTATACTTCACCAAGTCTTTCACATTGAAGATGGGAGAAATAGACATCTCCTTGGGTAACTCCACCTTGTAAGCATTTGATCCATACTTAGCCAATACTTTACATGGCCCTATCCTCTTCATTTGCAACTTACTTGGTAAGCCTTTCTATAACCTTGCCTTGTTCAATTATACCATCACCAAATCACCTATCTCAAATTGTAATTCTCTTCTCCCTTCATCTCTTTTTGCCTTCAACCTTTGATTAGCCTCTATCAATGTCTTCCTTACCTGCTCATGAAATTCTCTCATTGACTAAGAAAAATCATCAGCATGACCACTAATTCCTTCATAACCTTTTAGATCTCTAAGCTCAAGTACACCCCTTGGATGTAAACCATAGACTATTTCAAATGGACTCTTACCCGTAGTCCTATTTGTGCTATCATTGTAAGCAAATTCTACTTGTGGAATCACTTTCTCCCATCCTTGTCCATACTCCTTAGTTAAGCATCTCAACAAGTTCCCAAGTACCCTATTGATCACCTCTATCTATCCATCCATTTGGGGATGATATGCTGAGCTATGAGAAAAGTTGGTTCCTAGCCTCTTCCAAAGAGTTTTCCAAAAATGCCCCATAAACTTCACATCTCTGTCTGCAACTATGCTCTTTGGCAACCCATGTATCCTCACTACTTCCTTGAAGAATAGGTGTGCAATATGACTTGCATCATGTGTTGTCTTGCATGGAATAAAATGGCTCATCTTGCTAAATCTGTCCACTACCACAAACACACTGTCAAAACCAGTTGGTGTTCTAGGTAGTCCTACTATGAAGTCCATGCTTATGCATTCCCATGGTCTACTTGGGATGGGTAATGGCTGATAAAGACCTGCATTGCTTGATGTTCCCTTTGCCTTTTGACATACTCCACATTGTTCAACATATCTTCTTACATCTCTTTGCATTTTAGGCCACCAATAGAACCTCTCCACTAAGTCTAGTGTCTTGTTCAAACCAAAGTGACCACTTAAACTGCCATTATGCTTTTCTTGGATCAGATTCTCCCTCATAGAACCTCTAGGAACACACAATTGTTTCCCCCTAAACAATAAGCCATTTTACAAGGTGTAATTAGCATATTCACTGTGAAAATGGTTCTCAAAATTAGTACATACCTTGTATATTTTTGAGAAATTAGAATCTCCTTCATATAGATCTTTGAATCCTTCAACCCCTGTGCTTTGTAGCTGTATCTCTTGGACAGTAAACAACCTCCTACTAAGAGCATCAGAAACCTTGTTGTTAACCCCCTTCTTATGCTTGATGGTAAAGGTGTATGACTGCAAAAACTCCATCCACTTGATATGCCTCAAGTTGAGCTTCTCTTGGGTGTTGATGTAACTTAAGGCCTGATTATCAGTGTATACCACAAATTATTTTGGCAATAGATAGTGCCTCCACTTCTTAAGAGCCTGCACCAAAGCATATAGCTCTAGGTCATAGGATGAGTACCTAGACTATGCTTCATTCAACCTTTCACTAAAGAATGCCACCGGCCTGCCTTCTTGGCTTAGAACAGCCCCAACTGCTATGTTACTTGCATCACATTCCACTATGAATGGTTTTTCAAAGCTTGGTAGAACTAGGATAGGTTGGGTAGCTATCTCTCTCTTCAACCTTTCAAATCCTTCATTGGCTTCTTTGGTCCACACAAACTTAGTTTTCAGTCCTCCTTTGATGGTGTCAAGAATCGGTGCACAGATTTCACTAAACCTTCTCACAAACTTCCTATAGAATTGTGCCAATCCATGGAAAATCCTAACTTTTGTCCCTGTCTTGGGAGTAGGCCAACTGAGAATGGCTTCAACCTTGCTTTTTTCCATCTTCAAGTTCCCTTGGGATACTACAAATCCTAGATAGATTAGCTCTTGCTTCATGAACTCACTCTTCTCAAGATTGATGGTGAGCTTCTCTTCTTGAAGTTTCTTCAACACAAGTTATAGGTGCTTCATATGTTCTTATTTTGTTTTGCTAAAGATGAGGATATCATCTAGGTAGACAACCACAAAGACTCCTATAAAGTCCTTCAAGACCTCATTCATCACCCTCATAAAAGTGCTAGGTGAATTTGTAAGCCCAAATGGCATTACTAACCACTCATATAACCCCTCTGTAGTTTTAAAAGTTGACTTCCATTCATCTCCCTCTTTCATTCTAATCTGATAATAGCCACTTTTCAAATCAATTTTGGAATAGTACTTAGCACCCCCTAAACAGCCCATTAAATATTCTATCCTAGGAATAGGAAACCTATATCTAATAGTTATCCTATTTATTTCCCTAGAATCAGTACACATTCTCCACTTATCTCCCTTTTTAGGTGCCAACACAACTGGAACAGCACATGGACTTATGCTCTTTCTAATCAGCCCTTGATCCAAAAGTTCTTGAACTTGTCTTGCTATCTCTTTATTCTGCTTTGGTGTCATCTTGTATGCAGCCTTGTTAGGTAGTGTTGCTCTTGGTATAAAGTCTATCTGATGACTAATTGCTCTCTTAGGTGGTAGTGCAGCTGGTGTACCTTCCTAAATGATGTCCTTTAACTGATCTAATAGTTGCTTCACTTCTGCTGTCATAGGTAGCTGATTAGGTAACTCCTCTTCCTTTGGCTTCAACATGATTGCATAGACAACTCCTTCTTCCTCCTTGATGTCTTTTAGGAATTCCTTTCCACTCATCAAAAGGACATTGGTTTCTACTTTTTCCACTGTTTTCTTCTAACAAAGACTGAATTTTATAAGTCACTCCATCCTTCTTGAATGAGTACTTGTTCTCCTTGCCATGGTGTACTGCCTCCCTGTCATATTTCCATGGTCTACCAAGTAGTAAATGGAATGCATCCATTGGTAACACATCACATAGTATCTTGTCTTGATAATTTCCTATAGCAAACTCAACCGAAACTTGCTCATTGACTAGTATATTCTACCCTTTGTTCAACCAAGTAACCTTGTAAGGACACACATGGGGTATCTTGATGAGTTTTAAATTTTGTACTGCCTCCTCTGAGATGACATTATCAGTAGACCCTGAATCTATGATGACCTTGCAAACCTTTTCTAGTATCTTGCACTTGACTCTAAAAAGAGCTCTCCTTTGTTTGTGTTCATCCTCGGTAGGTGCTTTGATCAAAATTCTTCTTAACATGAGATTCTCACCTTTCTCTGAATCTAGACTCGCCTCTGAATGTTTGGAGCAGTCCTCTTCTTGAACATAGTTGATCTTCCTCTCACCTTGTGAAGATGTTGGATTGTCAGGACACCTATAAGTTGGATGACCCAACTGTCCACAATTGTAGCATTTCATGGAAGCAAAATGAGAGCTTCTCCCAAAGCCTCCTGATCTGCCTCTTCCTCCATTGTTAGTGCGTCTACCTCTGTAACCCCCTCTACTATTTGACTCATGGGATTGTTCTCCAACCTTGGAATCACCTTTCCCTCTATTCTCATGGCTTCTTCCACCAAAACCTCGTCTTTGTCCAACTCTAGAGTCTCTACCTCTTCCTTTACCTCTAGTATTGGAATCTTGTTTCTTTTTTAGTTTCTCTTCCACCTTAATAGCCATTTGATAGCAGCTATGGAGGGTAGTAAGTGTGAAAAGACTCAACTCCTCTTGGATGCTCCATCTAAGACCGTTTAGATACCTAGCAACCTTGATGCTTTCAACCTCTTGCACTCTAGATCTAAGGCTTAGTTTTTGGAACTCCTCTATATATGCAGCTACATCTAGGTCTCTTTGTTTGAGATTTTGTCTCTTCTTGTGCAATTGGATGTCATAGTCCTTAGGTAGATAGTTCTCTTTTACTTTAGCCACCATAGTTTTCCAACTTCCTATGGGTTTCTTTCCTTCCATCTCTCTTTCTTCTTGCAAGAACTTCCACCAAGTTAATGCTTGTCCTCTTAACCTTGATTTGGCTATCTTCACCTTTTGTGCCTCAGTAACTCCATCACATTCAAAGTGATTCTCCATTCCCTCTATCCATTCCATAACTAGCTCTGCATCCATTCTTCCAGTGAATACAGGGACACCTTCAAGTTCCTTTCCACTCAATGCCTTCAATGCTTTGAGGAAGGGTTCCTCTACTATTGGAGGATCAGGTTCTGGTTCTATGTCCTCCTCCACTTGGTATTTACCCTTGTCTCTGTCTCCTACCAACTGCACCTTCATCTTGCTTGTCGATTCAGCAATTTCTTCCAATTTTTGCTTCATCTCTTCCATAGCCTCGTCAAGATGCTTATTCTTCTCTTGCTGCTCTTTCAAGTCTCTATCTAGCTCTACATTGGTCACCATGGTATTCTCTCCTATGGATTCACTCCTCTCTGACATTCACTAGTTTCAATTCCCAAGCCTTTATTGGCTCTGATACCAATTTGATGGGGAGTCCTATCCCTCAAGAGAACTCTTGCTCTTCCCAAGACCTATTCTTTGGTCTTCCTAGGGTATTCCAATCTACCCTACTTAGGGATCTCTCCTAAACCCCTAACTCCTTATAGGACTCTCCACCAATTTCAAATTCTTCACCGTTGCTCACAATTCACCACTAAGCTTCCCTGGGCTCAATTTTGCCACAAAGCTCCCAAACCTTGCTTGGGTCTTGGAATAGATCTTCCAACTATTCCTAGGGTGATCTTTCTCCACTCTGATCCTTCTTACAGGTTTCTTTCTTCGTTTACCCATCGAATTCAAGAAACTTAGCTTTTAGGCCTCCAAGAACCCGTTTTCTTGGCTTTTCTCAAAAACGGTCTTAACAACCCCCAAATATTTTTGGATATTCTTTCTAGTAGTACCCTAGGCTTCAATATTTACCAGATTTAAGGTCTCCCAAATGGTCGCTCATATGACTGTCCTCATACCCCCTAATTTCAAGGGTTTCTAGGGTTTTGGCTCCCTTTTTCCAACTTTGAGGGCTTCATTGACCTCCCCAACTCTCCTCCTTTCACACACATGTCTGGAATACATGTTTCCAAACTCCAATGTTCTTTATTAGCATGAGCCAATCCTTTTAGCAGCTTTCTTTAATGCTGTCCTCTCCAAGCCACTAGCCAGAATGCTGCACTCGCCTAGTGCTTGATGAATTCATCATCTCCCCTGCAAAACAAGACTCCACACACACTATTTACACTATACATACAGTCCCATACTTGATTCCAAGTGGCCATGGTAGCCTTGCCACAAGAATTCAAGTGGGGATCATTCTTTTACAAAACTGGCCTGAACCGGTAGTGTAACCAAGAACACCAAAACTTGCAAAATTACAACCAGTTGAATTAAATGTCTAATCTAATGCTTCATAAAAAAATTAATTGACACAAATGAAAGACTTAAAGCATCATACCAGTTCTTTCAATCCATTCTTGATTGGATGAAGGCTCAAACACAAAAATTCACTTAAAAAAAGTTGTATTCCAATCACGCAATATGCTCTCCAAGTCTTAATTCATGAAAATGAACTTCCAACCCAGGTATTAGGGTTTGGATGACCTTATATACCTTTCTCCCACGTGCTAGGACCCTTCGATCGGGCTTAGAACATCATTAATGCATTTTTTGCATTTTTAGGCCAAATTCCTAAGACAACCTTGTCTAGTTTTGCCTAATTTTATCATTCAGACTTTTCCAAACCTCCAGGTTCTAAACCAACCTAATTTTACCACTAAAGAACATGAATTATACCTTGGGACTTTACATCATAGTCCTTATTACCTTGGTGGTTGGTTGGAACCACCTACAAGCCAAAATTGCCAAGATCTTCCAAAAGACCTTTTAAGGTGCTCTTGCACCAGCATTGAAATAGTTTTAAAGTATCACAAATATCCAGAAAGCAGAGGAGTATAATCAATCATCTTGAAGCATCATTGGAAGCTTTTAGCTTCACTATTTTTATCTAACATGTCTGTTCACTGTGCAGGTATAGGTACATTTTTTATTACTGGATTATTTCATTTGACATCATAGCATGTGGAGTAAAATGGACTCCCGCAAGGGTTAATCCTATCATGCTACCCTCTTGGGTTTTTGAGAAAGCATAATTATCAAAGAGAATCAAAGTGGAAAGTGTAAAATGGAAAAGCCTCTGAGAACATAGAGGTTTACTTCATTCGGAAACCATGAATTTTGTGACATAGTTTTAGATACAAGGTAAAAGTTTGGTAATAAAAGGAATATATAACCATGCATATAAGCAATTTAGGATAGTTATGAATCTAATGACTGTGATCAAGGACTTTTAAGGCTAATGATAGGGGTGTGTCCAATGGGACAACAACTTGCATAGAATCTTAGCAGTCGCTCATAACATGTTAAAGATCAACATAGAAGAAAGGAACCATATGCATCAAGGGACAGTCCAATTCGATAAAACATAGATAATGAAAAGGTGTATAGTCACATTTGCACTATTTAATGACAACAACAATCCTAAGGGGTAGTTCAAAGTAGTCTAGAGAAATATCCATATATCAATTATTGAAATATTGGTAGTCTTCCATGAAAAGGGACAACCACATAATATGAAGCAAGACAAGGACTGTTGCTGTGATGTATATCATGTTGAGAATAACAAATAAGGGTTGTTCCAAGTTTAAGAATAAGATTACCTACTCCCATATAGGACTCATCTAGAGATAATTTCATATACCAATAGGACAGTCACAATGAAATCTACATCAAGGACAATGGACAGTGACTTCAAGAGAAAAAGGAGTTACAAATGCAGAGCTATTCATAAGTTTTTTTTATTTCCAATGTCAAGAGTGCACTTCTACTTTAATAATGAGTTTAGGTTCATAATTATTTTGAAGAATAGTAGCATCATATCCTATAGAGATGACAAAGAGTACAAATAGCCTAGTATGTAATACCTTTTAAAATCAATATAAGGGAAGTTACATGCTTTAAATGAAGCACTAAAATAGGAAAACAGATGCTAAGAGTGTGTCCATACAATCAAATGCAAGTGAGGTCATGAAGATACTAAAATATTGTGGTAAAGTAGTCATTTAAAGGACATTATTACTATTGAAGAAGACAACAATGACCATGCAATAGAGGGACATTGATCTCCAAAATTGTGATGAGGTTATGAGTGAATGGACTGGCCATCCATAAAGCTACTAATAGATGCACTATATAAGGTTATCAAATGTGAAAATACAAATGGTCCTATCATAGTTTTCATGAAACAGTTTGAAAGTGGATATAAGATCTTGAAAGGTGGATTAAACTATAAATGTTCAGACTATTTTGAGGAGAAAATTGGAAACACTAATGGTTTTTGTTGTTATTTTTCCACATATTGAAGAAAGGCCATAGCAAAAGGGTGCAAAAAATCATGAATAAGGCAAACCAAAGTGATAAACAAAGTGAATTTAAATGGCCACTCTATGGTCACTTCCTTCACTCAGGTATGTAAGTGGTTATTTAAATGTATGTCTGCATATGATCATGTAGGATATTCCTTAAATCTGTCAAAAGTAAGTGGGATGAGGAATCACTCAGAGTAAAGTAAAATGGGACCTTGTGAAAAATTTTACGGACATTGATGGTTTCTATGCAGTAAGATATTTCTTTGTTCTATTATATACTAAAGGTATTCATTGGCCACTTGAAGTAGGTGAAAGATCCACGTCTACTATTACTAGAGCTAGGGAATCGCTGAAATGGAGGTTTAGAGTGAAATAGTATTAAAAGGCAATCATTTGTGGTAGTTGAAAGCTTCTTAAAACTATAGATGACATCAATCGCCTTAATATTCCTTTTCTCGAATTTCTTGTGGTCGAGTTTAGTGAGTTTTAAAGTGGTATTCAAAGGTAGAGATTTTTTGTGCTAAGAAAATCATCAAATTTTATAAATTTAGTGAGTTTGACTTCCTCCTTTACTCATTTCTCAAGGAGAAGAAACCTAAAAGGGTAGGGACCTTCCTTTAGTCTAATGCGTAAATCCACGGTGAAAGCAATGAATACAGAATGAAAGTAGCAAACCCAGGATAAAATATTACCCTCATATAGTTCCAGGTGTTTTCACATGAAATCTACAAGAGAACCTTTGAATTTCTAGATGCAACCTCCAGATGCATGAAAACCATGGTGGCACCCTTAATTTTTGCAGAGTGAATTTTTCTAGAAAGTTGTTAGATGCAAAATGAAATGTGAAAAATTTGTGGTCAGGTCTTGTGTTAGAGTTTCCAAACCCTAGTTTGGTCAGCAACCTAATGCATTTTTTCCTTTCTTTTTAACTTTGCAATGTAAATTAATGCCCTTTGCATTATATCCATATGCCAAGTGACTAGGGGTTTATGAATTTTGCATTGTCTCTTTAGACATTGGCCAAGTCGTGCTTTATTTTTGCATGAATGTGAAACTTATTTGAAAATGTAAAGAAACTTTATTGGAGTGACAATTTATAAATCACTTTAATTAATGTTATCTATTGTGCAAAATAAAGAAAGAAGGCATTGGTTTTTCAGGACTAAGTCAAAGGGGGTAGTTTGAGGATTTATGAGCAATGCCAAACATCTAGGAAGATGTTTGAGAAGTTATCCAACAAGTGGAGGGAATATAGGAGTGTTTTCACTCAATATTGAAGGTCTTGGAAAGCATCTAGGAGCAATTTTAGCTATCTTTATGGTAGTAGAGGTCAAGGCTTGACCTTTTCCTCATTCTTGAATCTTTTTGGAGTTGTTTTAGGGGCTTATTTTTAGTCTTTCATGTTGTGCAAGACCAAGAGGATTGAAGTTCCTATATTTGTGAAAGCTTCTAAAAAGCATAAAGCAACTTCAAACATAAGTTTGGAGTTAGTTCTTTCTTTTCAATAGGTATTGTAGCTTATTTTGGAGCTCTTTCAAGGAAAATGCATATTTGTAACTCAATCTCATACATGTACAACAATATGTAGCACCTTTTTATTAATGAAATTTAGTGTTTTTACCTTCTCAAAAGCTATCTCATTGTGTGTAGTATGTGATTGATGAATATTCTTGTGAGGTTTGATAATTCCTTTAATGTTTATCTCACTTTAGCACCTTTAGGAAGAAGACACATATATTTTTGTAGGTTGTAAGTTGTGTACTGGTTCAAATAGCAATTTTAGTTGTGAAATAACTTTTTTCCTTCAAAAGTGTTAAGAGAATCAAGCCTCCTTGCAAAACACTTGTGCATTGATATATTAAAATATTTGAGTTGTGTTAAGTTAAGCTGAGCTATTGATAAAATTCTATGTTGAAATAATAGTACAGGTTTTAGATAACATTTTGGTGTATCGCCTTAGAAAGTAGGTTCATATTCATGTTTCCTTCTTATCCTTTTCCCAACAAGAAGTAGTTTAGGTGAGTACCATAAGAGCCAGCATTCTATGGAGGTTCGTTTCTACTTTAGGTAACCCACGGCCTTAGAAAAGTTCCCTTGTTTCTCCAATATGCTAAGTTCTACAACTTAGTAGGGGCACAATATTAGGAGACAATAGTTTTTGGCATGCCTAGTGAGACTAGTTTGATGAACTTGTCATCAAAATACTGAGATATTTGGTGTTTCTCTCAGTATATTCAACCTTTCAAGGAAGTAAAAGCAACATCATGGTGACTCCAATCATATATCAGTTGATTTCAATAATCCAGATAGCTACAACTAAATGAGGTTGGTGCTACTCTTTAGTTTTTTATCAGTTGAAGTACTTTCTCAGCACCTAGTGAATCTAACGGTATTTTGACCCACTTTCTAGTGTTTCAATACCTTGTTGTCTACACTTTCCTATACTTCATGTTTTACCCTTGCAATGTCTAGTTATCAACACCACAATGGTTATTCTCCTCCATTTTGTGAAAATTCAGGCTTTTGGCCTCCAAACAACCCTTCTTCTCACTGTAATCATCATTACTAGTAGGAGAATTTTCAAATCACTCTTGATTATCCTTGTTTGTAGCATGTTCATGCCTATAGTCAGCCCTGTGAAACCCATTATTCTCTAAATCAAACATGCAGCCTCCCTAGTTAGTCCCAAAATGATACTGATTTGGGTAGCATTAAGAGTTAGATGTTGGATTTCCAAAGGAAAATTTTGGAAATAGATAAAGATCAAAAGTATAATATGCAGCAGGAAAAGCTTGCTCATCAAGCTCATATTCATTAGAAGGAGGTAGAGGCACAAAGGTATGAACATGAGTTTCTTCATAGACAAGTTACAAGCAAAGAAGAACAAAAAAAATACCTGCTTGCACAAGTACAAAGGTATGAAACCTAGTCAACCCCTTGCATTCCTAGTTTCAGTCCAACTCTTCTTATAATGATGAATCATCCTTTGAATGAAGAGGTTTCCAAGTCTTAAATCCTTAGTTTTAAGTAAGAGAAACCTTTTGAGTCCTCAAGTAATCCTCCTTGTGTCAAAATTCCACGTTTTAGGAGTGCTCTTTCAATCCAACAACCAATTCATAACCAAGAGCAGTCCATAATGCCACATAGTGAGCCTACCAATGAGCCTTCCCCAATGTTTGAAATTCCAAGTTGGAAAGGGCCATCTTATCCACCCTGTGAAGTTCTTCCACCAACCATACAAATGGAACCATGCTCTAGCATCTAGAAAATAGAAGAAGAGAAAACCCTTGATCAGGACAACTCACTCACTATGGAGGAGGCTAGCTATAGAGTAGTACCAATTAGAATAGGAGAAGATTGGACAAGAAAAGACCTTTCAATATGTATCTTTGAATGCTCTAACTTATGATCTTCCTTGTTTTGATGAAGATGGTAAAAATGTTTTAATAGGACAGTAAGGTGAAAAGGTGAGAGGTTGATGAAGAAGATCAGTTCAGATTTTGGAATGATGAGTTACCTTCTTTCATTCAACATAATGAACAAGGTATGAGTCTGATCACACCAACAACAATTTCAAAATAGAAAGAAGATGTCAAACAATGTGGTTAGTTGTTGATTGATGACAATTAGTATGACAATAGGGCCTTGGATCATGAAGAGGAGCATAAAACTTAATATGACACCATTTTCCAAGAAGAGGAAAAAGTTGATGTCTTAGCTCAGCCTTGTGAAGAGGAGACCTTTCGAGAAAAACAAGTTGATATCTCAACTCCGCCCTGTCAAGTGGAGTTTCTTCAAGATAGTGGACATATTTTATTGAATTAGCAAGAGGGCAACACTTTGGAGAAATATTTTAAAAGGAATGACCTTGTTCTTGAGGATAAAGAAGATGTCCCAACTAGAAATCTTTTAAACCTTAAAGGGGAGCCCAAAGATATCACGCATGTACAAGAGGTTAACATTCCTCAAGAGGATCATGATGAATTTTGTTTTTGGGATGATCTAGAGGATTTTTGTACTAACCTTGATGTCAAGCCAACTCTGAAAGAAGAGGAAGAAAACCATGAAGTTACAAATTAGTTACTTGTACCACAAGAGCATCCCATGGCACCTCATTTTCATCTTAGTAATGAACATGTTAACCTCACTCCATCAGTTGAAACTTTCTTCCCTCTCACCATCTCCCTTTTCAAAGGAGGGCCTATTATTTGTAGAGAAAATGAAGGCTATGCAGGTGAAGAGGAGAATATTCCAAGTGAAAATGATGAAGGAATAAGTGTTTGCAGCCCCTTTTGTTACATTAAATCACAAAAACTAGACTTGTTGCAAGAGGATGATGAGCATAATCAGTTGGGACAACAACGTGTAAAGCAAGTGGATGGTAATGAGGAGTAATATGTGGTCTACTTGTTTGACCAAATGCCTTGTTTTGTTGACAAGGATGAATATTCAAAGAAAAATGAAGAAGATATGTTTGTGATAACACAAGATTTGGGACAGCTACAAGATGTTAAACAATGTAATGAGTTATTGGTTCATGAAATTCAATATGAAAATGAAGCTTTGGCTCATGAGGTAGTTTCATTTTGGGATGATCTAAAGTCTGTTTTGATTCATGAGTAAGTCTCTTTTTTCCAAAATTTGGATACTGAATCAGAACCAGTTGAAGTTCAAGATTAAAAACAATATGAGGAACAACAACATGATTTGGAACAACAAGAAACCAACATGGAGAGTTTTGTTTTCACTCTTTCTATAGCATTCCCGATTAGGCATCTAGCTAGAATGGAGGCCAACAAGAATATTCATATCCTACTTGTACCCAAGCATGAAGGTATAGCTAAAGAGGAGCAAATTCAAGTCAGTTTTCCACCTCAGGGCAGTAGTGTTTATATTCCATATGAAAAGATTAGTGATCTTGTGTATGTTCTTCAAGAGGTATTGCAACTCTTTGTTGAATTTCTATCCATGTTTCATCTCTTTCTAGTTGTCCTCAAGTATGGAAAATATTGTAAATTTTGTAGAAAAGGAAGCTACTTCACCCAACCAATGAATGCTTTCATTTGAGTTAGTGTCTTTCTTGGTTAGTGTAGAGTAGGGTTAGTTTTAATTTCCTCTAAGTGTTGTTTTGCATAGTTAGTTAGTTAGTTTTCTCTAATCTTTGGTAGATGCAATAAGTTTTCAAGGTGTTATACACTATGTTGATGAGTTACAACAGTATACAAGACTATTTCTTAAGTATTGTTAGGTTTCTATTGACTCTATGCCCAATGGATATCTTCAGGAAACTGGTCAGGATGTTTAGTAGGCAAACATTTAGCAGATGTCACCAAAAATGTTACGTGATTTAGCTTCCAACTCAATCAGGTAGAGCTAAGTTTGTGTTTGCAAATAAAAGATAAAAGGTATACATTCATTATGCTAAGTTATGTTCATATGCATGAAAGTATTATCAAGTGAATTATAGTTCATTATGCAAATGCTTACAAGAAGAAATGAAAATCAAAAGATCTTGCTTTAAAAACTTTTATTGATAATTACAAATGTATAGTGTGCCACACAATCCATGGGATTAACTATTTCAATGCAATATAAGAAATAAACTATACATTTGAAAAAGGAAAGTAAAAGCATATGAAGGGAATAGGGATTTTTCATTTCCTGAATGATGAATCCCAAGGTCGAATGACTATGTCTTTGTTCCAGCCCCTCCTGCTTGATTGCTTCAGAAGTTTCCTAGTTGCTCTAGAAATACCTCAAGAGAGTAGAAAGGTTATGCTAGAGCTCAGGATCAATATTCAATTCATATACATAAAAATATATATTACTCTCATAAAAGCATTGAAACAGTTTTACAATATCACTGATATCCAAAAAGCAGAGGAGTGTCATCAATCATCTTGAAGCATCATTGGAAGCTTTTAGCTTCACTATTTTTATCTAACATGTTTGTTCACTGTGCAAGTATAGGTACATTTTTCATTGTTGGATTATTTCATTTGACATCATAGCATGTGGAGTAAAATGGGCTCCCACAAGGGTTGATCCCAATATGTTTCCCTCTTGGGTTTTTGAGAAGGTATAATTATCAAAAAGCATCAAAGTGGAAAGTGTAAAGTGGAAAAGCCATAGAGAACACAAAGGCTTACTGTATTGGGAAACCAGGAAATTTGTGACATAGTTTTGGATACAAGGTAAAAGTTTGGTAATAAAAGGAATATATAACCATGCATATAGGAAATTTAGGATAGTTATGACTCTAATGAATATGATCAAGGACTTTCAAGGCTAATGATAGGGATGTGTCCAATGGGATAGAAACTTGCATAGAATCTTGGTAGTCACTCATAACATGCTAAATCAAGATAGAAGAAAGGAACCATATGCATCAAGGGACAGTCCAATTTGAAAAAACATAGATAATGAAAAGGTGTACAGTCACATTTACACCATTCAATGATAACAAAAATCCTAAGGGATAGTTCAAAGCAGTCCAAAGAAATATCCATATGTCAATGATTGAAATATTGGTAGTTTTCCATGAAAAGGGACAACTGCATAATATGAAGCAAGACAAGGACTGTTGTTGTGATGTATATCATACTGAGAATAACATTTAAGGGCCGTTCCAAGTTTAAAAATGAGATTCCCTACTCCCATGGAGGGGTCATCTAGAGAGAATTCCATAGATTAAGAGGACAGTCACAATGAAATCTACATCAAGGACAACGAACAGTGACTTTAAGAGCAAAAGGAGTTACAAATGCAGAGCTATTCATCAATTTTTTATTTCCAATGTCAAGAGTGCACTTTTACTGTCATAATGAGTTTAGATTCAAAAGAATTTTTACTAATAGTAGCATCATATCCTACAGAGATGACAGAGAGTACACATAGGCTGGTATGTAATACCTTTAAAAAGAAATTTAGGGGAAGTTACATGCTTTAGATGAAGCACCAAAATAAGAAAACAAATGCAAAGAGTGTGTCCATACAATCAAATGCAAGTGAGTTCATGAAGATACTAAAATATTGTGGTAAAGCAATCATTTAGAGGATAATATTACTATTGAAGAACACAACAATGACCATACCATAGAGGGACATTGATCTCCAAAATTGTGATGAGGTTATGAGTGAATGGACTGGCCATCCATAAAGCTATTGATGGATGCACTATTTAAGGTTATCAGATGTCAAAACATAAATGGTCCTATCATAGTTTTCATGAAAGACTTTGAAAGTGGATATAAGATCTTGAAAGGAAGATTAAAATATAAATGTTCAAACTGTTTTGAGGAGAAATTTGGAAACACTGATGGTTTCTATTGTGTTTATTTTTCCACATATTAAGGAAAGGCCATTGCAAAAGAGTGCAAAAATTCATGAATAAGGAAAACAAAGTGAATGTAAATGGCCACTCTATGGTCACTTCCTTCACTTAGCTCTGTAAGTGGTTTTTTAAATGTATGTATGCATATGATCATGTAGGATATTTCTTAAATCTATCAAAATTAAGTGGGATGAGGAATCACTCAGAGCAAAGGAAAATGAGACCTTGTCATGTTCTTTACAGACGTTGATGGTTTCTATGTAGTAAGATATTTCTTTGTTCTATTATCTACTAAAGGTATTCATTGGCCACTTGAAGTGGGTGAAAGATCCACTTCTACTATTACTAGAGCCATGGAATCGCTAAAATGGAGGTTTACATTCTAGTAGTATTAGAAGGAAATCATTTGTGGCAGTCGAAAGCTTCTTAAAACTGTATATGGCATCAATCTCCTTAATATGCCTTTTCCCAAATGTCTTATGGTCGAGTTCTGTGAGTTTTGAAGTGGTATTCAAAGGCAGAGATTTTTTGTGCTAAGAAAATCATGAGATTTTATAAAGTCAATGAGTTTGACTTCCTCCTTTTCTCATTTTCCAAGGAGAAGAAACCTAGAAGGACAGGGGCCTTTCTTTAGTCTAATGCATAAAGCCACATTGAAAGCAATGAATGCAAAATGAAAGGATCAAACCCAGGATAAAAGCTTACCCTCATATAGTTCCAAATGTTTTCACATGAAATCTACAGGAGTACCTTCAAATTTCCAAATTCAACCTCCAAATGCATGAAAACCATGGCGGTGCCCTCAATTATTGTAGGGTGAAGTTTTCCATAAAGTTGTTAGATGCATTTTCGCCTTTATTTTTAAATTTGCAATGTCAATTAATGCCCTTTTCATTATATCCATATGTCAGGTGACTAGGGGTTTATGAATTTTGCATTGTCTCTTAAGACATTGGCCGAGTCATACTTTATTTTTGCATGAATGTGAAAATTATTTGAAAATGTAAATAAACATTATTGGAGTTATAATTTATAAATCACTTTAATTAATGTTATCTATTGTGCAAAATAAAGAAAGGAGGTGTTGGTTTTTCAAGACTAAGTCAAAGGGGGTAGTTTAAGGATTTATGAGCAATACCAAGCATCTAGGAAGAGGTTTGAGAAGTTATCCAACAAGTGGAGAGAATATAGGAGTGTTTTGACTCAGTTTTGAAGGTCTTGGAAAGCATCTAGGAGCAATTTTAGCTATCTTTGTGGTAGGAGAGGTCAAGGCTTGACCTTTTCAGAGTTGTTTTAGGGGCTTATTTTTAGGCTTTCTTGTTGTGCATGACCAAGAGGGTTGAAGTTCCTATCTTTGCGCAAGCTTCTAAAAATCATAAAGCAACTTCAAACATGAGTTTGGAGTTAGTTCTTTCTTTATTTTCAATAGGTATTGTAGCTTATTTTGGAGCTCTTTCAAGAAAAATACGTATTTATAACTCAATCTCAGACATGTACAACAGTATGTAGCACCTTTTTATCAATTAAATTCAGTGTTATTGCCTTCTTAGAAGCTATCTCATTATGTGCAGTATGTGATTGATGAATATTCCTATGAGTTTTGATAATCTTTAATTTGTGTCTCACTTTAGTACCTTTAGGCAGAAGAAACATATATTTTTGCAGGTTGTAAGTTGTGTACTAGCTCAAATAGCCATTTTAGTTGTAAAATAACTCTTTTCCTTCAAAAGTGTTAAGGGAATCAAGCCTCCTTTCAAAACACTTATGTATTGATATATTAAAATATCTAAGTTGTGTTAATTTAAGCTAATCTATTGAGAAAATTGTGTGTTGAAATAGTAGTACAAGTTTTAGATAACATTTTGGTGTATCACCTTAGAAGGTAGGTTCATATTCGTGTTTCCTTCTTACCCTTTTCCCAATAAGAAGTATTTTAGGTGAGTACCATAAGAGCCAACTTTCTATGGAGGTTCTTTTCTACTTTAGGTGACCCATAGCCTTAGAAAAGTTCCCATATTTCTCCAATATGCTAATTTTTGCAACTTAGCAGGGGCATAATAGTAGGAGATAACAGTATCATGATGATAACATAAGACAAAAAGAGACCATTGAAAACTACCCACATTCATCTCCCAACATCTTCTCCTCTTGTGATAATGATGAGGATATGTTAGTGTTAAATAATCAAACCTTTAAGATTTATGAAAACCCTCTTTGTGTTCCTTCCCTTACATTGGAGAATATTATAAGACAAAGGAGTGAAAATTTAGACAATCTTTACAATCACATTTGTTCTTCTCCTAGTATTTCTCTTAGTTGTGAAGAGGATCCTTTGATGCTAGAAAATCCAATAGATGAAGGTCATGAGAATATTATGTGTCTCTCTTCCCCTAGAGAAATTATTATGGAACAAGATAACAACATCATTGATGAACAAGACAATTCAACCATTGATAACTCCCTTACATATGATGAATTCATCTTAGAAGAACCAATCCTTGAATGTCAAGAAAATTTGGTTTGTAGTTCTCCTAAAAACTCTCCTACTAGGGAAGATATAACGGTGGAAGAAAATAAGAACATTGACAATAGTAATTCCTTAGATTGAGATGATGAAGTAACATTAGACTCCTCTTCACTAAAAGATCATGAAAAAAATGATAAGTCTTCTAAGGTTATGCACATTAGATACCCCTTCAAGTACTCTCCCAAGCCTAAACTTATCATTTATCCACCCTCTCAAAAACCACAAGTTCAAAACAAACCTATCCTTATCCTTGAACCACCCGAGGATGATGTTTCATAGCAACCGAGTTATAATATTGTTTCTCATACATACAACACTAGGAACAATCCACAAAAAATAAAAACACCCTCAACATCTCTCCCATTTCCTAATCCTATCTTACTAGGTCCCCCTCATTTTCCTTCACAAAGTGGAAAGGAGTATGATCTTCTTGAACAAATTAAGAATACTCCCACAAAGATATCCCTCTAGGACTTGATTCAGAATTCACCTAACTATCACACTATGCTTCAAAGTGCCCTACAAAAAGTTCCCATCCCTTCTAATGTCCAACCAAATGACATAACAACCAGGATTCAAGGACTAAATTTTGACTTTGTTTTCCACCAAAGTGAGATCCGTCCTTTGGAAGTGCAAAAAAAATATGATGCTTTCATGATGATAGCTCAATACAATACCACAAGGATAAAATAAACCCTTGTTTACAATGGCTCAAACTTAAATGTGTGTAGTGCAAACCTTTTGGATAAACTTGGTGTTGATAAATCAAAAATTCAACTCAATTCTTTATCTATTAAGGGATTCGACGATATAGGAAAGAAACCATTTGGTGTGATCACTTTTTCTATTACAATTGGAAAGGCCAAATTAGAAACACTGATCCATGTTATGCCTCACAATCTTTCATACAACCTCCTTTTAGGTAGACTGTGGATTCATGCAATGAATGCGGTGCCTTCTACTCTTCATCATAAAATAAAGTATATTTACAACAAATTAAACACATTGGATGTTGATAATGAGCCTTACAGTGTTTTACAACTTGAGAAAAATAAAGTGAATCCTTTGAAAATATTGACACCAACTACACAAGTGGAACCTGTGCAACAGAAAGATAAATAAAAACATACTGAGAAAGTCACGAAGCTATTAGAAGATGATTGAGGTTCCTTAGACTTCGAACCTACATTCATGGGAGAATACAAGATCATAAAAAAAGATTCAGCTAAGGGAAAACACAAAGCGGTGATGTCAACACAAAATTTAGAAGACCCTTCAAACGCATTCACCTCAACCACTTTGGAACAAAAGACAACAAATTTTGATGAGATAGACTATCAACAACCGCCAAATCCAAAAGAAATGAAAAAATTTATGGAAAAGGTTATGAGATTATGAAACAACTTGGATATAGTGGAAAAGGACGTGGTGCTAGAAAACAAGGTATATGTGTCCCGATAGAGCCTCTAACACAAGAAAAGACTAGTGGTCTTGGTTATTGTCCTTTTATAGAAATAAATAAGCCTTCACTTAGCATCAATGCTCTTACAAAAGATTCCTCAATAGTCCATCCTGAATTGATAGATACTAGTGGTCTTGATTGTTATCATTTGCAAGAAATGGAGAAGTCCTTGCTTAACATTAATGTCATCACGCAAAACACTAATTATTTGAATTCGGTAGATTTTACATCTTCCTTTAAAGAAGAGAACAAAATCTCTCAACATAAAGAGTCTTGTGTAGGTATAACAACTAATACTAAGAAAGAGATATCTTTGTCGCAAAATAAAGGAACATCTTATATTGATCAAGAAAGTATCTTGTTGAGACTCCTCCAAGATCGTTTGATATCTCTCCCTCCAAGAACATGAAAGAAATTCTACTACAGGAGTTCATTTTGCACATATCATAGAGTTCATGGTCATGCTACTAATGAATGTAAGGCTTTAAGTACAAAAATTCAACATCTTAAGGACTGTGCTACTCTCCCTTGGATTGAATCACCTAGTTCCTCTTTTCATTTTGGCTCATCCTTGTCCTGCACTAAGTGGGGGAAAGGGGTTAGATAGCCTTGTCCCCATATGTCACTTGTCATTGTCACTTTTGGCCAGTTGACTGCCTTTCAAGTACAAATAAGAGCAAGCTTGGGATGTGGAAAACATGCCTTAAGTCGGCTTGCATGTGACATACTCTCATGTCTTCTTCTACTTTAAATCAATTTCTCATAGCAATGGTGTTAGAAACCACTTTAAAGTGGGGGCATACTTCGACACTCATGTTTCATTGTGTGATTTTCTTTCTTCCTACGATGCGTTCCTTTCTTGGTGGTGTCATTGGGTTTTATTTCCTCCAAGAGTGTGATATTTCTTTGACTTATCCTCTCTTGGAGACATTAGGCACAATGTTCCCTAAGAAGAGACCTTGCACAAACTAAGCAAAATCCCTTTGAACATCCCTCTTTCTTGTTTTGTTGTATTTTTTGTACCTTATTAAATTCATGGAGGTATGGCTTTGATATGGTTCATTGGGGCTCACCTAGTGAACAAATAGTTTCACTATCCCTTGTGAGTGTTCATTTTTCTTTTTGTGTCCTTATCATAGTCATGGGGGTATGACGTTGATATGGACCTCTTGGGGCCCACCTAGTGAACAACTAGCTTCACTAGCCCTTGTGAGGATGTGTTTTGTTTGCATAGTGGACAACATGTTCCACTTATAAAAATTTCTTTGGAAAAATATCCTAGACCCAGTCCATAGCGTGTTGGATGGCTAGTCGAAGATTGACCCATTGCATTTTCTTTTACCTTTTTTTTCTTCCTTTTTCCTTCTTCTATCTTTGATGGTGTATGTTTGCAATCTGGTTTTGGCTTCATATATCATCTAAAAGCATGTTCCTTTGTGCTTATGTTGGTTAACCATAGGATCTTGATCCTGGGGGCTTGATCATCCCTCTTGGTTATTGTCATCCTATCTTACTAACATTTGTATATTTGAACCCCTCTTGATTGTGTGGTTGGCTACTTTAGTGTGAGTTTGAAGCAAGTTCATCCTCTCACTAAAGTGGGGGCTTAATTTAGTGTAGTAAAATACATACCCTTGCATTTTCACACTTTTTTGGGCTTGCCTTGTTTTATTTATCTTTATTTGTCTTAATTGGTCCTATTTTTCATCCACAAGCCTTATGAACTACATCTTTTTCTAGAAAATCCCAACAAATGTCAATGGATAAATGATAATTTAATGATTCTAGTAGAGTGTCCCTAATTTTTGGGTCGAGACTAAGATGCCACCTAGGGAATCTTAGTCCCCCTTAAGCATTTTTTAGGATTTTATTTAAAATTCTAGTAGGATTTGGCCTCCCTTAATTAATGAATTCATATGTCGGCTTGTTGTGGTGTAATTTTGGGATATTAAGCATGAATAGGTATAAATACAAGGTTCATTCATTATTTAAATACAAGTCTTTTGTGAGAGCATTCATCATAGAATAATTGAGTTAACAAGAGCATTCAAGAGTAATTCATCAAGATTCAAGCATCATATCAAGGAGATTGTGGCATCATGTGTGTTTTTGTGGTAAAATTTGTGATGTAGGGTTTTGATTAAAGCAAGAAATTCAAGTCAAGATCTATCAAGCATTCATTGGATTCAAGATCTACATCCAAGCTACCCACCTCACATAAGTTTATAGACTTCATAGCAAGGTTTTGGTGAATTGTAACATTGCATGTTGTTCATTCATCATTTCCTTCCATTCTATTTCATTTCAAGGTTTAATTACCAACAAGGGGTTGACCAAGGCAAACCCCCATTTACTACAATCAGCAATTTTTCCCCTCTTGTGTGTTTGTGATTGTAGATTTAGGTTGAATACTTGAAGATCATTTGAAGTGCAAAGTTGCAAAGTTGCATCAAAAAGTTGTCATCTTCACGGAAAATCACCTACAGGCCAAATTCAAAAGATTCAAAACCTGAGATCTGAGAAGAAGGAAGTGCAGAAATTGGACCTCAAGACCACATTTAGAGATTTCAAAAATTCAAAATGGGACTAAGTCTTCACCTAGGGCCTCTTAGTCCTCTCGAGGTTATTTTTCAAAAATTATTTCAGATCTAGCTCCGACATCCAAAGATTTTGTATCTGCCCTGAAAAATAGCAGCGAGACTAAGTCAATAGTAAGGTCGTCTTAATCCTCTACAACACTTTTTTATAGCTTCTTTACATTTCTAGAATCCTCATTGCATTTCTAGAACCTCCAAGTACACATACCCTAGCTGCTTGTTGCATAATTTCATAATTTACATCATTCATTTAGCTTGCATTACTAGGTTTTGTGAGTTGAATGCTTATTTGTCTATTCCAAGCTTTTGCTTGGTGGTGAACCCCTCAAAGCCTAACAAAACCCTTCCTTGGTATTCCTTTTTGAGAATTGACTCACCTTTGAGGTTGATAGTCAATCCAATTAGGATTCCTAGGACCTTATCGAATTTCAATAGGAGAAGAGTGGTATCCTATGACCTAGGTTATAAAGCACCCATTTCCCATATTGTTCAAAATTACCTTTGAGTGAGGTCATTAATGCTTCAAATGAGATTGAGACATATGAGGAATCTTGGGATTTTGACATCGATTCCAATGAATATGAATGGGATTCCCTATCTCCACTACTTACATAGACCTTGATAAAATGTTTGGAGAAGTTGATGAGTCTCCCTTGAAGAAACATTCAACCAAATGCTTACTATTGGTTCTTCGCAAAAGCCACCAAGTCCCCATCCAAAGGTCCCTTTGAAAAGAGAAGAGTGGATCAAACACTTTTGGGAAACCATTGATTCCACCTCTTGGGAACTTGATGAATCTACTTCTATCTTTACCCTATCTACCGACACAATGACCCTTGATAATACTAATGATGGCTTACCCCTTTTCTACCCGCAACTCATAGATTTGGATCAACAAGAACCACCAAGTTTGGAAACATTCGAGAATGACGAAGCAATTGTTGAGTTCATGGGACTTCATGAACGAATACCAAGTGGGGATCGTAAGGTTGGATTTTCCATAGAACTCAATTATGCAGCATACTTTGGTGAGGTCGTCTTGTCCTCTAGTCACAAAAGTGAAAATGAAAAAAGTAAAAATAAACATAATAGGTCTTTAGGTGAAAACCGAAAGGTGCTTGTTGACTGTGAAAAATCAAAAATAAAGGACGTATCCAAAGATGAAAACCTCTTTGAGGCACCTAAGGACACAGGACTGGACAGTCTCCCTATAGACTGAGAGAGATCACCATTTCTTATAGAAGAAATAAAAGACATGAACATTGGAACACAAGACAATTCCATAATCATACAGTTGGCAACATCTTTGACCACCAAGGAAAAACCTAAGTTTATAGCATTCTTTTTAGAAAGACAAATTATTTTTGCATGGTCATATGTTGATATGCCTGGATTGGATCCAAAACTTGTTCTACATCATTTTCCACTGTTACCAAATGTCAAGCCATATAAACAAAAGTTAAGAAAAATATACCCACAGATTGCACTCCTTGTTAATGTGGAATTGAAGAAACTCTTGGATGTCAGATTCATACACTCGATTGATTATGTAGATTGGATATCGAACCTTGTTCTTGTCACCAAACCAAATGGTCAAATTAGAGTATGCACGGATTTTAGAGATCTTAACAAAGCTTGTCATAAAGACGATTTTCCTCTACCAAATATTGACATCATAGTAGACCTTAATACTGGATATGAAATGCTATCACTAATGGATGGATTCTCTGGCTACAACCAGATAAGAATTTCTCTTGAAGATCAACTGAAGATAACCTTCACATGTGCTTGGGGAACTTTCTATTGGAATGGCATGCCATTTGGACTTAAAAATGCTGGAGCTACATATCAGAGAGCCATGACCACTATTTTTCATGATTATATGCACATAATTATGGAGGATTATGTTGATGACATTCTTTCAAAATCTCTAGAATGAGGAAATCACCTAGCAGTCTTGGACAATATTTTCACATGACTTGAAAAGTATAAACTCAAGTTATATCCAAAGAAATGTGTTTTTGGGGTCCAATCCGGAAAGATTCTTGGATATATTATCTCCACAAAGGAATAGAGGTTGATCTCACCAAAGTAAAAGCTATCTTGGGCATGCCACCACCAACCAACATCAGTTAGTTAAGGAAATTACAAGGAAGATTGCAATCAATCTGTAGGTTCATTGCTCAACTAGCAGACAAGATCCATCCATTTCAACATATGATATGAAAAGGAATTCCCTTCAATTAGACAAAGAGGTGTCAAGAATCATTTGATCAGAACAAGAATTATCTATTGAATCCGCCAGTTTTTATGCCTTTGATTGATGGAAGACATTTATATTGTATGTGACAACAACTACATCAGCACTGGAGGCACTGTTAGCATAGAATGACAATGATGGCAAAGAACGAGCAATTGATTATATCAGTCACACCTTAGTCGGATATGAGTTGAACTATAGCCCTATTGAATGAGCATGTCTAGTAGTTGTATTTGCAGCATATACATTGAGATATTACATGTTGAATCACAAGACAAAATTGATTGCCAAAATTGATCCTCTGAAATATCTTCTCAGCAAAGCAGCTCTGATAGGAAGACTAGCTAAGTAGGTTTCGATCTTAAGTGAGTATGACATTGAGTACATTGACCGAAAAGCAATAAAAGTACAAGTGATATTTGATCAACTCATAGATGCACCAGTAAAGGAAAATCGTCCTTTTGACATCCGATTTCACAGATGAATCAATCTTTGCCATAGAAACACCGACAACATGTAAATTTTATTTCGATGGATCTTACACAAGTCACGGTTCAAAATTTGGAATTATGTTCATCAAACCTCAAGGAGATCCCATTCCCAAGTCATTTTGAATAGCATTTACATGCACTAATAGCATAGTTGAGTACGAAGCATTATTGACAGGTGTCCAAATGGCAATAAAATGGAAAATCAAGGATCGTCTTGAGTCTATGGTGATTCTCAATTGGTAATTAAGAAAGTTAATGATGATTGTGAAACCAAGGATGGAAAATAGATGCCCTACAAGTGCATGGTTGATAGTTTCAGACTATACTTTGATTCCATTACCTTCGAGTAGATACCGAGAATCCAAAACAAAGCAGCTAACATGATGGCTACTATTGGATCTCTCTTGGACATTCCTAACAATGCATCACAATATGAGTCCTTAACTTCTTGGCAATAATTTTTTCTAAAAATCAATCTAGATTGCAAGAAATATATGGTGGTTAGATCATATAGTTTAGAACTAAAAAATTTCCAAAAGGTCTTGATGTAGGGGAAGTATAGAAGTTCAAATGAAAGCATAATTGAAGTAATTAGAGCCTAAAAACACTAAGAACTTACACAATTGAGATCATACAAACCCATGTACTCAATGAAATTAACTTACACAAGCTTCAAATTATTTAATCTAAAGAAATGAATGCAAATTCAAAGCAATTTAAACCAATTGGAAAGTGCAAACCTTCAAACCCATTGTGGATTGATACATATTTGTGACGTGGATTGCTCAAATTGTGCATAATCCATGTTGTAAAAGCTTGATAAGAGGTGTGATTCATAAAATAGGTGTTCTAAAATGCTCAAGATTGGCTCAAGAATTCTAGAGAGTGCCTATGCTTATGAGGATTGTCAATGGTTTTTCATGTTTGCAAGACTTGTTTTATAGATTTTGGGAATTTTTATCAAATGGTGGAGATTGAAAATGGAGAGCAATGGATGGGAGGAAATCAAGGAGATGAGGGAGAATCAAGGGTTGAGGATTCATGAGAGCCCAAAATATCCCTAATTTCATGGAAAATTGGTTGAAGATATTTTGAATTGGAGGGAAGAATGTGAATTGAACTAGGAATATTCTCTTTTTGAAAAAGGAATATCCTTTGTGCAACTTGGAGGGTTTGAGGAAAATTATCTAATTAAATAATATTAAAATTATTTAATTGTGAGGATGAGAGGAATAAGATTTTGAATTAAATAATTGGGAAATATTTAATCAATATGGGAAATTAGCATGAAAATGATGAATTAATCAAATAAGCTTAATTGTTCAATTAGTAGGGGAATAAAATGAATTTAATCAAATAATTGGGAATTATTTAATTAAATGGAGGAATTAGGTGATAATGAGGAAAATGATATTAGTAAGTGAAATCAAGATGTGTGATATGCTTATAAAAAAATTTGGTTTCTAAATTTTTCCCCTCTTTGAAGCAATGTACATGTAGCATTATTTCACAGACCCAATGCCCCATTATGCCTCAGTGGATGAAGGAATGATGTTGTGATGCCCCCTCAAGAGATTCACCAAAAAAATTAATATTTAGGTTGAGATCACGAAAAGATGATGAGACAAGGTCTGTTGAAAAGAGGATGAAAATAAGTCTTAGGAAGCCTCAATATTGATAAGGATTGATAGCCAAGTTAGAAAGATTGGTTGTAGGGTGAAACCCTAGGGTTTGTCAAGCATATATATGCATTTGGGTGAATTTTAGCCTCACTTGCACACTTTTCTTTGAGAAATTTGAGCTTTGATCCTTCATACCCCTTCTCACCCCTTCGCTAAAGTAGTTTAGGATGGTGCCTATTATACAAGTGTCACATCAAACAGATTGAGTTTGTCAGTTCTAGAGGCTAGCTGGAGCAAGTGCCCCGATATATCACTAGTAGAATTTAGAAAATAAATGACTGTGACTAAAACTTTTAGTCATGACAACTAAAAATGACTAAGTTCTACTCATATTTTGCAACACAACTATAAATGACTAAATAAATAACTAATTTGATCATCGCATAAAATCGTAGCTATAAATGACTAAATATATTTATCAAACTTTGTTTTTGAGAGAAAATATTCCTAGCCATCAATTTAGGCTTTAGCTAACACTTATGCATAAAAATTTATATATATATTTTATAAATATGTAACAAAAATAAAACAATATAATTAAGCCCACCATTTTCCCGTTGTTTTTAACTACTGCTTAGTTAGAAGAAATAGTCTAGGAAAACAAACAGAGGTTGAAGGGTTTTGAAGATGGAGATATTGAGTAGTAATCAGAGGGCTTTCCCAATGGAGGAATCTCCTACCAACAGTGCTTCAAAGTATAGGTCTAGAATGTGGCCAAATCTATCCTTCTATCAGATAGCTCCCCACCTGGAAGTATGTCTTGAGGATTTTGAGCTTTTTGTTGTGGAGCATCTCAGAGGTAAGAAAACCATTCTTAAATTTTTTCAAAAGTTGGATGTATACGTTATGCCTATTGGGTATTTGAAAAATTTGATGTTGGGTGTTTTTGTGAAGTACTATTTGGCTATTTAAATTTTATGATGCTAGTTTTTTTGTTATTGGATATTTGGGTATGTTTAAAAATTGATGCTCGGTATTTTTTATTGATTGTTTGGGTATTTCAATGTTGGGTTTCACTTGAAATGGGTATTTAAAAAAAATGATACTGGATATTTTTTGCTATCAAGTTAATGTTTTTTTTTAGAAACAAATGAGGTCTCAATCTTTTCTAGTATTACACATAGTTTTATAAATTTTGATTTTGTTATCATTTTTCTCAAGCATTAACAAAATTGATGTTCAGTGAACCCTTTGTTATTGACTATCTTGGTATTTAATATAAGGACGTTGGGTGTTTTCTTTATATGGGTATTTAAAAAAATTAGTATTGGTTATTTTTGTTGTTGTCGAGTTAAAATTATTCTAACAAACAAACAATGTCTCAATATTTCTAGTATTGCAACCCCACTAATCTGCTAGAGTTATGGTTTATGTTTCTATAGAGGCCTAGGGTTTTTACCCTAGTCATGCTCTTACCAATGCTTCTATTGGTATTAAAAAATAACCTTAAATATTGGGTCAAAAAATTAGTTGTCTTGACAAGGTGTGGTATGATCTTGGATTGTATCCTAGAGTGTGTGTGAAGTTTGTGTTTGATCATTAAGGTATGTAAACATGATCAGGGAAATGTATCCTATATAGCATGGGTCTTTTTTTAATACTTCCCATTATGGTTATTAGAAAATCACATTATTATATTTTGTGGTAACCCAAGATTGCATGCAATTATGTAACAAACCTGGTCTATAGTTTAAGTTGTACACTTTTAAGTAACATTCGTAAGGTTTAGAAAATCTAGATCACTCTCTATAATAGCCCACTAAACATGGGTTGTGCTTGAATGCACTGCATAATTGATAAAACACAACCACTTTGCATATCAACTAGAGTTATAGGCTCTTTATTGCAGAAAGAGGTGATCAATCTTGGATCATGCTATCATTACATCATAACCTTTTAAACTTGAGTCAACCTAAATGCACCCAATGATGATTGAAACCTAATTGTGATGATCATGATTTTTACAGGAATTGTGATCATATGAGTGTCTCCATTTCTATCACAACATAGCCACATTAAACTTGGGTCACATATGAATGCATCCTATATTTGTTATAGCACAACTATGCCACATGACCAATAGATTTATGAATCACATATTTATAGTTACAATAATGTGTTCCTCGATTGTGCTCTTATGGTGATTCCATTACCATTACAACATAGCCCTTTGGACTTATATTGCTCAAATCCTTACATTGCTTATTTTTTCTTTGGATGGATGGAAATTCAATGGTAGGGATTTCTATGTAGTTCATGCTCATATAAGTGCCTTCATCACCATTAAACAATAGTACATTGGAATTTCCTTTCTTGAACCTTTACTTCATTTTTAATTGTTAGGGTTTCTTAGTGATTATTCCATTTCTACGTGGCATATTGATAAAAGAAACCAAGCAAAAAATCATTTTATTTTTAGTTAACACTGTTGGGATATCTACCTCAAATTTATGGCTTGATATTCCTTTCGAACTTGGCATTTTCTCTTTGTTCCTGGCCTTTACCGCTTTACTGTGGGGAACAATTAATAGAGGCGCAGTTGTGCAGTTTACCACTTTACTGCGAGCCTCTGTTGTTTGGTATGTGGTTGGGTGGCGTTACCACCTTACCACGGTGGTATTTTCCTTGCTTGGTCATGGCGTGGTGAAGGCTCGGTGGTCGGCATGTCGGTTACCTCCTTACCATGAGCGTCGCTCAGAGTTGGCATGGTAGCACGGTTCGCGGCATGCTATTGGAGCGAAGGCTTACCGCTTTACCGTAGAGGCTCATTCTGTAAGTCATGGTGGGTGCGGTAAGTCACTGGTAGTTGAAGGGCGGTGGTTAGGTTGCAGTTACCGCCTTACCCCGGGTGGTGCTCGGTGTAGCTGCGGTAGCTGGGGTGATTGACTTGCGGTTAAGTGAAGACTGCTTACCTCTCCACCACGATGACCTTTTGGCCATGTCGCGATGGTGCGATAAGCCATGGTAGTCAGTGGCAGTAGCTACCACCATACCACAGAGGTCTGGCAGTTAGGACCTAATAGCACGATGGTGGCTTGGCGGTCAGTGTAGGTGGTTACCTCCATACCATGAGAGGCTTTACTTAGTCTCGCAGTTGGGCGATGGCACCGCCATACCATGCGCAGTCAATCTAGGCTCGGTAGTGGTGTGGTAGAAGGAGCTCAAGGGATTGACTGCTCGGTTGATCGGTCTGACTTTGACTGGAAGCGGTGAATGAATGGGATGGTGACACATGGCAATATCTTCAAGATCTGATTGGCTGAAAGCTTATTTTATGATTATGATAGAGCTGCATTAAATGTTTGATCCATTTTGGAGGTTAACAGAGCTTGATATATCTCTATAATTTATTTAATGCTGCGTGGCTCGATGCGTCTATAGTAGCAGTGCACGTTATCAGAGAATGATGGAAGGCTTGTTGGTGGGATAATGAAATATCCTTATGACCATTGATTGTAATAATGGGTAGATACAAATAGGCACACAGTGAGATATTATAAAGAAATCTCATGTGCAAGATCAATGGTGTGAAAGAGAGAGGTTGAGAGTGTTCGAGCAGTTTTGCATATTGTTGTAACCATGAGCACTTAGAATCTTAGATCAAAAAATATGTGAACCCATGGAGGCCTACAGGATGGACTAGCCATGAGGCTAGCTGAGAGAGTCAACTATTATGGAGAGATGAATCAACATTGTATGTCATGTGAGAACATTGTAACAGTGTGAATATTTTGAATGTGTGTTGCCTACATTCTCCAGATGGACAAGATGTAATCTTCTGAAGAGCATAGCTCTGAGATTGTATTCTAACTGTTTGTTGCTGAATAATACAATTGAGCTGAGCGTTTTGAAGGGTGGGGTTTTTTACCCGAAAGGGTTCTCCCCACGTAAATTTGTGTGTGCATAAGTTTTTCTTTCATGTTGTTTGATTCTGTATTCTGAATCTATGCTTGTGTTGAATCTATTATTAGTTATGCATTTACTTTTCTCAGAAGGATCAATGGGGGATCCACTGTGCCTGTTTCCACTTTATGGCATAGTTTGTGTCTTTGATGTGATTTGAAGAAATGAAAATCACTAAGGCATTGTTGTCTTAGATGTAAAAATATATGATGAAATGCCCCTCTCTATCCCCAACAAGTGGTATCAGAGCTAGTTAAGGGAGGTTAAGGTTTTTTCATGATACCAACAAGTGGTATCAAAGCTAGTTAAGGAAGGTTAAGGTTTGTTCATGATACCAACAAGTGGTATCAGAGCCTTCTTCTAGATGTTGGTTCTGGGTATTTCTCCTATGAAGATTTCTTATTCTTGCAAGCTTGAGGAAATCTGGAGGAATCTGTTGTTGCTTGATCCTTCGATGTGTGGAAGGTCCTACTTCTTTTGATTCAACACGTAGCTTGGAAGACGCTGGAGATATTGGAGTTGATCATGTTGTGACGATGTGATCGGAGGCTCCTGGTTGGTAGCAAATGATCCTGATGCAAGGGGTGTGAGTTATGCTTATGGTTGTGTTGCAGCAAAGCGTGGTTTCATACTAGGTGCCTATGTGAGTGGCTCCCTGGTGGTATGGAGTTTCTTGTGATTTTTTCAACCATGGAGCATTGTGCTTGTGCTAGGTATTTAGACTTAGCACTGAAGGTGGTTTCTCTATTGCTCTGATTGCATGAAGGTTATGAAGTTGATTTGGGTGGTCTGAAACTTCTAAATAGCCTAGCTCTCTCGTATGCTTGTGCATGGTTATGGTTTTGGATTTGGTCTAAAATGGGCCTGCTATCCTTGGTGACCTATACCTTGTACTCACATGTTTTAGTTTCATGTCTTTGGTTCTGATGGGTTTTTTGTAGATTTTCCTAAAAATTCTATGATGCATATTCATGTTATTTTCATTGTTTTGGTTAACCGTGATGGTTGTGTGCAGACTCCTGTGTCATCTAGATGAGCAATGAATATGGATGTGCATGGGTGCTTTATAAACACTATGATTTTGCAGGTTTTACACAGTTAAGGAAAACTTGTGGTTTGTGGAGCTATTGTTCAGCTATTTTTCTAGACCTTGGCTTTTGGGGTGTGACTGGATGAGATAGTTGGAGTTCGACATGTTTTGAGAAGGTGTGATGTCTTCTCTACATAGGAGTGTTGGTATGTGTTTTTCATTGAGCATTCTTATGGTGTTTGCTTTGTTGGTTTCCTAGACTATGGTACTTGAGTTGTAGAGGTGATTGGCAAATCGGATATGTTGTTCATCTGGTGTTTGATTCAAGTTAGTCTACGTGGTTGTTCTCTTTGATGATCTTAGTTTTGCAGTTTCCAATGCAATGATAGATTTGCAGGCATTGAAGTGGATCTCCGAGTTGTGTGGCTGGTGGATTAGCTACCCATTGGCTGCAGTGAGATAACTCGGAAGTGGACTATCAATATCCACAAGGTTGCTTTTGTGATGGTGTAGATATGTTAGCTGACCTTGTCTATGGTCACTTGTGCATTGGCATGGCTATTTTTTGAGATGAGAGGATGGATGGCGTTTTGAGTACCTGAATAGTCGGTTATGGGGACCTGTAGCATGTGAATCATGATGTCATGGAGAGCTTGATACATTGGCTAGTGTAAGCTTTTGACAGTGATGGTGTGGTATGTGTGATTTGGGGATCTTGGTGTTGTTCGGCATTGTTTTCTGATGGAAATTTTGTCGATTGTACGTGGAGGATCATTTGATCAGTAGGTGGTTGGTCATGATGCTTGGAAAGCTCAGATGTCATGGTTTAGTGGGAGCTTTAGCAGTGACTATGGATTCGTCACTTGATGGTGAATGATCTTCTTTGGTGTTGCAGATGTTTCTAGTGGGACTCTTAGACCCTATTGTTGTAGAAGAGTTCTTTCACATTTGCATAGGCACTATTTGAAGATGTGCAACATCTTGTAGCCATGGAGGATGTTTGGATTCTTTGGCTGAGATGTTGGTGGTGCTTGACAGGTGATGTTGGTGTAGATTTTTCTTGATGTCATGTATACTCTTGCTTGCGCATAAGAGTTTTGGCATGATGCATTGCTCTTGAGACCATTTTTTGTTCACTTGGAGCATGGTATCTCCTAAGGGAGATGTGTAGATCATGGTGTCATGATAAGTTCATATTTCAGTTGTTTGGGAGCTTTGACAATGGTCTGGGGTTTCTGTGTGTTTTGAGTGCATTGGTCATATGCTTGATAACTTCATGTTAAGCATAGTAATGTAGATTGGAGTTAGCATAAGATAGCTGGTTGTTGGTGCTCATGGATACATGGAGAATAAGGTGAGGTTGATGTATTGTTTATAGTTGAAAGTCTGAGTAGCCTACACCTTGGTTGAACACGAGTTCAATAGAGATCGATAAGAATATTGCTTTTAGATGAGTCATGGTGGCTTGTATATCTTGGAGAAGCATCTTCTTACTCTTGGTCTGCTCGGCAGTGTAGTTTGTTTGAAAGATATTTTCCCATTATATCTTTCAGATGTGTTATATGCTTTATTTTTCATAGATATGAATCTTGAGTTTCTATTTTGAGATTCCAGAGGATTCATAGTGAAAGGTGAACATCATAGTTTATCTCCTTGTACTTTTGAGGACTCATAGGAGATGTTTATATGGGAGAGTTTGATCTTCTTTTAGAGGCTTACATGCATTTTTTGTTAAGTTGAACTGTTGGGTGTTGTTATGGAATTTCCTTTGGGATGTAAAGAAGATCACTCTTGACATAGCTATCATTTAGAAGTGTATGTAGGAGGATGCTACATGTTATGATTTGTTGTTTCTCTCTAATCTGGTTTTTTCTTCCTATATGTTCGATCTCATATGACTTTAGATGTGAGATTTCTATGTGGAGCCATGTTTATCACTAGTTTGTGGTCATGTGTTATCACTTGGGTGATGACATAGAGGTTCTTGTGCCTCCTTCTTCAGTTAGATATGGAGACCTTGGAAGAACTGTGGAAGACTGTTGAGAGAAATGATTCTTGCAGCATGTGGTTGTAGGTTGTGCATATCAGTGTGGATGTTCCTCGGTACTACATGGTTAAATTTTACTATGTGTTGTAGTTGGTAGACTTGTTATGCCATTGATCTTTTAGATTTGGCATTGCCCTTGCAGTAAGAGTTCCTAGATGTGTTTGGTCTTCTTCAACTGGTTGACACTTGGAGCTTGTATTTGTTGTTGATGGGTTGGTTGTGTTATTGGCATGAGTTTACTGATGTGCATACCTTTGAGGTATGGGTGGTTGGATGGTTTAGCACAAGTTGTGGGTGCTGATTTTCAGTCATGTGGGTTTGATCAGTTGGATGGTGGCATTCAGTTTCCTGGTTGTTGTTCTAGCTGATGTTTTATCTTGTTCTAGAGAATGGATTCATGTCTGTGTTCGCATTTGAGATATTTCTTGCTACTATTGTGGTGCCTTTGTTGCCTGAAGGATCTGATGCTTGTGTTCCAGAGATTGGTGCATATACGCCTTGGCTTGTTCCTTTTTCCTATGGTCGATGTCTAGAGCTATTGCTTGAGTTGGTGGACATATTGGATGTCGTTGCAGGTATCTCAGTTGGAGCATGAAAGAATTGTGTTGGTCCTTGTTCGAGTTTGGAGGAAGCCAGTAAGTCTTTGTCAAGTGGGAGATTGTTGGGATATCTGCCTCAACTTTCTAGCTTGATATTCCTTTTGGACTTGGCATTTTTTCTTTGTTCCTAGCCTTTACCGCTTTGCCATAGGGAACTGTTAATAGAGGTGCGGTTGTGTCATTTACCGCTTTACTGCGAGCCTCTATTGTTTGGTATATGGTTGGGTGGTGTTACCACCTTACCATAGTAGTCTCTTCCCTACTTGGCAGTAGCGTGGTGAAGGCATGGCGGTCGGCATGGCAGTTACCTCCTTATCGCGAGGGTCACTCGAAGGTGGCGCAGTAGCGCGGTTGATGATGTGTTGGTGGAGCGAAGGCTTACCGCTTTACCATGGACGCTGATTCTTTAAGCCACGGTGGGTGCAGTAAGCCACTAGCAGTTGAAGGGTGGCGGTTAGGTTATTGTTACCGCCTTACCGTGGGCGGTGCTCGGTGTAGCCACGATGGCTGCGGTTAAGCGAAGACCACTTACCACTCCACCGTGATGGCCTTTTTTCCATGTCGTGGTGGCGTGGTAAGTCATGGAAATCATTGGCAGTGGCTACCACCATACCACGGAGGTCTGGCATTTGGGGCTTGATAGCGCGGTGGTGGCTTGGCAGTTAGTGTAGTTGATTACTGCCATACTACGAGAGGCTTTACTTAGCCTTGCGGTTGGGCGGTGGCACTGCCATACTGCAAGCGGTCAATCTGGGCTCGGCGGTAGAAGGAGCTCGAGGGATTGACTTCTTGGTTGACCGGTCTGAATTTGATTGGAAGTGGTGAACAAATGGGATGGTGACGCATGGCAAGATCTTCAAGATCTGATTGGCTGAAAGCTTATTTTTTGATTGTGATAGAGCTGCATTCAATGTCCGATCTATTTTGGAGGTTGACAGAGCTTCATATATCTTTGTAATCGATTTAATGTTGCGCAGCTCAATGCGTCTACAGTAGCAATACACATTATCAGAGAATGATGGAAGGCTTTTCGGTGGGATAATGAAATATCCTGATGACCATTGATTGTAATAACAGGTAGATACAGATAGGCACATGGTGAGATATTATAAAGAAATATCGTGTGCAATATCAATGGTGTGAAAGAGAGAGGTTGAGAGTGTTTGAGCGGTTTGTCATATTGCTATAACCGTGAGCACTTAGACTCTTAGATCAAAAAAGATGTGAACCCATGGAGGCCTAGAGGTTGGACTAGCCGTGAGGCTGGTTGAGAGAGTCAATTGTTGTGGAGAGATGAATCAACACTATATGTCATGTGAGAACATTGTAACAGTGTGAAGATTTTGAATGTGTTTTGCCTACATTCTCCAAATGGACAAGACGTAATCTTCTAAAGAGTATAGCTCTAAGATTGTATTGTAACTATTTGTTGTTGAATAATATAATTGAGCTGAGTGTTTTGGAGGGTGGGGTTTTTTACCCAAAAGGGTTTTCCCCACGTAAATTTGTGTGTGCATAAGTTTGTCTTTCATGTTGTTTGATTATGTATTATGAATCTATGCTTGTGTTGAATCTGTTATTAGTTATGCATTTAATTTTCTTAGAAGGATCAATGGGTGATCCACTATGCTTGTTTCCGCTTTATGGGATAGTTTGTGTCTTGGATGTGATTTGAAGAAATTAAAATCACTAAGGCACTGTTGTCTTATCTATAAAAATCTATGATGACATGCCCCTCTGTATCCCCAACAAACACCTGCTAACATACTTTTGGAATAAATGTTTGACTGCATTACTTTGAGTGTGAAGAATTTTGTTTTCTACTTATAATACATTCATTCATAGTTGTAGTAGAATGCTTCTTATGTTGAAACCCATCTTGTAAACTTTCTTTAAGCTACATTTAGGAGGCTTCATGGATTTTTTGTAATTTATATAGATTTTATTTGATAGTAAATGACATTGGATTCTTTTTGAAACTGAAATGATTTATTAATTATGGTTTTATGATGATTAAATGTTTTATTTAGAAGGGGTTAATATGTGGAATTTTTATGTGTAGGAATAATATATTTTGATGCAACGTTTGGGTATGGACGGTTCAGGAAAATTTGGATTGCTATTAGTGACATAACCAAGTTGGAGAGTACCTTGAGTCAGTGTGAAACACTTCCAGGTGTTTTCGCTAGAAAGAAAAACCTAAGTGTAGGAATACAAACATTGGTGGATTGAAACATTATTTTCCACCTGATTATATCTTAGGAATTAGTCAATGACTTCCTATTCCTAGTTGATCACTCTAAATATCTGATAGAGAAAGTTCCTACATTCTAAAAATTAAATCATAAATCTGTTGGTCCAATTTCGGATCTAATTTGAGGTCCTAAATATCCAACAAAGAAAATTCCTACATTCTAAAGATAAAATCATACATCTGATTGGTCCAATTTGAGGTCCAATTGTAAGGATTTGTCTTTTTAATTATATTTTTGGACATTTGGCTTGATACAAATTGTTAATTTAGAATTATGGTATTGCTTTTATTCTAATGTTTTCAACCCTCATTTTAGGGAAGAGCTCTGAAGATGGTTCCTTCATATGTATACTACACTTTTCTACTATAGGTTCCATCTAGAAACACCAGAAGCTCAGGTACTATCATACTTAGAGAAAAAGTAGGAGTCATGCAATGATGATATACTCATTTTTGGAGATTTGGTTAAGAACTTTAAATATTTGGTTGTGTGCACAGAGAATGTTCATGGAGGAGTGCAAACTTCCTTACAAAGCAATCACCACAATAGAGTTGAGGTGAATTGCACTTGCTATTTTATGTTGATATGAATATGCTCTAACCTGTAGTTAATTTTTGTAGCATAACATATACGCTAAATAGTTGTTAATATACTTGTAACTTAGATCTTGACACAAGTTTCCCTAGTACATAAGATAGTGTATAATGTACTCTATTCCATTGTATCCACCTAATTCCATACCACCCAGAGAAGCAATGACTCAAAGTATATGTGCCCTATATTTTATAGCCCAAATGTGTCTTTCTAATGGTTTTCCACAATTAGGAAGAAGGTATGTCATGAAGTGTTTGTGCCCACCCAAAACTAAGCCTTACAAAGAATGTTTGCACCTATGCAAAATACCATAAGCTCCTTCAAAATATTATGATCCAACACAAGAGAAAGCTACTAAGGGAGACTTGGATTTTCCATTGGCATCTTTATGGTTATATACACAACATATTTTTTGCCACAATTTAAAAATACACATTTATGATAATATTCACATAGAAAGAACCTTGAAAGGCCAAAAACCTTGCTCTCATTCTTCCTAGGTCACTCTTCAAGAGCTCGTATGAGTATTTATGGGCTCTTTACAATAGCTTATCCACTAATGAGAAGGCTCCCTTCATTTTCTAATGGAATAAATTAAAATTTTCTCTAGTTGAATCATCTGTAATGTGATGTATCACGTTCAATGTCACAAGGCACAATTTGAGAGCAGAATTTTGAGACTTGATATCCATAGAATCGAACTTCTTGCAACACAAAATGCATAACCAACATCCCAACCAAAGCAACTTAGCTTTAATATGCACCATAACCAATATTTTCCCACATGAATGGTCAATTTGAACTAAATTTTGGGGTTCCCTTGAATAGAAAACATACACAGACACAAACTGCTATGGTAGCCAGCAAGGAGAAAACAAATGGACAATACATGGCTCCATGATAGCCCGTCATCCTTGATACTCTTGTGGAGGAAAATCTTGCACACTAACCACATTTATGAGGAATCTTAAGTATTGTTTACTAAGACAAGTTTGTGTATGAACCAAATTCTTGAATTGCACTTGCATTCAAGGAAGGTGCTTTCTAAATCGTTATTGCTAACTGAGCACTCATGTTATCTCCTAGTTTTCTTCCAACTAATCGGTTATATGAATGATTATTTCTCATTAAGGCATAAGAATATTTGGAAGTGTATTTTTATCAGATATTGTAGTTGCAAGTTCCACTTTGGATCACAAAATCCTTCACAAATCCTTATGTACAACCGTCACAATAGTGCATGGTTGTTGATGGGCCTTCATAGTGATGCGGGGAGCTTTCCCTGTATCACCACAAAGGCCCAACAACAACCATGTGATGTTGTGGTGGTTATGCAGAAGGACCAGTACAACACCACACGGTTGTTGTTGGCCTTCCCGGTGATGCGAGGAAAGCACCCTACATCACCACGAATTCCCAACAACAACTGTGTGGTATTGTGGTGGTTGTGAAGAAGTTTTTCTGAAGGCTTTGGTGATTTTCAGTGGAACTTGCAACTATAATATTTGATAAAAATCCACTTCCAAATATGCTTTTGATGGATGTTCATATCCTCATCCAAAGATCCAATTCACACACAGGTAGGAAGGACACTTTCAAACATTGAGGAGTTGGGTTTTACACCCATTGGTTGCAATTTCTTAAAATTTTCTAAGGACTTTTTAAAAAAACCCATTTTGAACATTTCCTTCAATCATGATATACCATGATATCACATTTCTTTGAGGCATTTTTTAAAACAGTTTGCTTGCCTTGTCTATGCTTCCCCATTTTCATGTATGTCTAGCAGAGCATTTGTAACTACAACATATGACAAAAAAATCCCTATTGTTATTCTTTGATGGATGTCCCTTTGTTATTACTGGATATCTAATGTAGTGCACATTATTGTAGTCAAGCCTATTTTTTAGATTGTTTCATTTAGAATTACCAATATTCCCCACAAGAACATTGTCCATGTTTTAAATGATGGAAATGGTTTGCATCTCTTAGAAAAATTTCTCTTGCAACAACCTTGGAGATGAGTTTAGATGCAGTGGGAAAATTAGAAAATACTCGAAGGTTCTTAACAACTCTAATATTTGTGCCAGGGGCCATGTTTAACAAACCAAATGCAATTGCTAAATTTTTACTATGGTGGTAGATAAATGAGTCTTGAATCTGGAAATACCCTTCTTCCTTCATTTTCCAAGCCAAATTAATTTAATCAAATAATTGGGAATTATTTAATTAAATGGAGGAATTAGGTGATAACAAGGAAAATGATGTTAGTAAGTGAAATCGAGATGTGTGATGTGCTTAGGACAATTTTATGTGTCTACAGGTCTAATAACACTAGAAATATTTTTTAATTTATAGGATTAGTGAAAGAAAAGAAGATGCACTTTTTTGTCAAGGAAGTTGACCATGAAAAAGTGGATATAGAAAAAGATAAGTTTTTGAAACTAGGAAAGTTATGCTCCAAATCTAAACAAAAATCTTTCATTAACCTTTGTCAATCTTATGATGATGTTTATTCAGGGAATTATGAGGATCTCAAATGGTTTAACTAGATAATATTTCCTAATATAACATTGAGTTAGACCCTAGTTCCAAGCCGATCATAAAAATTAGAGGCCCATTAACCCCAAGATTGAGTCATTAATGAGGAAAGAATTGACCAAACTCATATAATCCAATATAATATTTTCTATCAATTAATCATTTTGGGAGAAATTTACCTAGTTCCAATAAGAAATAAGAATGAGGATATTAGATTATGTGTGGAATTTAGGCATCTCAATAGATCCTATCTTAAGGACCACTATCCTCTCCTCTCCATATAACAAATTCTTTAAATGGTAAGTGATTTAGAAAGGTTTCATTCTTGTATGGGTATTTAAGATATAATCATATTTAGGTCCAAGAAATAGACCCATACAAGACTACATTCAGCATCAAATGGGGCCATTTTACATATAGGAAAATTTATTTTGGACTTACTAATGTTGGTGCAAATTTTTAGATAGCAATGAACATGGATTGCAAGGGTCTTCTAAATGACATAGTGTTGGTTTATCTTGATGATATCACTACTTTTTCTAAGATTTTTTTTAATAATTTGAATTATTTCACTCAAATATTCATAACATGTATAGAATATAGTGTGCCCAAAAAACCCAAAAACTGTGTATTTTAATGAACCAAGGTAAACCCTTGGGTCATGTGGTCTCAAAAGAAGTTCTTGCCACTAATTTGAAAAGAGTAAATGTCATACTATTTGTTCCTTTTCCTAGTCATAAGAACAGATTGAAAATGTTATTGTGAATAATCAATTTTATGAGGAGCTTTATTCCTAATCTTGGTTCATTAGTTAAACCACTCACTTATATGTAAAATACAAATATTTTTTTCAACTAGAAAAAGGAAGGGAAAGACAATTTTGAAGCTATCAAGAAATAAATTTCTCAATCTCCAACACTTTTCAATGAAAATTATGACAATGAATTCATCATTTACACCTTTGGAGGAGATTCAAACATATTAGCCATCTTGTTATAAAAATAATGATAAAAATGAATAAACAATAGCTTTCTTTAGTCAAGGGATCAAAGACTATGAACTGATAGAGAAAAAAATATTTTCCATTGTTAGAGGACTAAATAAATTTAGACATATACTCTAATAATAAAATTTAGTTGATGGCACTTCATACAAGTTTCAAAGAGTTTCGCTTAATCAAGGAAATTGGAGAAAAGAGGGTTGGTTGGATCACCAAGGTCATGGAATATTATGTTCATATTAAAATTACCAAGATGGTGAGAGGTAAGAGGTTGTGTGAGAAACTTCAAGTAGAACTTGGAGCTAATAAAAAGACCATCTACATGATACAATAAGAACAATCAATTGGGCCTAACCCTTAGAATAGCTAGACACAAGTTATAATTGCTTTGTTATAAATAGGTGAATATTTTCAAGGCCTTGACAAGGGAAAAAGGGTGTATTTTAGGTTACAATCCATTTACTTTGTCCTTGTTGATATAATTTTAATTATAAAATACAAAAATGGAGTTCTATTAAGGTGTATTAAGAGTGAATAGGTTACTAGAGTGACTGAAGAGTTTTATGATGGCCTATTAGGAGTTCATTTATCTCCAAGGACTACTTCTACTAAGATCATGAGAGCTAGTTATTACTTGCCTAATTTATTTAGTGATTCTCATAAATGGGTAAGAAATTGTAAAAATTATGCTTACTTTGTAGGAAAGAAAAGCTTAGTTTCCCTTCCTCTCCATCCTACTCAAGTTGATCATCATTTTGTCTAACAGGTTTTATACTTTATTGATATGATTACTACACCATTGAATGTTGGACATTAATGGGTTCTGAAAGACACAAATCACTTTAGGATGTGGAAAGAAGTAGTTACACTCAAAGAAGCTATTGAGGCTTATTTTTTGGAATTCCTAGAAGGTACTGTGACAATACTTGGTGTTCCTTATACCATCATTTTAGATAATGCAAAATATTTTTTGGTATTCAGATTAGTGCATGGGATATATATTATGGAATATACTTTAATTCTTCATCAATATACTACCCTCAAGGTAATAGCGTCATTGAGTCACCCAATAATAACTTGATTAGAATAATCAAGAGGAAAATTGACAAAAATTAGAGGTCTTGGCAAACAAAGTTGAAGATACCCCTTTAGGTTGATAAGGTTACACCAAAAAGAGCCATTGGAAACTACGCTTTCATTTTTTATTGTGGGAGAGAATTAATATTGAGCATAGGTTTCCATTAATGTCAAAGGCTATTAGTAATGGAAAATTTGGTAGTCAAAATTGTGTCAAGGATGAAAGATATTGTAAGAGTACTTTGAATTATCATTATATTCCCCTTGAATTAAAGTGTTGTATGTTAGAAGTTTAGTTTGTTTAGTTTTGTTAATTTTACTATCAAAATGAAAAATCAAGAAATATATTATCATTTTTTGTTGTATGCTTGCAATATCTTGCTTGCATCTATTCTCTATGTTTGTGGTGGTCTGAAAGTCTATATCAATATGTTTATGTTCAAGGATATCATTTTGGTAGAGATATTTCTTTGGAAATACAATTATGATCAACATTTCTTTCAGAAATGCACTTTTTCTGTTTTGATTTGGAAGGAGAGTATGTCTACACTAGTATTATCAATTTCTTGAGTTTTCAAAGGTGATGTTCAACATGCAATTTTTTTGAAGTGACAGAAGGCTCTTTGTTCTTTTCCATCAACTTGATTGTGTTCAAGACCTTTGTGGTAATTGATAGTAGTGTGTGGAATTCAAATATTGTGTGTGGTGTTAGGATATGGCTTGGTTAAGGTTCATGTGGTGGTGCATGACAAGAAGTTATTTTGGAAACAAGAATTTTAGGTTTGTACCATTGTGTTATACATTTCATGTAAATTAAATTTAGGTCCACCCTATGTTTTCCCGACTCTTTGTGGATCTCTGGCTGACGAGGAAGAGTCTTAATGTAATTTCATGTATATATTTCAAAAATTCATATGCATTAGCATATATCCAAGGATGACCGCATGAGTTATAATTACATCTAGGTGAAGTAGAGTTGGTCACTAGTGAAAATTGAAGAGAAGGTGGTGAAGAATTACATTTTAATGTGTGTGCATGTATCAAAAGATCATATGTAGTGAGAAAGAGCACTAGCTATAACTCTGGCACATTTTGAGTTAGTTTGAAGGTTCACAAAATTTACCATTGAATTTAGGTAGGACCAGTGTTCTACCTATTATATTGTTTTATTTTAGGATCGGTGTCTCTAGTAGGTTGGTTCCTATAAACACAATAGGGGATTGTTGTCTCTAGTAGGTTGGAGCCTAATTTAGTGTGTAAAATTTACTTTTATATTTCTACATTGTGAGGTTGGATTTGGGAAGTAGATCCAAGCAACTTTTCTCACCATGGTTTTTCCCATCTTATCTTTTCACATATATCTAGTGTTCACTTGTGCAGATGTATGTGCTTATGTTATTCCTTGATCATTAGCTTTTTGCTTTGATTTAAATGTGGTTTTTGATATTTATATTTGAGTTAAGAGTTTTAAATAGATTTGATCTACTAATGCACCCCCCCTCTCAATAGATTTTGTACCCTTCAATTGGTATCAAAGTTGATTTCCTTTGAAGAAGCCTAACATCTTGAGGTAGGTTTGGGATGGCATAGGAAAAAAATTCTAGAAACAAAGCACAAATCTTTTCTGTATCCAATTTTGTATTTTGGAAGGTTAGGATGGATTCTTATTTTATGGCTTTAGAAATGGACATATGGATGTTAGTTGTAGAAGGATATGAGCCTCTTGAAAACCCTCCTAGGGATCAAGATGGAAAGAGGGCGTGTGAACTCAATTCTAAGTAAAGGAGTGGTATTTTATGTGGATTAACTGATTCTAAATTTGTGAAAGTGATGCAATGTAGAACATCAAAATATATATAGTATGAATTGGAGACAATCTATGAAGGTGATGAAAAATTCAAAGAGAGAAAAGTTGTAAACTTACAGAGATCATTTTGAAGGTCAGAAGATGAGAGAAGATGATAACATTGCTACATTCATGGTTTTATTTGATGAATTTTTCAACCATATTTGAGGTATTGGTGAGAGTTTGGAAGAGAATATTGTTGTGAAGAAGGTACTTAGATCTCTCCTTAGAAGTTTTGATCCTAAAATATCCACTATTAAGGAAGCTAAGGATATAAATAATTTAAAATTGATTGAACTGTATGGAACTTTTACTACAGTTGAGATGATATTTGAAAGTGAATATGCTATAAGGAAAGAGGATGCTTCTAGAGTGTCTATGAAGCAGGTTGATCAAGATTCTGATTTTGGATCAGATCTAAAAGAATAAAAAAAAATTTAGGAAGCTACAAAGAGTTTCAAGTAAGTACAAATGAAAATTAAACTTCAAGTGTTTCAATTATGGAGAAGTATGAAATTTTATGGCTAAGTGTCCCCATAATAATACTAATAGTGCTAAGAAAAATAATGGAAAGAAGACATGTCGAATAAAGTTTAGAGGCCAAAGTAAACATAAAATTTTCTACACTAATGAGGAAGAAGAGTACTCCACTAAAGAAGAAGATGAAGATGTATCCAAAGAATAAAACTAAAAGGTTGCGTTCATGGATTTTGAGACTGCTAAAGGAGTTGTAGACATGGGTTCTAAAAAAAATGAAGAAGACGTAGATATTCTGAAGGAATTGATATGTGTTGGAAAAGAAATCAAAAGGATTAAGAATAGAATTGTAGAAGTGAGAGTTAAAGAAAAGGTATCTCAAGATTTGAAGAAATCAGAAAAGGTGATTGGTGAACTAAAAACCCAAACTGAATAAGTAAAAAGCATTGAGGAAATCCTAAAAAAAAAAATTCTAGAAAGAGTTAAAGACTGAAAAATTGGAAGCAAAAATTGTGATAGTAAGAAAAGAGCTTGAGAAAGTGAACTAGTAGCTATAGATGAAGTGTGGTAAATGTATTGAAACCCTAGATCAGATTTTAGGAAGTCAAATAGATTTGCATATCAAAACTAGAATAGGTTTTGATGATCAAAAGAAGAAGGTGACAAAACAATCTAATAAGAATACTAAGGCAAGTTTGAAGTCTAAAATAACCATGGAAAGTGATGAAATCATGACACATTGTGATGTATTTATTCAAGTGCAAAACAAAAGAAGAATATCTAGAAGATAGGGATACAATACCAGGAATTGCAAAAGCAATTTTGTGAATCCTCCTCTACCAAAAATTGGAAGAAAATGATGAGAAAGTATATTCATGAATCAGAAAGGTCTAGAAGAAGGTTATTAAAGAGAATAACTCATAAAAGTCAATGATTGCTCAAACTGCACTACATACTCAGAAAGAGAAGAATATGTGGATCATAGATAGTGGTTTCTCTAGCCATATGATTGGAGATAAAAGTAAGTTCATAAATTTCTCATCACCCAAGATCACACAAAGCACAAGGGGATAGGATACATACACTCAGTGTACCAGAAAACAATCAAGTTAATTTTAGAGCACTAAATTGATTTGTGATTTAATCTAGAAATCAATAAAGCATACAAGTTTGAGTGATAATATTCTTTAACAAGGAAACTAGCAAGAAAACTAGATTATTAGTTTGTGATTATGTGTCTTGGATTTATTGAAACCCTAACCACAAATGAGTTATTAGTTTTAAATTATCTTCACCTAATGAATGTTACATAAACAAGTTAGATCAGAAATATAGACAACAAATAGAGCACATTAGGGTTGGGGTTAGGTCAAACTAAAATGTTGTATAAATCATAAAGATAAATAGATAGAAAGTAAATGTGATGAAATAGTTAGAGGAAACAATACCTACCAACATGTCACTGTGATCTCAAACAGAGGCAATAATATGTAGATTACATACTAAAATGTGCATACACATCTTTGTAACTTGCAATGATTTGTGTAGAAGCATCAATCTATCACTAAAACCTGCAAATAGAGTAAGAAAACATGTTAAAATTCTCAAACACATTGATCTATGTGTCAAACCTGTGCATCTGTCAGACGTAGAAAAATTAGTAAATGTGACAATTTATAACAACTAAATATGCGACTGTAACTTGTAGATTATCAAAAAGCTCAACAAAGATGTCAAATCAGGGACATGAGTCCCATTGGATGTGCAAAAATGTGAAGTGGGGTTAGTGGAAAATTTAAATAAAGCATGAATTATTCAATCAAGGGTTGGAATTCAATACCCAATTCAAGAAAATCATCAAATCCCACTTACAAATGGAATAGAATGCAAACAAGCTAGAAATCGGCATATACAATGAAAACCCGATTCAAAAACATGAAATCGAATGAGTGCAAACCTCTCATTCAATTTTGAATGGTTGATGGTGTGTGGGATTGCTCAATTCATTAGCTCCCATGATTGAAAAAGCATGAAATGATGACCTATATGATGATAATGACTCAAATGCTCAATGCTCAAATGATATGAATGTGCTCACATGAATTCTAGGTGTTGATAATGAAGGAATGAAGGATGTTTTATAGATTCTCAATATTATGATCAATAGTTGAGATTAGATCTTAAGATTAAGGGATGAGAGTAGACCAAGGAGGATGAAGGATTAAAATTTATTTGAACTCAAAATATCTCCACAATTTAAGGAAATTGGTTTAATATATTTTAAAATGAAGGTTGAAGATTAGATCAAGAAAATGAATTATTAAGGATGAATGAGGAAGTTAAGATATTTTAGAATATTTTGAAAAAGAATATTCCATAGGAATATGCCTTTGAGAGGGAAATTAGAACAATTAAATAATTCAATATATTTTAATTGTGGAGGATTAGGATATTCCTTTTAAAAAAGAATATTCCTTGTAAGTGGGAGGGGAATTAGATAATTAAATAATTCAAATTATTTAATCATGGGATATTAGAGGAAATTTAGATTATGGCCAATTAAATAACTAAAAATTATTCAATTAGGGAAGATAAGAGGAAAACTAGTAAAATATGATGAATTAATTTTATAATTCAAAATTACTTAATTAATAGAGGAAATTAGGATAATTAGTGAGAAATGATGTTAGAAGGGAAATCAGTGATGAAAGTGATAAAAATGCAATATTATTAATGAAAATGTTGAAAAATGTGGGATCAGGGATGTGTGATACGATTTAGCCATTTTTG
>CM021109.1:323509176-323663280 GCA_007115665.2 Sequoiadendron giganteum | reverse complement strand
CCCTTAAATGAACTTTGGAATGTAAATCTACAACTTGCATGAGATGACTTCAATGGATGTGGATCTTGATGTTGAATCTTCACATAAGATAATGCTTTGAATGCTTGAATGGACCATGAAACCTACATCATATTAGCTCCAAAAACATGCTTGATGCAAGAAGACTTTGATGTGACAAATTGCATCTTAATTGCTGCAATAATTCTTCAATAAATCTACTCTTGAATGCCTTGAATTTCTCTTGAAAATTCTCTAGATTGCTTAGATCAAATTGCTCGATGAAACATAGTGAAATGACCTTTTATTTATAGATATGTAACTTTAATTTCTTGAAATTCAAATATCACAATCCAAAATCTGAATATGGATTTGAATATGTTAAAATATTGCCAAAAGCATAATTTAAATTTAGGTCCTAGGTCTAAGTGAGGACCCATTTTCCCCTACGTGAATGGGTCCTAGGTCACTCACCTAGGACACACATTGCTCAATGAAAAGTGTTATGTTAAGGAATTAACGAGTGTAGGGTTTCCTATTTAGAAAATATGATAAATTAGGATTGGATTTGAATTAAAGGGGCCAATTAAAGAAAATTAAGCTCAATTAATTAAAGGATCCCTAAATAAGTGTGAAAGTGTAAAGGGATACACTTTACAACACCAAAATTAAGGCACAATTAAGTGAACATTTTAATATTAATTCTTAATTAAGTGTGAAAATTTAAGGGATACATTTTCTTACACTACAAACAACACCACACATACAAGAACTCATCAAGTAAACATGTAAGAGGGATCACATCCACCAGCTAATTCATACACATGCTAATTCAATAATGCAATATGATACCAAGAAAAACAACATGAGGATAATATCCCCATTATTAAAAAAAAGTACCCAAAATCACATCCAAGCACAATATGAATACACACATGGAATAAATAAAATCACACTAAACACACATAAGAAAAGAGACCACAAGATCACATTTAACAAGAAATTCAAGGTACAAAAGAAGGGGATAAACACTCCTATGTTGTCCATATTACATATAAGGAATTCCATACAAAAATTAAGAGAAGGATGCATCCTTCAATTGAACATACATACAGTATTCATATAATATACATGGATGATGCAGGAGCATTTGGGTCTACAAGAAATATTGTATCAATAAAAAATATCTTTCAATTCACTTGATTTTGTTTTCTTTATTGTCTTTTTTTGGTTTGTTGCCCCAGGAGTATTTTTAGAAATAATTTTGGAACTCTAATAATTTCACCATGTAGAAGAGCTTAATGGGTATCTATAGGTCAAGTCTGATGAATATTTGACCAAAATTGGCTAATTTATGACTTTGGTGAGTTTTCAACTATTGTTGGTTGTGAGATTTTAGGCCATAATAAAACTTTTGCTAAGAATTCTATGTGAACTAAAACTTTTTTCAACCTATGTTTTTGATAGGAAAAATTAGGTTTTTTCACATTATAATAATATGGTGATCAAGTGGTTTGTGGAGGTTTCTAAGCAAACCAAACCTTATTTCAACTAAATTCTCTGTTGATTCTAATAGGTTTTTATAAATTATAGGAATATGATGATCAAGTGGTTTATGGAGGTTTCTAAATGAACCAGAACTTGTTTTAGAATTATTATTTTCTAGTTCTGATAACTTTCCCTACACACTAAATTCTTCCATGTAGTGGAAACTATGATGTCATCTACCTCTATAGGGACTCGTGTACATCTAAAATTTTATAGATATCTCATAGTCATCAAAATTTGTGGGTAAACTCTACCTAATTGAACCTTTAACAATCTATTGAACCAATTTCAATGAATAGTTCCATCGATGACATCAAAATGATGCCCAATGATGTTAACATGTACGAATTGCAATAAATTACTAGTCAATTGAACTTGAGAAGGACTTCATGTTTAAACTTTTCGATTTTAGATTTTTCAGTCACTGCTACATTTGCAAGTTTCTTGCTTGCAATTGCACTTGTGAGTTTTTTATTAGTGTAAGTTTTTATTTTCCTAGTGGGTTAATTTATTTTCCCTTAGTCCTAGGTTTTTCCTACACTTTTATTGAGCTTTCTTATGTTAATAAAGTGAGTTCATTATTTAATTACCAGGAGATAAGGTGATGAGGTTTCATCATCCTAAAAGGGTGGAGCATTTACTATTTTGATCACTTTATTTAATATGGGTGTTCTCTCCCTATTGGTTGGATTTGTCATCTCCATTCTCTCCCTAGTTCTATATAAACTCACTACCTAGCTTGTATATTCATACTCATTGGTGAATACTTTGGTATACATGTGCATTGATGCATGTAGTCATTTTTTATAACTTTTCTTTGAAATCCTAATGTCATTTTGTCATCTTGACATTTTCACATCTCTCAAAATTTTGGGTCTATAATTGTGTTATTTTATTTACAATGTTATAACTTATCTCCTTCATAGAAAGATCTTTGTTATTCATTTGTTTCAAATTTCTAACACGATATTAGAGCTTTGGTTTTGAGAGTTTTGATTACTTGGATTCTTGATTAAAAATTAGAGTTTTTTGTATGATCTTGTAAATTTTTGTGTGCTCTTCTCTTGTGTTTAATACGATCTAAAGAATAAAAAATAAATTATGAAGATCTATTAATCCTATATTTTTATGTGCATTTTTGGTGAGATCTAGTGATTGTAGCTATTTTGGATATATTATCAATTTTTTATTATTCCATTGCATTTAGGAAGTTTGAGAAAGTTATATTTGGCTTTTATTTCACTCAATTTGGTCATCGTATGACACAATAACAAACAAGGGTTTGAAGCTCAAATCTAGTTAACAAATTTTTACTAAAGAATTTTTGGACCCAACAAACCCTGAAATTGTGCGTAGGAGGTTGATAAACAATATTTTGATATAAATTCCACCCATATTCAGTGTTGGGACCCTTCAAGGATTATTTTTTTTGCTAGGAGGGTCATATAGCCCTCTAGCTATAAATTTGTACAATATTTTTTGTAAAAAAATAAAAAATATATTAAAACTTCATTTTTACACCTAATTGGTGCATAGGCACTAAGCACCCAACACTAAGTGCTTAGGCCCTAGCACTTAGCACTAAGTGCTCATGCCCTAGCACTTAGCACTAAGTGCTCTGGCCCTAGCACCTAGCATATAGGTTTAGGGGCTTAAAATCCTCGTGCCAAGGGTCATGCAATTCTGTAGAACCACCAGTGGTCTACCTAACCACAACATCCTACCTTCACCCACTGATTACCACCCAATCATTGAACAATGGCCACTGCCACCACCAACGACCCCCACGGGCCACCACGGCCCTCCCCATAGGCCAAATTGAGCCATTTTTTCAAACTTGAATAAATTTTACCACATGTGTTGAATTTGGAAAATGAATAGTCAATGAAAATTTGGAGATGAGCACTTTCTAAGCATGAAGGTTTAAAAAAAATTTACATTTTTTAGCTATATATTGCAAGTTGAATTTGTTTGTTTCATTTTCTTCAATGAGCCATAACTTTTTCCTCAAAGCTTCATTTTTTGGAAATGAATAGGATTTAGAAAGGTATTGAAGAGAACTACATAGTTACAAGGTTACTTTCTTTATATTTTGTATCAAGCTCATTTTGTATTAAAAGTTGTATTTGTGTCCATTGTGGGACTTGAAAGCATTGCAATCTAGATAGAGCCTTTTAAATGTACTAATCATAAAGTGAAAACTTTGTAATATGTTGGGGACTGATTTCTGAGACTAGTGGAAAGAGGGTGTTCTTTTGGTATCATTTGAGGATTATGTCATGGGTTTTTTGTTCACCCTTATATGATAATATTGGACTAGGACAATTATGGGTCTTGGAAAAAGGCATTCTAACCCATCTCAGATGGCTCAAAATTTTCCCTTATCTTTATGGGCTCATACCTAAACCAACACACCTGGAAGGAAATCATTATGGGGTAATAAAATTGATCATGTAGTATGATTGATTAGTTATAGTGTTGATGAAAACACTATGTGAGATATAATGGACATTGATTGTCTCCTTACACTTTGAACTAAGATTTGGGAAATTTTTGGAGACCCTCTTATTTCTCCATTCCCAAATGATCCTACTTTATATTTCCTCATTCCACTTGATGATGCAATTAATATACCCTTTGATGATGATAATTTAGAGGAGCTTAAGTATTTTACAAGTCTTGAACACTTAAATGACATAGAGATTTGTATTCTCACTTCTCTGCCTCATATTGAGATCATATCTCAATCTATTATTGCTAATACAAAATTCAGAGTTGCTTCTTCAATAGCTTCTAGTGATATTCCTTACAAGAAGACATACATAGTCCTTCAGATTTAGCTTTATGGGATGATCTCTTAATATGTATTTCATACATTTTTATGGAGACATATATTGCATATTGGAGAGACACTATATATTGTAAACATTGAATTACATGAGATGTATTTCCAGATCCGATAGGAATGCCACAACCAGGACCAAATCTTGATCATCATCAATTGATAGTAATTCCACAAACAAGACCAAATCAATTTCAGTACCAACCGGAGGAATGAAATTGGACATACCAAAACTTGTAACATGTTACATGAATGTTTGGATAGCAAGCATACCCAAAATAAGCTTTAGGAACAATAGCCAGTATCAAAGGATTAGTCTTCATCATTTTTCATTAAGTATCTTCCACAAATGTCCCAAAAAGAAGTACTACCATATCCAGATCAAGGATAACATCCACACTATGCAACATCATAACATATGATAGGATAGATCATTTTTTTATATCATCCAGAGCACAACCTTCTAGATCCTAGGTTTTGCAATCAATAACAACAATGCCAGATCAAAAACTTCTCAACAATATCCCCCTTTGGCATTGATGGAAAAACAACAAAAACTCAAAACTTAAAAAATTGTAAACAAAATACTCCAAGCGCTCCCCCTTTGTCAAGAAATCCAATTCCTCTTTTTGTTTTTTTTTTCTATTCATTTTCTCCCCCTTTTTGCCATCAAAGGCAAAGGGGCAGATAAGAACATTCAGAAAATCAAGTAAAAATAACACTTTTCACATGAAATATTTTCTTGTACCTTTCTCTCACAATTTGAAGAATCCTCTTCCAAGCTTGCACTGCAGAAACCATTATGGCACACATATTGTCCCATAGAACCAACATCCCAAATAAATATGACCAGTTCAGAGATAGGCACTGTTGTTCACAATCCACTACATCATAAAGTATCCTAGAGAGGTGGTCCAACTGGACCTCAACAATTTATTTGACCAACCAAAACGTTTTAACCAAATGTTCCCTTTGTCTCTGAGTAGACAATAACTCATCTTGCAACTCACCAACTCTTATTCTTTGTTTTCCATATTTATTTTTGAAGAAGTCGAAATACTTCCCAATATCATTCAATTCAGATTTAGTAGCTTTAGTTTTGATTCTAAAATTATCAACAACAACAGGCCACTGAATATAGTATTTAAAGATGTTAGACATCTCCTTAATGCATTATTTTGTCTCACCAATGTGTTTGGATGTGACACACCTTATTTAAATATAAGCTTGGATTTTATGTCCTTTAGATCCTTCCTACAACAACCTTTCTTCAAAAATTTCTACCAGATCATCCAATAATGAGTCAAAAACAACAAAAATAGTAATACCCTTTTTGAGCAGATAATCAACCAAGGCACCTTCAATTCTAGGCCTACTAACCAGAGAGCAAGAATTCCACATTTCACCAATATTTTTCATATCACCCTCATCCAACATGAAATGAACTTCATCTAAATCAGGCATATACTCTTCTTCCTTCTTCTCTTCTGAGATAGTGATGACATCTTTTGTGTTAATTTTATTCATTTTAGGTTCTAAAGGAGAACCTCCAATGATAACCTCTAAATGCTTCTTACCGGAGGAAGAACCCTCCTCAAACTGACTCATAGGTGTAGCACTAGACACTATCACATTGAAGCACAAATCCATCTGCAAGGATGAAAAATAAAATTTGCATACATTTGCTTTATCTTTCATACATTCCAAATATTTGTAAACTTGCTTTCCGACAGGGATGTCGGACTTCCACTTAACATTTTCCTTCGACAACAACAAATTCAGAAAGTATAATACTAAACACATGAGCAGAGATCCAAACCGGAAGGGACAACACTCAACCAAAGACATTATGACATTCTCAATTAGGTTTTCCATTACCAGGCTACATAGATCAAACTATTGATTTTCCTTCACCATCTTATGTGAAGACACAACAATAGAGATGTAGAACCTTCATGATTTCAAAATTAGGTTTTTTATGAGATACCATAAGCAACATACCTTACTACAGGATCGAAAATGGTGTTTATTAGCAGAGATCAGGGGTCTTTTTTGATATCAGTAAGTTCCTCCACATCTTTGTATTTCACTGTTTTCTTCCCAAGGAGGTCACCAACTTTGCACAATCTAGTAATAGCTTCAATGGAATCCTTAGTGATCAAATAGGGTTTTTACACAAAGATGATGCCATGCTTGAATTGAATCAATATGAACAAGATAGATTATTTGTCAAGAAACCAGGGGAATTCTCCCCATAGATCCATACCCAAGGCATTCACATTCTAAAATTCATCAATCTTCAACCCTAGTTCCATTTCCTTCATCTTTTGATGATCAAATTCATCCAACTCTACTCCCTTCAGCCTCAATAGAATACTACCATTGGATTCACTATTAACCAATGTGGATTCCATCATCATGCCTAGCTTCTTCAATCTTTTATCACTCAACAAAATATCTTCGTCTTCTTTGCAAACTATGAGAAATGATTTGAAAACTCTATCTTTTATCCTTAATTTCTCATGATCTTTTCGCCACCAAAAAATTCATCACTGATGCCAACAATTGTACTTCTCTTTTCAATCAATAGGATTAAGCTTCATCATACGTCATCAATCAAATCTAGCTTAGTCATGCTGAAAACACATTGATATTACTTCAGAGAGGGGGAACCAACATGATATGCATTGCAAAACTCCCCCTGAGCCAAGACAGTAGGCTTAGATTCTGGAAGAGCTTGTACTGAGATCCAGTACCATAGAAGAGCTCTCCGCACTCATTTCCTTTTTCTCCCAAACCATGATGGTCTTCTCCTTAGATTCATCTGATTCTGCAACCATATTTTTATTTTCCATCTTTTCTAGAGCAACATATCTACATGTCTTAGCATAATATCCAGATTGATTGCACAAGTAACATCTTTTCCCTAACTTAATTAAGTAAACCCTAGATCTGCATTGATTAGCTTTGTGACCATAACCATGGCATAAGTAGCAATAACCATGAAAGAGAGTATTCATTGCATTCCTTCTAGCTAGATTCAATAATTGAATTTTGCAATGACTTGCTTTATGACCTAACTTGTGATAGTTAAAGCATTGAATAATCGGTTCCTCCTTGCTTCTACACTCTACAGCCTTATGTCCAAATTTTTTGCATAGAAAACAATGACTATTAAATGACAAGTACCTCTGAGCATTTGGTTGCCTGATTGAAGGTCTTTTTTTCGGTGTTCTAGAGTTTCAAACCTTGCTTGTTACAACAAATATTGCTTCAACTTCAATTTCTTTATTTTACCCTTAGTTTTCTGATTCGAGCTTTCCCTTGAGAAGCCAAGTCCTCCCTTATCCTTGTGACATTTTTGTAGGGACAAAATTTGATCCAGAATTATGCTACTTTCACGTACTCTTGCTTTTGATTTCAACCTTCTTGACTCTTGATCTAACTTCTCACTTTCTTCTGATTTCTATTTGATGGTATCTTTGAGATTTTCTTCAGTCTTCTTCCATATTTTGTTTGAAGGTATCTTTGATATTTTCTTTAATATTCTTGCATTCATCCAATCATAGCTTTAGATTCACAACACTTTCCTTTGACTCCTTTAATTCCTCACTAACCTCTTTGTGTCTTGCTTTGAATTTCTAGATTTGCTCCCTTAGCTTTGAGATGCAAGCATTTGCCTCCTTTATTTTTTCTTTCAATTCCTCATTTTTAGATTTCGTACTTTCCATATCTTCTAACATTGTCTCCAATTCTTCATTAAAGTAATAATCTCCTACCATCTGTTGAAACTTCTAAGATCTCCCTCAAACGGTTAAGCTCTATCTGCAAGGGACTAGGCTCTAATACCAATTGTTGAACAATCCAGATAATTGAGAGGGGGAGTGAATCAGTTATCTCAAAACACTTTTCCTTTCTTTAATTAATCTGAAGCAATCTTAAATCAATCAAATAATTAAAATAGATATGCACATGAAAGCACTTAATAACATCATGCACAATAGACACTAGAATTTACGTGGAAACCCAAGATTGGAAAAACCATGGAGAATGCTAATTCTCAATTATAGAACACCAGTTAAGGTGACACTGGTTAAGGTGACACCAATTAAGGTGATTTTTACAAGGGCTCACTGCCAAAATGCTTTGTGTGGGTAAGGCTCACTGTCGGTGGGCTCACTGCCCAAGATACAAAAACCAACTATTACAACTAAGAGATGACTTACTACTGGAGTATATGTTACAAAACTGAACTGCTATAATTGCATCTACATATGCATTAATACATTTCTCGTTGAAGCATAATATCTATTTGCAGTAGATCTGGTCAAGAATCTTCTACCCACTTTCCTTGCACAACTTTTGCAATACAGATTACTTCTTCTTGACACTTTCTTCCACTTCCTTCTTTGTTTCTTATCACACAATTGTTTGCACACACCACACTTCATGTTCGATACAAAAGAGATGTTTTACAAATATATGTATATATACACTCGGAGAACAAAATGAGTCAGCCTAGCAAAATATGTCGGCTTGAAGAACAACCTTGAAATATTCAATAAGGCTTGGCAGGCTAGCACTGAACTCAAAAGATAGGTCACACAAAAATTTCTTGCCACATTACCATGGGACCCATAAATAGGTCATACATAAGATAAGTTCATCACATATCATAATTACCAAAAGGTAGCAAACATTGAATTACATGAGATGTATATTCCATAGCCGATAGGAATGCCACAACCAAGACCAAATCTTGATCATCATCAATTGATAGGAACACCACAACCAAGACCAAATCAATTTCAGTACCAATCAAAGGAATGCAATTGGACATACCAAAGCTTGTAGCATGCTACATGAATGTCTGGATAGCAAGGATACCTAGAATAATCTCTAGGCACACCAACCAATATCAAAGGATTAGTCTTCATCATTCTGCATTAATTTTCTTCCATAGATGTCCCAAAAAGAAGTACTACCATATCCGGATCAAGGATAACATCCACACTACCCAACATCATAGCATACGATAGAATAGATCATTTATGTATATCATCCAAAGCACAACCTTCTGGATCCTAGGTTTTAACATCAATGACAACAATTCCAGATCAACAACTTCCAACAATGCAGACTAGAACTCTTGATTTGATCATGACAACTTTTAGCCTCGACATAGGGACACTTGAGTAGAGTTTAAAGAGTTCATATTTTTTTGTTTTTCTTCTTGCATATTCCTTTTAGGAGTGGGGAGATAACTTTCATACACATTTGGTTTTTTTTCTTCCTAAGGGGAGGAATTTTCAATGATTGTGGGTTATTTTCTACATCTAGTTTTAAGTATCTACCATTGGATCTCTTTGGGGGGCTTCTTAGTCCTTCCGCTTCATTTTTCTCTTTATTATAGGGAGGGCATACTTCCTTGTTGTGGGAGGGTGCTTCTTCTTCTTTTGGAAGATTTTATATGTACATGGGTACCTAACATAACTTCATTTGCCAAGACCCATCATTATCTTTGTACCCACCTAAGCTATGCTTAAGGGGGATGTTAGTTCAATTTTTTATTTTCCTAGTGGACTAATCTATTTTTCCTTAGTCTTATGTTTTTACTACACTTTTATTAAGCATACTTAGGTTAATAAAGTGAGTTCAATTATTTAATAACTAGGAGATAAGGTGATGAGGTGTCACCATCCTAAAAGGGTAGGAGCATCTACTATTTTGATCACTTTATTTAATATTGGTGATATCTCCCTATTAGTTGGATTTTCCACCTCCATACTCTCCCTAGTTCTATATAAACTCACTACCTAGCTTGTATATCTATATTCATTGTTTCATAGTTTGGTACATATAGTACATTGATGCATGCAGTCATTATTGTGTAGCTTTGCTTTGCACTCCTCATGCAATTTTTTCATCTTGACACTTGCATATCTCTTGGAATTTTGGGTCTATAATTATTTTATTTCATTTACATTTTTATAGCTTATCTATCTCATAGAAAGATATTAGTTATTCATTTGTTTCATATTTATAATATTTTTGACTTGCTATTAGAATTTGGCATTTTTTCAACGATTCAACCTCTATAACTACTAAGAGTGGTTTTAATTCATCTTCTAAGCCATTGATGGATAAAGGGAAGAGGGAGGCATGCATTTGGGGATCTATTTAGGAATTTATAGAGTGGTGATAAAGATCAAGAATGATTTGATTGTAATCCTATAGTGAATTTGTATTTTATAAATTAGAGTTTCAATTTAATTTTAATATGAACATTTGATTATGTGTTGAATATTGGATTTGGTTGTGTGATTGGGAAATTTGATTGGATTCCTAATCTTGATTGTATTAAGTGGTATCAGAGTGGATGCCAAGTGATTGTGAGTGTGTTAAGAAGTGAGGTTCTAATATTTTATTTGTGGGTGAAGGAGAGTGAGTGTGCAAACATGTAACTACAAATAACATGCACAAATATGAAACAAAGAGGACATGATCATAGAGGAGGAGCACAAGTCGGTGATGTGATAATTATGGAAATATTAAGAGGGATATTGACAATACTAGAACCCATAGAAATAACACAAATGAGAGGGGTACACATTGAGGATATCAGTAAGGAAAAACAAGAGGAAGCAATAGAAGGAGGAAATAATACCAACGAAGGCCTAGTAGACCAAGAAAATTATATATTTTGTAGGGATTACACAAGAATAAACAATAAACCAAGGATTATTGATTAAAAAAATTAGAGTTTTTTGTATGATCTTGTAAATTTTTGTGTGCTCTTCTCTTGTGTTTAATACGATCTAGAGAATAAAAAATAAATTATGAAGATCTATTAATCCTATATTCTCATGTGCATTTTTTGTGAGATCTAGTGATTCCTAGTAGACCAAGAAAATTAGATATTTTTGAGGTCTCTCACAAGAATAAAGAATAAACCAATGATTGATTCGTTGAGTTATAACTAAATCAAAAATATCAAAGATCTTTTTTATTAGAAATCAAATATGGAGAAGTAATTTGAGTTTGAGGGGATAGAGGATGACAAAAAAGTCAAATATGTCTATACAAAATTGAAATATCATGCATCTCTATGGTGGGATCATTTTTAGATCAACAAATAAAGGAAATATAATTAAAATATAAAGTAATAGGATCAAATGGTAATGGATATGAAAGCTAAATTATTTCTAGTATATTATCATATTAGTTTGTTTTGAAAATTGCAAAACTTGAAGCAAAGAGAAACAAGTGTCAAGGATTACGCTGAGGAGGTTTACCATTTGAGCATATGAGTGAGACAGGTGAAATATGATGCTAAGAAAGTATCAAGGCATGCAAATGGCTTAATATTTTTTAATACAAAATGAAATTAGTTTGGTTAGGTTGCAAACTATAGAATAAGCCTACCAATATTCCTTAAAGGTGGAGGAAAAGTTAAAAAGGAATAAAAACAATAATACTAGAGGTTGGGAAAAAAATTACCATGGAAGAGGATAGTTAAGTAATGGGAGACGATATCCCATGAATAAGTAAAAGGCCTAAACCTATCAAACAAGTTTTTAAACTCAAGATATTGGAGGTAAGTGAGATTACTTAAGAAGAAAAGGTGACTATTCTATATGAAGAGGAAGATGCTTCATTGGTATGTTACCAATGTGGAGGAGTAGGGAATAGAGAATTTGAGTACCCACAAATACTAGAAAGTAGTAATATAGGGTTAAGCGGCCAAAATTCATGTGGCCCAAGAAAAAGTGGAAATGTTTGCTTTACTTAATCATGAAGAATATCTAGACAATGGAGAGCCTTATTGAGGGTGGTTTTAATCACTTACAATGTGTCAGGTAATAAGGGTTTATTGCCCCTCTTGAAAATTAGTGAGATTACTCCAAAGTTCCTGTATAACTAGTTCTTACTCATCTTGGGACAACACATGGTCATTTTCAACATGTTTCATAAGGTTTTTGGTGCTTAATCTTACTAGAAATAACCATCCAATCAGAAATAATAGTTACAACAATTCAAAGAAATGAGTCAAAAATGCTACTCAAGGGAAAACATGGTTGCCAACAAGGAGTAAATGGGATCTTCAATCCCTGACCTCCGAAATGTCGAAGCCTAAGCTAAATTTAACGTGTAATCCATTTCAAGCATAGGTTAAAATGGATCCTTGGGCCCCCAATACTTGATCAAAACCAAATCATAACATAGAAGGGTCACATTGCAGATAAAGGGTATAGGGGATCTTTGATCTCTGATACCTGAAGAACCCAAAAAAGTAAAAGTGAACTCTTAAAATCATGTGTTATTAGTATGATGTAAAGGGTAAGCCCGAGGACCGATCCCCAAAATTTTGAATGAACTCTTAACTTCTCCAAAACAAGTTATGATTTTGAAATAAGAGATAGATTATATCTAACTTGACTTATTTTGCAAGGTTATCTCCCTCTGATGTATGTAAATGTTAACATTTAGTGTTTTTGCATGTAGGAAGTGACGAAACCCCTGAAAATTTTGTTCCATCTCCAAGCTCTTGGTGAATTTAGGAGGTTGTGGGTTTCTATCTCTTGCTGATATAAAGGGTTTTAGGTTTACTTTGGTCTGATTTTGAAAAAACCCTTCAAGCCTATATCTTGACCTTTTTTCTATTTCGTTGTTGACTCCTTTTACCAGTCATTGATCTTTTAAGTCATCATGCCTTGCAATGTCAAAACCCCTTGAGTGACTAGCCCTCTGGTTTGGTTTTACCTGTTAACCATGTTGGATTATTATTTGGTGGTTATCCTAAATCGAGCTAAATATTTCCCATTAATAAAGATTTCAAGTCCTTATGTCATGGTCATGGGCTAATCATCCTAGGAAGGGTCCCTTTTAGGGTTAATTTTTTTACATGTGTAGGTCCAGGAAGTTCTTGTGGGCCATGCGATCAATGGAGAAAATCTTAACCGTCACCTGCTTGCTCGTCCTATCTTATCTTGAATTCTTTTATTCATTCGGGCTCACAAGCGAAGGACATGTGTTACTGATGATTTGAGGGCCTCACATTGCTGAAAAGGTGTACAAGTGTTTGCTAAATCCAAATCAACAGTTGGTGATAATTGAAGTGGCCCCATCTGGGTTGTTCCCCACTGACCCATTTTTTTTCTTGGTTACTAAAGTGACCATGCCAGCTAGCGGGCGATTGCCACCTGTCTTCTCTATGACTGGTTCAAGGATTAATATTGTTGAGTGTCACCTTGATTTGATAGTTGATTGTGGGTGATGTGGATTAACTTGGATCACTCCCCACCATCCCGTGTGGGCCCTATTCACCTCCCTAGTTTCTCTATGGGCAAGAGGGTGTTTTCCATGTGGAATAAATATTAACAGCGAGGAGGGTAACGTGTGTGTTACTAAAGCCCATATATCATACATGTCTAAAATATTTTCATCTGATCCCTTGGTATAATATGAGAATTAAAATTGAAGCTAGCTAAGCATTATGTATGATGATACCTCCAGATTCAATCTCAGTTGTTCCTTGTCCTCCCATTGATAAAATTTGCATGTGAGTTATGGCTCAAAGGGGTAAGGGAAGATTGAAAAATGGATCAGAATTGAAAAGATAAAGAGATGGTAGGGCCCGCATGTTACAAAAAATTTCTTCCATGTGGCCTCCTATCATTGGGTAATTGTTTTGACTATGCACAGTCAGATGTTTCATCATAAGCTAATTAAATATGGATCATGGATCAATCAACTAGCTAAATAAATCAATGGTTAGCATTCAAAACAAAGTTGATAGCAAGCAAGTCATTCTGGTTCACGCAAGGGAGTCTTAATAATTGAAAGGACATTAGATATCGAAGTAAGGAATTGCATGATTATAAATATTTACATCAAAGGCATAATTCAGTATTACAAGTACACTCAATACACTCCAAGAGCTAAGACTGTGTTCACTCAACATTTTCTCATGTCACAACCAGGGATGTCAACCTGTGCAAAAATAGTAAGTCAATTATAATTTTCCTTCTGGCATTACTGAAAGGTTCTGTTTTCTCAAGTTTAAGTCTGTTAGGGTTTTTTTCTTGGTTCAGCTGTTAAGTTTGACATTTATAAAGGGGATTTTGTTAATTCTGTATTTGAATAATTTGTGCCAAACCCTTACAAAATTCACAGGCCTTGCTTAGTTAGACCAAAGAACCCTGTTTGATTGTATTTCTTGTATTATGGCCCCTAAAGCAAAAACATCTTCATCCAAAGGGGAGGTTTCTACTCCCAAGAGACCTCTGAATAAAGACCTTATGGATCAGTTACCACCTTCCACTAGCGATAAACCTAGAGGTCAATTGATTCCTAAGGGGCCAAAAATAGCAAAGGGTCTGTTTGACAAAAGAGGTTCTATTAAAGATGCTAAATTACCTTATTCTAGATGGGAATTGTTCTATGGTTGGTTCAAGAACAGAAATATGGGTGTCCCAGTGGGAAACCCTTGGAACTGTGATCTAGGAAAGCTAATTGTGCCAAACATTTATATGTATGTTGACTTACTTAAGGAAATAGTTGCTAACTATGACCCTGTCGCGAGGACTATCACGACCTTTGATGGAAAAGAAATGGTTAGAATCACGAAGGAGGAATTGGGTCTTATTTTCAAACTCACTAAATGGATTGATGAAATGTATAACATAAATGAAGAATCTTTTAGAAAGGAGTATGAGAAGACCAAGGCTTCATTTAGGGTCCACATTTTACCAAGATTCCTAGTAGAAATTGCAGAACAAAAGATTGTGATAGGATCACATAATAAGGAGCCTTTCCCTGTCAATTATTTTGTTCCTTACTTCAAGAGGACTTTCTACTCCATTTTTCAAATAATTGGTTATGATTTTGTTTCTGGAATCCCAATGGCTTGGATGTATATGGTTTCCCAAATCCAACATCCCCAATATTGTGCAGTATATGATTATGTAATATTTCTTGCTGAAAAAATGCATGATGGACTAGTTAGATTAAAGAAAGGAGAATCTAGGGTAGGATGTAGCCAATACTCACTGCTGATGCATATGTTCTTATACGAGGGTGTAGTGTATTTTGGACAGAATATAGATTTGGAGAGAAAGGCAGGTGATTGGGATTTTCCCGTGCAATGTTGGACCACTATTTTGGACAAGGATGGCAGGACGTATGATTATGTCACTTTCCATAATCTTTTTGCTTCTGAATTGAAAAAGGCTTTGATTGTGAGGTTGCCTAGAGTTTCTGTTGCTTTACATGATTTCTTGAGACCAAAGGAAAGAAGACCTAAGTTAGGCATTGAGCATAACTAGGGAGATGTTATTTTTCTCCCTGATCTTAATTTTTTTAAGATTCTATGGTTCTAAGGTAGCACCTCATTTGTTGCCAAGGTTTGTGCTTGAAAGAATAGGTTTCCTTGAAGTTATGTGGCAATTAGGAAACATTGAGAATGAACATTTTTTAAATCAGGGAAAGGGAACTTTCTTTCCTTTATACACTTGTTTTTCTGATTTTATGATGACTAAAGGAGGTTGGAAAAGTATCATTGAAGTGCTCAAAAGGATACCGCATCAAAAGGACAATTGAGAGGGTTAGATATGATCCTAAAGGGTTTATTGCCTGGTTGAATGATAGAAACAAAAGCTACAAATATGCTCGTATTTTCCATTATCCAGAGGATATAATAAGGAATATATTTGATAATATCAAGCAAGACAAGAGATTGGCAAGGTGGATTACATTTAACAAGATGCAAATGAAGATAAAGTAGGAAGAGCCTAATTTCATAATCCTCCCTGAGATTGAGGACATAATTCAAAAGGTGGAGTATGTTATAAGAAATTTTGATTCAATAGTAGGTCACCTTGAAACTAAAGGGGTGGTTAGCATAGATAAAGGGAAAGCTCCAATTACTAAAGGACAAAGTGGAGAAGGAATTTATTCTATTGAAGGGGAGTCTACATCACAAGCCCCCGAGGAATCGAAAATAAAGTTTTTTATAAGGAGAAAGGGTAAAACAAAGAAATTTGATGAACCCTGTGCTCCCACTCAGCATGAGGAACATAAACCTCTTTCTCCTATGCAACAAGTGTCTCCCCCATCTCCCCCAAGTTGATAGAGTCTGAAACTATGGATGTTGATTCTCCACCATCCAGTAAAGTACCACCTAAGGAGCCACCATTGAGAAAACAAAAAACTGTGATCACTAGCTTAGTGGATTATGATGATGAAGATTTTGATGGCGACATTTGGGTATCTAAGCAAGAAATATAGGAAGGAGTACCAACTACATATGTAGTAAGGTCAACTAGTCAATTGGAAAAAATATTAAGTAATGTTGATCTCAGGGGATTAAATGGAAGTGATGGCATGAGAGTTGAGGCAAGTACTAAATTCCTGGATGATGATTCATTTTTGAAAACTCAAGCTTTTATGGATTTTTCCTATAGAGCTAAACAAGATGAATATGTAAAAAATTTAGCTGTGGAGAGGAGCCTACATCTAGAGTTGCTTGATACTATCATTCAGAAAAGGTTATTAAATGAGATGAGAGCCAGGTTTCAAAACATGACTACTAATGAAGGTTGAGAATTGGTGAGAACAAGTGATATCTTTTTATTACCAGAATGGGATCTAGCCTCGGCTATTGCTTTTGACACAATCAAAAAATGTGACAGACCACTATATAATACAGAGGAAAAGTTTGTTCTTGCATTGCAAGGGTTTGCTTTCAGTGAAGAGTGGGAAGCATTGGCTATTTGGTCTTTAGCCCCAAATACAAGAAAACCAGACATTTTCGAGCATCCACCTGATTATAAGGGAGGCTTAATAATCAAAAGAGTGTTAGAAACATCAGCCCTGGAAGCTACAAATTTGTTTGTTCATGTTGCACAATTCACCAAGGCTACTATGGAATCTATGATAGCTAAGAAGGATAAACTTAGAATAGAACTAAATAATTTGTTGGTCAAGTATGGGAATCTTGAGAGAATTAATATGCAATTACATACAAAGATATCACTTTTAGAGGATATATTGCAAAAATTGCAGCTTGGAAAGCTCAATCAAGATAATATTGACTCTCCCACTGTTGTACAAGAAGATATATCCCCTAAAATTACAATGGATGTAAGTACTTCATGGGAAATTGTGCCATATAATATGGGAAATGTTCCCATTTCAACAGTAGAACCTAGTGTGTCAGAAGGGTCACTGAATGAAGGGGATGCCAAAAAGGAAGATTTTCTTAGACAACTAAATGAATACAAAGAAAGGTGTCAAAGTCATGATGAAGATACTTTTAAGAGCAAAATGAGGATTGTCACAGTAGTCCTAGAGCACTTGAATAGAGAAGTTAACAACAAGCTAAATAGTATTCACTATAGCTATTCATCCATGGTTGATGCCATAAAAATGTTTGATATCGACAGAGAAAAGGCTATCCCACTTATGGAGATCTAGATCCCTAGAAAACAAGACTTGATGCTGATGGGGATTAGGGTTAAGCAAGATCCTAATCCACCTAAGAGGTTTAAACCTATTGTTCTCCTGGTAAATAAGATTCATGAATAAAGAGGGAATGTTGAAACATTAGAGAAAAGGATAAGGGAATTGTTGAAATCTTTCCATGAGTCTCATCATGGACTTCCCCCATCTATCTTAAGGAGTGATGGTAGCATTAAGACTTTGCAAGAATGGAGAAGTGAAGTAAACAGTGTTATTTCATATCAAGCTATAAAAATTTGCCAGAAATTTGATATGGACACATTGACAGTGAATATGGATATGTTAGTCCATGTCGAAACTCTATTTGTTAGAATTTGATAGGGAAGCCAACTAGATTGTCACCAAATATGCACCTTACAGAAAAAGGGCTGATGAAGTAATTATTTTTGATTGGCCCATAGAAGAAGAATTTCAACCATGGAAAGCTAGACATTTGGAGGGAGTGGGGGTTTTACACTAAGGATCTGGTGGGTTAATGATTTGAAAGTTTGAAGTTTGCAACTATGGTGAATAATGGACAGATAGGAATGCACTACATAGCCTGGTTTTAGTACAGATTAGGCTTATGTTAAAGTATGGAAAATATAGTGCATCTTATTCAAGGTTGATTTGATGACAAGGCTGCAAACATGGTCTTACCTTTTATCTATTTTTATTTTCCTCGTGCTTTTCCTTCTTTTCATTTTGGTACATGGGCACAAATTTTGAGGTAATTGTTTGGTTGAAATCATTTTGAAGATTGGACCTGATCTCTTGCAACGAACAAGGACTACACTCATTTCTTCACATGTTTCCCACCTCTTGGGAATGTGTTGTAATGGAATGGGAGAATCTTTGATTAAGCGGTCCAATAGGATTTTGACATGTGTACTTTTCTGGCTTGGGGCTTGTTTTGCTCCTTTGTTTCTATAAGAAGGAATTTAGGGCCAGGAAGTAGAGGTTCGTTGTTTTATGCAATTGACACTGAGAATTGTGAAGAGAATATTAAGCATGTTTTAGAGTTTTTGTCTTAATTTTTAGAGTTCATGATTATGTATGTAGTTCTGATAACAACAAAGCAAAATATATACTAAGAAATAAAAATTTCATGGCTATTATCTCTCCTTGTGCTTGTTTTATGAGTTATGAATGAAAGTAATCTAAGATGTCTTTTATTTGTCTCCATTGTTCACCAGTGGATGTTTGATTTCATTCTTTCTCATTAATTCAATGAATTGATGTAAATGCTTGGAGGAGATTATTAACTCATAAGAATCAAGTGCTAGGATATTGATAAGTAGTATTATTTGTGAATGAGATAGGGGAATGTTGTAATGCAGCAACTCTTGAAATTATATGTTGTTATTGTTAACATGTTATCTAGTTATATAGTTTTATTATGACTATGTGCTTGGGATGAAGGCAATGGTTCCTATAGAGAGTTCATGATTCAATTTTTGTGTTGATTCATCAACTAATCACTTTTGATATTTGAAATTGTATGGATACCATTGTAGTTTTTTCATATTGATGTTCCACCTTCTCATGTTCTAGGTATAACACATTGGTAAATAAGCTACCAACTTATTTCATGTATTAGGATCTTGAGCAGTCTAATGAGAAGTATTTGTTATTACCAATGTATTTGATTATAATTGTATGAATTCAGAAGTATACATTGTGGGATAACCCTCTCGGGTTTCACAGAGCCCAAAGTGTAGGAGTAGAAGTTTTGCAACTTCTACTCATTTGTTGGCCAATCCCTTTGGAGTACTGATTATTGGAAATGGTAAAGTCTATAGGTATTTTTGGATATAAGTTTGGTTCTTAAAAAATAACCAACAAATTGGTGACTCTATTGGGAACAGCTAAGTCCAAAGTCTCTAGTTTAGATCAAGTATTGTCACAGTCAAGTGTTTTGTTGAAAAATTCTTCATCATGTGAAGAATAATTGTTTTAAATTTTGTTACATTTGTCATATCACTCTCAGTCTTATGCATCAAGTCTTGTCTCATTCTATCACCTTGTGCCAGGTTATATTTAAATTTTTCTCTGAAGTCACACGTACAAAGTCAAAAACCAATCACTTAATATTTCCCAGTATCCTGGGTGGCGACTCTGAATTCTCTAACACCAGTGTAAAGTTAAGTTCTCAAAAGGAATGTAAGAAAATGGATTCTAACATATTTGACATCGTGAATAAAAAAAAAATTTATGCAAAGAAACATCCTAAGAAGAAGGCAGAATTTGAACCTGCTAAAGAGAAGCAACCCACTTGGATAAAGAAGGGTTCTGAATCAAGTAAGTCTGTTGATTCTCCTGTCGAAGCTTCTACATTTAATATTGAATTAAGTAGTGCCGGTACCCATGAGAAGGCACAAGATGTTGAAGCATCAAATATAGACCAAGGAAGTTTCCCAATTGAGCACGTATTTGATACTGAACTAAATATTTCAAGAGAGGAGGATAGGTGGGAATTATGCGGAAAGGATAAGGAATTTTCTGAGCCTTTGACCCCCAGAGTTGGTTTTGTTTTTAATAAGAATAGTTTTAATCCAAGAGGTGAATCTCCTAGCATACAAGTGCATCTCTCTCTTGAGGAAGATCCTACTGACCAGCCTTACTATACTCTTGCCCCTAGTGAACATGGGGATGTTCTAGAAAATGAGGAAGACATAGATAAAGACTTGAAAGTTATGGAAGAAGAAGAGTTAAGAATCTGAGAAGAAGAAGAGAATAGAATGAGGGAGTTAAAAGAGAGGGAAGATAGGATTAGATCAAAGAAGTCAGAGAGAGATGCTAGAAAGAAAAAATTGGAAAAAATGAGAAGATGTGGCTAGACGTAAAACCTTTGAGAAGAATATTTTTAAGTTTACCTCCAAAATAACTAATGACATTCCTAAAGTAGTAGTCCCAATGGGAGACTCTGATACTAATACCTTTTCCACATTTGTCTCAACTAAAAAAGCCTCAGAGCCTCATGTCACTTCTAAGAAGACGTAGTTTGTGGATCATGGGAAGAAACCCATTAATCAATTTAAGAAAACTACCATCAATACCAATACTGGTACCAATACCTCATCTACTAAAATCCCTACACAGAAGGTTAAAATCAACCCAACTCCATCTACTCCACCTCCAAATCCATAGATATTGAGACCACAATTGGAGAATGAAAAGTTGCAAGAATATTTGAAGAAGGTCGAGATGGAAGCTTCAAATGCAGAAATGGCTAGGAAGATTTCTTCCCTAAAAATGTCCACATCTATTCCAGAGTCATCAAGCTCTAGACATACTATTACTGAGTTAGAAAATAAGAAGTCTACTAGGCATATTCTTAGTGGAGGAGGTGGTGGTGACAATGGTGGTGGAGGTGGAGGAAAGGGTAAGAACAATAATTCTTATTTTGAGGATAATGACGAGGGAAGTAAGAAGAGCAATGGTGATGATGAAAGTAGGAAGGGTAAAGATAATAGCCACTCTGATAATAAGAAATATGGTGAAAAAAAGTATAGTCATAGGGATTAAAATACTAGGAGGCCACTCCAAGTAGATAGATACCAGCAGTTATGTTTCGCTGGAATACCTGGATATCCTAACCCATTCCCTATGGATTTCCGACTGGCTTTAGTCAAATTCTCTGGTAATAATTCCTTGAGTGGTGAAGACCATCTCAAAGCATTTGCAAATGTTATGGACGATTTTGAGGTAGAGGCAGAAGATGTTATGATGAAGTTGTTCATGCAGTCTCTCATTGAAGATGCCCAAGAGTGGTATAGAAGCTTGCCTGCTGAGAGCATTGGCTCTTGGGAGGAATTCAAAATAATTTTCAGAGAGAAATATGGTGACAAGACTGATTCAATTTTCTTATTAAATAAATTCAATACTATTACTAAAGGTTCTAATGAATCTGTTGCTGATTTTAATACAAGATTCCAAAAGGCTAGAAAGAGATTGCCTCCTCAGTTACAATTGAATGATCATGCATGTATGGTAAATTATTGTAATGCTTTTGATGCAAAAATGAGTTACCGCTTGCTAGATAAGAACCCTCAAACATTGAGGGAAGCCTTCAAGATCGCAAAGCATATCAAGAATATTAGTAGAGAAACTGGTAAAGTTGGTAGGAGAGATGATCCAAAACTTTTTAAAGGATCAAAAAAGGAAGATAAAAGTTCGGGCATTAAAGGAGAAACTATTGAGGACAAGTTTGAAATTTTTATGAAGACTGTAAATGATAAGATTGCTAAATAGGAAAATGTGCAACCAAAAAACTATCAAAGAAATGACAGACTTCCTCATTTACAAGACCACCCATACAATACCAAGTGGTATAATGGAAATCGTGTTCCAAATAATCAAAGAAACGCTCAGAATAAAGTCCCTCTAGATCCTCTGCAGAAGAATTCAGGGAATTTTGTTGAAGATACTCCCTGGTGTATGACTTGTCAAATGCCACATTCTTCTCAACAATGTGCAGTAATTAGAGAACTAAAGGGAGACTTCTCTAGAAGATTTCTAATGAATCATTGGAGACAATAAAAGAGATTGGGAACTGTTATATCTAATACAATAAATTTTCTTGCATCAAGGTGGTAGGCTTCTATAAGATGCCTTATAAACTCCCTAGGTACCTTTCAGAAAAAATGATTATGTTGCCATTTGATTGTCAGCAAGCATAAACCTAGATGCAGTTTCTTCATCAAAGTAGGGGTATACTCATGTGCTAATATGTAAAACGCTAAAGGTGCAGATGTAGAAATGGTCAGGTACACTCTTGCACTATACAATGATGTTAGGGTTAGGTTTGATCCTATTAGAAAGATCAACAAAGTAGTGGGTGCCTATTTCATCCATGAGCTAAAGGTTGAGGATCATTGGGATAATTGTGAAGAAGAGTACAAAGTCAGGATGAAGGATTATTGTCAGCTAACCATTCATTTGATGAGACATCATATAGAAACTTAGGTTTCAAAGGATCAAAAAGAGGATAGGAAGATCTTAGACCCAGCATACTCTGGCCAGAAAGTTTATGATCAACCTATTTTTAATGTAGATTTCTTGGGTCAAGAAATTTATGATATTAAGACCTGAGCACAAGATGTAATCACTTATTCTCTTTAGTGGTTGAAGAGGCCCTTCCCTATGATGAAACCTCCAACACCTACTAAGGAGGTTGAGAAGAAAAAGAATGGGGAAGGCTCATTGTGGTCACTAGGGAAGGAAACTCATCTGTTTTTGCCCCAACCAGGGAAAAGAAGAAAGGAAAGAAAAGAAAAGAAGAGAACCCATAGATGTAGCTTCTAGTGAAGAGGAGGCTAAGGATGGAGGTGGAATAGATCAAAAAAAGAGAACCAAGGAAGCAATTGAGGAAATAGATACTCAGAGACAAGTTGAACAATTGTATTCATCCACTCCATCTTATCACTATTTTCTTCACCCCCTCCATCTCCACAATATAAAATTACCACTCCACTATCTCAAGCACCCCCTTTTACTCCTCCTCCTCCAATAGATGAACCTTCTCATGAGAATGAAATTCTAGTTGACATAGCATTGAAGGAGGGGGAAATAGAAAATGAACCTCCAAGGGAAGAGAAAATACAAGAAGAATATCACATGGAGGAGGCTCATATTGAAGAAACACATGTAGATATGCACATCGAAGAAGCCCATACAGAGGAGTGCATACTAAAAATGTTCATGTGGAAGTGCATATTGAGGAAATCAATGTTGAAGAAGTTAATGTTGAAAAGAATGTTGAAGAAGTAATTCAAGGAAATGTACAACCTCATGAGGAGGAAGTGGACTAAAGAAAAGATGCACATGAGAAGAAACCTCACAAAGAGGAAGTACATGAAGAAAGATAACTAGGAGAAGAATTTCCTCAAAAATATAGACAAAAGGAACCTAAGGATGATGTTGAGGGTTCCCATAACATAGAGGTATTACTTTCTCCTTGAAGACAATATCCATAGTCATACCGGTGTGGTTAAACCACACAATTCAAAAGAGACAATGGACTTATGTAGAAAGCCCAGATAAAATATTAAGTAACTGATTAGAAGCTTTCCAATCTCTAGGGTGAAGAAGGAAGAAATCACAAAGAATTTCCACTATCTCTGTGGATGAACAAGGAAATAGGACAACAAAGATATTTGTCCCTTTAGTAGATAAAGTAGAATAAAAAATGGCTGTTGATGACTACTAGATTAGGTAGGTGGATCTGGGAGTACAAATAAGAGAAGGAGAACAAAAATCTCTTCAAATGCCCATCTCCACAATTTTGAAGAGAATGAAAAAGTATGAGAATAAAAAGGATTTGAAAGCCCAAGTGGCACAACTCACAACATGCATAAGTAACCTCATTGGACCTATTGATGTCGCCAATCCTGAGTCTGCATTGTAGGCTGCATGAAAGGTGGGGTTGTTCATTCTAACCCATATGGCTAGATTCCCATAGCTCAACGGTGGAAGGAGGACTTTTTATGTTTAGCAGATCAATTTTCAAAAGAATTAATAATCTTATCACTCCATTAGTGATGAAGACAACATTGCCTAGAAAATTGAGTTGAGCGTCAATGAATAATTATTAATTTGGGAAGATTACATCCCTATTCTTCATCAAATGAGTGAAACAAAAGTAGAGGAACTACTGAAATTTGTAGTAATAGAAGATGGAGAGAAATATCAACTCCCAATTTGGGTAAAAGTAGTAGATTTTAGTGTCATAATTTTAAATAAGTGCAAAAACAAGTTGAACAATGGTAGAAGCCAAGGTGGGCAAGCAATGAATAATATTTTCCAGGAAATAAAGTACTTGTGTTGCACATTTTAGGATACTCCTGTGTTGATCAAAGAGCACAAGAAAATGGTTGAAGAACTACAAAGCCACATGCAAGGGTAGGTCACAGAGGAGGGCATTGGCAAGATGGTCAATAAGAAGGTCAAACTCGAGTCTCTTTAGGAAGAACTGGAAACCTTCACAAAAATACAACAACAAATAGAGAAGATTGCTTGTGATCAAAAGGTAAAAATCTAGTTTCATAGAGGGCCAACCATGGATAGAATGAATGAAGTAGTGTATGTGTTCACTGAAAAACTTTTCCAAGTGATTGGAGACAAGAGTGATGCTTCTGTTAATTAACTCTTTTTTTGTTTTTGTAAATTCTCAATAAATTGTTGTGAAATCCCACGCCCAAGTGTGAAGACTAGATATGGCATTGGAATTTATAACAAGTGCTAGTGTAAATTCCCACGCCTAGATGCAAGGATAAAGGAGGCATTGGGATTTTTGATAAATAGTTGGAAAACTTTAGTTAAAATTTAGTTCTATTTTAATTTACTTTTATTTCCTAAATTTTAGCATGTTAAACTAAACTCCAACTAGGGCGCCCAATTTTTCTATAGATTAAATTTCATTTTTCTTTCAATTAAATGACTCAAGTACTAGAGTTAGTTCCAGTTAACTTTTTATTAGATCCACAATTTTAGGGACTCATTTTCTATATATTTTTCTATTCTGGATCATTTCAAAGGATCTGATTTTGATGTAGTTTTTTACAAACAAACAATACAATCTTAGCATGGATTTTTCCTATTGACTTTTTGGATTATCAATTTAATCAAAGGGTCACATCTATGTTGCATGCATCTTAATTTGGTATCATGGTGATGGTATGAATACTATGTTTCAATCTAAGCTGTCAAAATAGTGAGATCTCATTGGTAATTGTGGACTTAATTAAGATTTCATCTCAGATCTTCACCTTCTTGATGACATTCTAATTGTATGAAATCCAAAAATCTCATGTGGTGATTGGTTTCCTTTGAAGATTGCACTATTGTTATCGGTGAATGTACGAAATACTATTTGTTGTAATAGCGGTTTGTAGATCATGCTTAAACATATAGAAATGGTTGGTAGAATATTTGTTATCATTTTTTGATAAGATTTAATTTATTTGTATTACTTCTTGTTACCTTGTTTTTATCTTTCTTTAAAATCAGTCTAAAATACTTAAACAATATTAAAATAAATACAAATATGATATAAATCTTAAATGCAGTCTATTTCTTTGAATTTTGTATCTATTATTTTTTATTGCATGGTAATTTCTAGTAAGATTAAACACCAAAACCCTCATGAAAAATGTTGGCAATGACCTTGTGTTGTCCCAACACAACTAAGAACTAGTTTATAGGAACCTTGAAGTAATCTCGCTAATTTTCAAGTGGGGCAATAAACCCTTATTGTCTGGCATGTTGTAAGTGATTAAAACCACCCTCAATAAGTCTTTCGTGATAAGAAGATTTTTTTGAAACCAGAGAAAGAGAAGTAGGAACCAACACAATAAAGGAATTTTTTCCATACCAAATGTAAGTCTAGAGGTAAGTGTCATAAGATTATTATAAATGGTAGTAATATTGATAATTTAGTATCAGAGAAGATGGTTGAGAAGTTATAGTTGAAGAAGATGAATCACCTCAGTCCTTATAAAGTGTCATGGATACAAAAGGGACACAAGTTATTGGTAAGTGAGAAATGTCTTTTGAATTTTCATATAGGATCTTATAAGGATGAAATATTATGTGATATGATGTCAATGGATGCATGTCACATCTTGCTAGGTAGACCTTGTCAAAATGAAAAAAAGGCCATCCATGATGGTAAGAAATTTTTTTATACAATCAAGAAAGTTAGGAAGGAGTATACTCTAAACCCTATGAAAGACATGGATGAAAAAGTAGAGAAGAATCCAAGATTTTTCCTAGTGATTAAAAAACGGTTCTTGAAGGGCTTGAAAAAAGAGAAAGTTTGTTATAATTTCATTCCTAAGCCTATAGAGGCTAGGAAAATAGATAAGAAAGAGGATATTATGGAGGTAGAGGATATTTTGGAAGAGTTCTCTAAAAATTTGATGGAGTTGTAAGATGGATTTCCATCAATGAGAAGAATTAGTCATTGTACAGCTTTGATACTAAGGGATAGTTTCCTAAACAAGGATCCCTATAGGATGACAATGGAGAATGAATAAATAAATAAATAGACAAGTGTAGGAATTGTTAGATGAAGGATTTATTAGAGAAAAATGAGTTTATGTGTTGTACTTGTACTACTCACACCAAAGAAGCATAGAGAATGACAAATGTGCATTGAATCTAGAGCTATAAACAAAATCATAATCAAGTACAGATTCTTGTGGATTTGGATGGATGGTATCATTGACTGCTTAAGTAGAGTCAAGTATTTTACAAAGATATATTTTAAGAGTGGGTACCATCAAATAAGGATATGAGTAGAAGACAATGCTAAAAAAAGAAAGATGGTTTTTACGAGTATCAGGTGATGGCATTTGGGTTAAAAATTCCCTGAGTGCCTTCATGTGGTTGATGAATGAGGTACTAAAACATTTTCTTAGAAATTTTATAATAGTATATTTAAATGATATTTTAATTTTCAATAAGACAAAGGAAGAGCATTTGTTGCACATTAGGAAAATATTGCAAAGGTTAAAGGAAGAAAATTTGATGGTGAATTTGAAGAAATGTCATTTCATTAAAAGAGAGTTAGTATATATAAGATTTTTTTGTTTGGGGAAGGGTTAAAAATGGGCTTTAAGAAGTTTAAGGCTATTTTTGATCGGCCTTCACCGAAAATTATGTTTGAAACCAACAAATTTCATGGCTTAGCAAGCTTCTATATGCAGTTCATACATAATTTCATTGGGATTTGTGCTCTCATCATAGATACTATGAAGGGAAGTAGAAGAGAGTTTGTTTGGACACCTACAACAAAGAGGATTTTTTAGTTGTTAAAGAAAAAGTGACCACACAATTGATGTTATCACTTCCATACTTTAGAAAAGTATTTCAAGTTGATTGTGATGCAAGTGGGGCAGCCATTGAAGGTTTGTTAATTCAAGAAGATTGACCTACAACATAATTGATGCAGGAGCATCCAGGGTGTAAGAGCAATCTTGCATCACCCAAAAAATGTTGTTTCTTTTAATAAGGGCTAAATTTGGTAGGGTTGCTATTTTTAGTAAGTTTGCATTTATATGCAGTTGGGCATGAAATATTACATAAACCTCCAGAATGGTAAATTGAATCCAATGGCAAAGAAATTACTTCAAAATCATTTGTCATTTAAGAGATTAAAATTTCATTTTTTTAAAATCTTGTTAAAATATTCGAAGTCAATTTTGAAGCACTTAGAGGCTCCATATGGGCTTGAAAATTAACATAAAATGAAATTAGTCTACCTATAGGTATTACTTTCTAGGGATGTGCCTTCTTGAGAGCTTTTTTAAAATATATTATAATTGAAAATCCAACTATCATATCAAAATTTATGACCCTACAAAGTTGTACTACCAAAATTAATAAAATTTTGAAATATCTTCTTGAGGAAGTTACACTTTCCAGAAGATTCTAGGGAGGTTACACCTTCAAAATAAAGGATTTGAATGGGGGTTATAGTGAGGGGGGTAGAGCAGTGTATATGGTAGCTTTGATTTGTAGATTTGTAGAATTATGTAATTAGAAAGCCCATGTGATGGCAATTATAATTTTATAATTTTATTTTCATTTCAGTGATAGTAGGAAGTCTTTGCATCCTTCTTGCATTTTTCTTATTCAATTCTCTATTGTTGTTGTGAGTTTTAGATTGTAAGGGGTGTACACTTCATCATGTGGTATAACAGCAAGAGTTCTTGAGTGTGTAGATAGATCGTCGAATGTGAGGCAGTTTACACTAGGACTTGTGCTTGTGGGTCTATGAGAAAAGGTGCCTCCATGAAGAAACCATGGTGGAAGAAATTTTGGGGTAATAGAAGAGGGTTTCAGAGCCCTCCATAGATAAGTTCAAGCATTGGAACAAGAGCTATTTAGAGGATTTGATGTTAGAAGAAGAGATGAAAGTGAAGATGAGGCTAAAAATGAAGAGATATTTGAAGAGGAAGTACAAGATGTAATGGATCTTGGAGAAGGCAGACTGATTAGGGCCATTTCCAATATTGGAAAGAGGCTGAAGATAGAAGTTTCTATTTTTTTTGGAAACTTGAATCCAAAGGAGTTAATCGATTGGTTCAATGAACTAGAAGAGTATTTTGAGTATGAGGAAATAGAAGATCTGGAGAGGGTCAAATTTGTAAAGGTCAAGCTAAAAGGCCATGCTAGCATATGGTGGAAATAAGTCAAGTTGGAGATAAATAGAAGAGGAAAAGAGAAAATAACGAGAAGTAATTAGATGGTGGAAAAATTGAAAAGAGTTCATTCCTGTGGACTATGAACTAAATTTGTTGAAGAAGATGCAAGGTTTGAAAAAAGCGGGAGAATTTGTTAAGGAGTATACAAAAGAATTCTACCAAGTCCTTATTAGAACATGCCATTCTAAGGCCAACAAGGATAAATTTTCCCATTAAATAAATGGGTTGAAGTGGAATATTCAAGAAGAGTTGAGTTTAGTGAGGATGAACACGATTGAAGATGCATATCAATTTTCCCTGAAGGTGGAAGAGAAGTTGAACAAAAGGTTCAAGAGCAAGAAAAGAGGTCAAGGTGGAAAGAGTAGGGGATAGTCATATGGAGGTTGAAGTGAAGATCAAAAGAAGATTGAAGGATCCAGTAGCAGTCAAAACAAAAAGGGAGATAATATCTATCATCCTCGAGATCAAAATAATGGAGACCAAAGAGGAAGATATGGACAAGGATCGGGAAGAGGAGGCTTTCGTGGAACCTATTTTCAATGTGGGGAAGAAGGACATAGAGCCTATGAGTGTCCTCAAAATCAAGGGAGGACAAATAGAAGACCTAAATGTAATGCCCAAGTTACCCATGTAGATAAATATACTCAGTCTTCACATTCTGAACACACTGAAAGAGGAGAAGCCCTTATTGTGAGAAGAGCCTTGTTAAATGAGGAGAAGGAACATGATCAAAGAAAGAACATGTTTTGCACTCGATGCAAGTGTGAAGGTAGATTTTGTAATGTTATCATTGATGGAGGTAGCATTGATAATCTTGTTTCAAAGGAAATGGTTACTAAATTGTATTTGGAGAAGAGAAGGCATCCAAAACCATATCGGATCACATGGTTGCTGAAGGACCATAGGGAATTGGTCAATGAGCAGTGTTTGGTAAATTTTAAGATTGGTAACTCTTAGGATGAGGTTTTGTGTGATGTCACACCTATGGAAGTTTTTCACATATTGTTAGGTAGACCGTGGTAGCTTGATCGAGGAGTAGTGCATGATAGGCATGCTAAAACCTATTCTTGACAAAGGATGGCATTCGTCATAAGTTGAAACCCCTAAAGGAGGTAGAAGAAAAGGGATGTATTAATGCAAGGATTTGTTTGGTTGATGGAAGAAAATTCCTAGAAGGTATGAGACATGAGCATATGTGTTTCACATTGATCCTTAGAGTTGATAAAGAAGATACTAATGAGGTGCCTATTGAGGTTTTTGATTTGTTGAATAATTTTCAAGACATTTTTTCTGATAATGTACCTAAAGGTTTACCTCCAATTAGTAATATTAGCCACTAGATGGACCTCATTCCTAGAGACAATTTTTGAATAAGGTAACTCATCATATGACTCCCACAAAGATCGAAGAGTTGAATAGACAAGTGCAAGAGTTATTAAGAAAGGGATCGATTGGAGAGAGTTTGATTCCATGTGCAATACCTATAGTACTAGCATCAAAGAAGGATGGGGAATGGTAGATGCGTACAAATTCTAGAGCCATCAACAATATCACCATCAAGTATAGAATTCCCTTGCTGAGGATGGATGGCATCATGGATTATTTTAGTGGAGTTGAGTACTTCACAAAGATAGGTCTAAAGAGTGGTTATCACTAGATTTAAATTAGAGAAGGAGATGAATGGAAGACATCCTTCAAGACCAAAGAGGGTTTGTATGAGTGGTTAGTCATGCCTTTTGGGCTAACCAATGCACTCAACACATTCATGTGGCTCATAAATGAGGTATTGAAAGATTTTTTGGGTAAATTTTTCATTGTTTATTTGGATGAAATTTTAATTTTTAGCAAGACATTGGAGGAGCATTTGATGCATGACAAAAACATTCTTGAGAAGCTAAGAGAGGAGAAGTTTTTTATCAATTTAAAGAAGTGCAATTTTGTGAAAAGAGATTTGGTGTACCTGAGATTTGTTATCTCAGTAAAGGGTCTTAAGATGGATCTAGAGAAGGTGAAAGCTATTGTTGAATTCCCTACACCAAGGAGTATTGCGGAGGTGAGATCTTTTCATGGTTTGGAAAGTTTTTATAGAAACTTTATCAAAGGTTTCAGTAGTATTTGTGCACCTCTAATTGAAACAATGCAAGGGGATAAAAAGGAGTTTAAGTGGACTATAGGAGCAACAAAAAGTTTTGATATGTTGAAGAAGAAAGTTACAGAGCAACATGTTTTGGCACTTCCATATTTCAACAAGGTATTTTAGGTAGATTGTGATGCTAGTGGTAATTCCATTGGAGCTATTTTAAGTCAAGAAGGCAAACCCATTGCTTATTTTAGTGAAAATTTGAATTATGCAAAGAAGAAGTATTTTGTTTATGATCAGGAATTTTATACTATAGTTCAAGATTTGAAGAAATGGAGACACTATTTCTTTCCAAAAGAGTTTGTTTTATTTACTAATCATCAAGCTTTACTATACTTAAATAGTCAAGGGGAGTTGAATCAAAGACATTTGAAATGGGTTGAATTTTTTTTATAGTTATACATTTGTTTTGAAGCATAGGAGGGGAAGATCTAATAGAGTTCCAGATGCCTTAAGTAGGAGGAAAAATGTGTTAGTAGAAATGAAAATTGAATTTTTTGGGTTTAATGAACTCAAGAGCTTGTATCCTGAGGATCTTGATTTTGTAGAGGCTTGGAGAGCTTGCATGGATCCTATCACTTTGGATAGGATGATATGGTTGTGTTTGACAATCCAAGATGGTATGGTATTTCGAGGGAATCAATCATGCATTCCAAGGAGTTCCATGAGAGAGAATCTGATCAAGGATAAATATAGTGGAGGATTAGCAAGATGCTTTGATTGAGATAAGACCATTTCTATTGTTTGCAAGCATTACTATTGGCCATAGTTGCAATATGATGTGAAGGAGTTTGTGCAAAGTTGTAGAGTATGTTAGATGGTGAAAGGAACAAGTCAAAATACTGAATTGTATCAGCCATTACCTATACTTGAGAGGCAATAGGAGGACATTAGTAAGGATTTTGTTCTTGGTTCTTTTTGGACACAAAGAGGGAATGATTCCATATTTGTGGTGGTGGATGTATTTTCAAATATGGCACACTTCATTCTATGTCATAAGACTAGTGATGCTGTTCATGTTGTAAAATTATTTTTTAGAGAGGTGGTGAGACTACATGGTCTACCCAAGAGAATAGTTTCAGATCGAGATACCAAATTTGTTGGGTATTTTTGGAGGACATTGTGGAAGAAGAGGAAGATTGATTTGAAGCTTAGTTCTACACACCATCCACATACAGATGGACAAACATAGGTGGTGAATAGGAGTTTGGGTAACTTGCTGAGATGCTTAGTAGGAAACAAAACCAAGGGATGGGATTTGATTTCACCATAGGAAGAATTTACCTACAACAATTATGTCAACATAAGCACTGGTAAATCACCATTCTAGATTGTGTATGGGAGAATTCCAATAACTTATTTTGAATTAATAAATATGGATAAGGGGGAGAAGAGTGGTGTTGAGGCTGAATATTTTTTTGAGCACCTGAAGAATTTGCATGAAGAGGTGAAAAAACATATCAATAAGATGAACTCGCAATATAAGGCTAAGGAAAAACAAAAAAGGAGTTATAAGGATTTCCAAGTAGGAGATGAAGTCATGGTTCATTTACGAAAGGAGAGGTTTCCAGTTCATACATACAACAAGTTAAAGATGAAGAAGTTTGGACCATATTAAATCTTGAAGAAACATGATTCAGGAAATGCATGAGGTAGAGGTACCTAATGAAATTCATATTTCACCTATTTTTAAAATTTTAGATTTAATTAAATATCATAAAGGAGGAATTGATGAAGAAATAACAGAAGCACACTTGAATATTCCAGCGCCTACTTCAGAAAAGGAGGAGATAGAAGAAATTTTGGATAGTCATGTGGGTAGAAGCACAAGAAACATGCAATATGTAGAGTACTTGGTGAAATGGAGAGGAAGGCCTATTGAAGATTCATCATGGTTTCCCTCTAACTCTTTAGAAGGGATAGGATCAATTTTCAAATTACCTCAGGTGTCTGGTGCAGGAGCATCCAGGGTGTAAGAGTAATTTGCATCACCCAAAAAAAATAATGTTTCTTTTCAATAAGGGCTAAATTTGGCAAGGTTATTTTTTTTAGTAATTTTACATTTATGCACGATTGGGCATGAAATATTACATAGACCTCTCAAATGGTAAATTGAAGCCAATGATGAATAAATCACTTCAAAATTGTGTCATTTGAGAGATTAAAATTTCAATTTCTAAAAAATCTTGTTAAAATATTCGACATCAATTTTGAAGCACTTAGTAACTCCGAATGGACCTGAAAATTGGCAAAAAATAAAAGTAGTCTACATTTAGGTACTACTATCTAGGTATGCACCTTCTCAAGAGCATTCTAAAAATATATTATAATTGAAAATCCAACAGTCAGATCAAAAGCTATAACCCCGCAAAGTTATACAACCAAAATTAATAAAATTTTGAAAGGTCTTCTTGAGGAAGTTACACTTTCTAGAAGATTCTAGGGCGGTTACACCTTCTAAATAAAGGATGTGAATGGGGGTTATAATGAGGAGGGCAGATCAGTGTAGATGGTGGCTCTAATTTATAGATTTGCATATTTATGTAATTAGAAATCCCATGTGATGGCAATTATAATGTTGTAATTTCATTTTCATTTCAATGATAATAGAAAGTATTTTCTTCATTCTTGCATTTTGTTTGTGCAATTCTCTGTTGTTGTTGTGAGTTTCAAATTGTAAAGGGAGTACCCTTCATCAATACTTTAGTAAGAAATTAAATGAAGCAAATAAGTACTTGGTAAATAATCAAGAGTTCTACATTATTATGCAAGCATTGAAGAGGTGGAGACATTATTTGTTGCCCAAGGATCTCATGTTGTACAAAGACCCTCATGCTCTACAATTTATTAAAATCAAGGTCAAATAAACTAGATACACATGAAGTGGTTTGATTTTTTGTGAAGTTATTCATTTGTTTTGAAGGATACGAGTGACCAGTCTAATTAGGCATCCTATGCATTGAGTATATGATGTTTGATTTTGAATAAATTGCATGTGAATGTTGTTGGATTTGATTCTATGAGTAATTCGTATGAAGAATATGTTTATTTCAAAGAGGTTTGGACTACTTGTAAGATTCCATTAGAGAAAGATAGGATTCCATGGTTCAAATATTTCATCCAGGAAGAATTGTTCTTAAGGGGAAGAAGTTATGTATAGCTTAAGGGGAAATGAGGGAAATTTTGATAAGGAAGAAGCATAGTGGAGATCTAGGTGGAAATTTTGGTGTGGAGAAGATAAAAATATTGTTGAATGAAGGATTCTATTGGCCAAGAATTATTATTGATGTGAAGATGGTGTAAAGGTGTAGAATTTTCCAACATGCCAAGAAAATTAAAAAATAAATGGGACTATATCATCCTTTACCAACACTAGAGTGGTTGTGGGAATACATTAGTGTTATTTAGGAAAGTGGTCCTATATCCAACTACGATTAACCTCTTTTCACTTATCATATTTGGACACAAAACCAACTAGGGTTGACGATTGGCTTGTTGCCATAATAGAGAGCTAATCTTCTAGGGTCTTGTGTCTATTTTTGTGTGTTGTGATGATAAAAAATATACTCTTATTAGGTTAATCATATTCAATCAATTCCAATCAATTCCAATCGCCAAATTAATGGAGATCCAGGTTTGATTGGCTCACCTTCATGGTTGAAAATCAATCTATATGCCTTGTTGATCTCCATATCAATGAAACCCTAGGAAAAGGTCTTGAATCCTATTGTTCTAAGAACTTAGGACTTAGATTCCCCCTATTTATATATTTAATTTTGGTGAACCTAACCTATTAACATTACATACCTTCTAAAATTGCATCTTAGATCTAAGTTTTGTATTGCATTTTTTTGCATTTTTCATTTAGGGTTTCATTTTTGCACCATAAAAGACATAAAAATTCAAAAAATTGCATATCATCGAGCATCATAGGTTGAATTAGGGTTCATTTCAGCCACTTAGATCAAATCTACATTCAAAATTGCATTCATAATTGTCACCTATTGTTGCACATTTGCATTTGCACCATATTGTCTTAATTTGAGAAATTTTTATAAAAATACTCAGTTACAGGCTTGTTTACACACAAAAGCAGAACCTTTAGACAATCTAATAAACATTCAATTTTTGAATTTTCAGAACCCCTATCAAGGACTTAGATGCCTTCAAGTACTTTTGTCCTTGAAAAATTGCATTAACAAACTTTTTCATACATCTTTGTATCTATGCCTTTAGTTTGTGTTTGCTTGTGAAACTCTATTTTGGAATTCTTAATTATATTAATTTAGACATATTTCATTTAGCTAAAAAGTGATAAAAGGTGAAAAAAGTTGCTCTATTTCAAAATTGCATCAAAATTGCCAATTTCATATTTAGGTATCTTAAAATTAGTCAATTTATGTATTTTAGATCAGAAAATTGCATTTAAAATTTTAATTTATTGCTCACATATTGTTACACACTTGCATTGGCATAAATTATGAAATTTTTGGAAAATTATTCACTATCGAAACTATCTGCAACCAAACCCAAAATCTTGAAGTAGAATCACACACAGTCAAATTTTAATTTTTTGAAAAACCAGCCTAGGAGAGAAACACCCTTGGGCACCACTGTCCTCTTGCTGTTAACTGAACCAATTTTTGCACAAACCTGTATTGTGATATCCTTTATCTGATTTTTCTATCTAAATCCTATTTCTAGCTATGTTACTATTTTTTTTTAGTTTAGTGTTCATAGTGGGTGCACTTAAGTGTTTTGAAACTCATATGAGCTTCACGACCTAGTTTCCTATTGCCAATACTTTAGTGAGACACAGTTCTAGAATTATGGCATCTCATGATGTTGTTACACTTGTTGTGGATCCCGAGTCTTCCAACTCTTTCATGCATAGTGTTGTTAATACTCAACCCATTTTGGACCCTATCCCTAACACTACCATACCAATGAAAACCTTACAATCACCCATTTTTATAGATGTTGAGACTATAGTTGCCCATGTTCTCGAAGATAAACTAAAATAACTGGAAAAATATTTAGAAATATTTCAAGACTTTGTGAGTACTAAATAATTCACTCATACAATGGTCCCTATAATAGATAACATGAGGAAACTAGTTAATGATGACCAAGGATTAGAGGTTTTGTGTAGCCTAGCCCATATAGTTGATGCTAATGTACCTACAATGGATAGTTGCACTCAAGCTTTAGGATACATTCAAATTCAAGGAGGAAATCAAGTCTCCCTCCTTACAACTATAGCCTCTATCCCTACGTACACAAATCCAACAGTCGCTTCCACAATACAAAAAGAATTGTTATAGCTCCAACATTATGCCTTTCCACTAAAAATCCTTATGGTTTTGGATCTTCACATGTCACACCTCAAGTTTCATACCCTCTCATAAATTTTCAACATAATAGTCCACCAAGAACATACACACTTCCAACACATTCACCACATTCTCAAAACATGTCAACCAATGATTTTTTCATTAACTAACTTTTAAAAATGTAACCTCACTTCAACAACAAATCTCAACTTTGAGCCAAAACCAAAATGAACAACCATCACAATATGTCAAAATGAGACCATTTTCATTGGAAATATTGAAAACATAAATTTCATAAAACATAGAGATACCCCGATTTGAGAAGTACAATGGTAAAGGTGACCCTAGCAATCATATATCAGTATATACCACCTTGTGTAGTGACTTTATTTTTGAGGATAAAATCCAAGCTAAACTCTTTCCTAGGTCATTGAAAGATATGGCTTTGGAATAGTTTTGTTCATTGCTAAATAACTCAATCCACTCATTTAATGATCTTTTTGATTCATTCCTCCATCATTTTCAAGTAAAAATTGGTCCTATGATTACCCTAACTGATTTAATGTAATGCAAAAAAAAAGAAAAATGAAAAGGTCACATAATTCATAGGTTGATATCGGTTTCTTTATTCACAAATCAATCTTACTCTAGCTTATACAGATGTCCAAAGAGTGTTCATTGAAAACTTCTAACCTGACATAAGGGATAGAATCATCGATGAAATATCCATCATTTATACATTTGTGTATAACTCTTCATGATTACTAGAACTCAGTTAGTCAATATGAAGAGATATCTTCATCGACTCCTACTGAGAAATTTGAATCCGTACCTCAAAACAACTATCAAACATTCAAGAAAAAAATAAGAACTTTATCAAGTTACATACACCTTAAACAACCAACCACATTGACCCTTAATTTTCCATTGTACGTTAAAATCCATACCAATTTAGATCGAGAGATAGATAATTTACTCAGTTACCTGACACCCTCCATTTGATCATGTTGCAACTTTTGAATAAGAACTTAATCTGCTTGCCTCCTATTAGACCCATGGATACAACCAAACCTCCACCTCCAAGTTACAATCCATATGCCTTTTTTAATATCATTTCATAAGTGGAAATTATATAAAATGATGTATGTTCTTAAAAATTAAGCTCAAGACCTCATTGATTATAATCACATCTAGTTGGGTGGTGTTAATGATCAAGGGAATATGTTTGTTGCCCCACCTAACCAAAACCTATATATTTTTACCAATCCAATTCCAAATCACTCATCCAACTTTGTGCAAGCTTGTGATGTTAATAATGATGAGATGAATGTTGATAAGACTAATGACATGAGTGATACTGAGGATGGTCTATAAGATATGGTCACCCTCATAAACGTTCAACCTCATAAGGGCCAAACCACCTTGTTACCCAACATTTATTTCACCCATATTGACGCATCCATGCATGCACTTGATATTCCTCTCTACATCATTGGATGTATTAATGACAAGCCTATAATGGGGATACTCATTGATCTTGAGCATGTAGATAATGTGATCAAGGAAGAATTCTTGTTTGTGCATAAAATTGATCAATATTCTTATGAACAATAAAAATCATGGATTAAAACTCATAATGGTTTTTCTCGCCCTAGGATAGGTTTGATCACTCTTCCTCTTAAATTTGGACCAAAAAAATTTGATGTGCCATTATCTATCATCCTGACATTAGACCAATTATGTGTGAAGCTAGGTTACCCATGGCTATGCTCCATGAGTTTCATCCCATTGGTTATTCACAAGTGCATAAAGTTCCCATTTGAAAACCAAATTTTCATAGTGCATCATAGTGGATTTGATCCTTTGTCCTCTCATGGTAATTTATCATTAGATTTATTTTGGCCTCAACCTATGGAGCCTATTAAGCCTCATGAGGATTTCATTTTTAGGTCCTATCAAAATTTTAAGGCAAAGCACATAACAAAGTTATCTCTTACCAATATTCCTCAAAATGATAAGAATATGATTGTTCCTCCTCCTCCACTGGTTATAGATGAACCTATGCCTCAAGCAAAGACACTTCTAGGTAACCAAGGTAAATATGTCATAATTTATCCTCCCATCTCCTATAAAAGACCAAGAGAAAATTGAATGATTCCTTTTGTGCCTCCAAAGACAAAATAAGTGTATATACCTAAAGAGATAGTGGTTTACCAACAGCCGATGCTTCCTTCAATTCCTCCCTTAAGGGAAGAAAAGAGTGGTTGAGAAACCTGCTCCTACCCTATTAGAAATTGAAAACCATGCAAGAAGTAACTAAAATTCTAAAGAGTGTAGGCATAGGCGTCATGCTATCGCTTATTAATTGGAAGAAAAGAATAAAAAAATGCATGATAATCCAACAACTATACAAATAACTCAAGAAGAATTGCAACTTTCACCAAAAAAATATATGGAACCAAAACAAATGAAACAAGAACAGACAACAAATATTTCCATAAATCCTCCTATTGTGATTAACTTGGATGACGAATATGGAATTGTTAAAATTGATGAATAATTCCATAATGAGATAAATGTGTTGTTTTCAAAGAAAATGAATTCAGATGGGGGAAACTGTGATGATCATCCTGATGAGAGTGACCCACCACTTGTTGAACCTAGAGATTCTCCTATTATGACACTTGTTGTAGTCCCTTTAGCTATTTTTTTCCCTCCCTATATGTTGATCAAGATTGGGATGCAGACAACCTACTTTAGGTCGGCTCCCATGTGTGGTAGTCCTTTATCTTTGTTTCGTGTGTTCTTTGTATTTTCTTGTGTGTGATGTGATCTCCCATGTCATGTTGCTTGGTGTTCCTTTTTGTTTGTTATTTTTATTTGGATGACCCTTGTAGCTCTGTTGGCACAAGGATACAAAGGAAACAATCATATCATGGCATTATTCTATTTATTTCTCTACTCTTCTATATGTCGTAAAAAAATTATTTTACCTTTGTCTTGTGTTTTCTGTTTTGGGATGATGCAAGGAATTGGGACACTTAGGTCTCTTCCATGTTGACCCAAAAAGTGTGTTTGTCTTCTCTCTCTCTATGTGTGTTAGTCCTCCATTGTGTTTGTTGTTCAACAAGAATTCAAGGAATGATGTCAGTTTCAAGCTCTATTATAAAATGGTAGCAAAGTGTATTCTGACCTCGAACCTTTGGATCCCACCTTTGTTCATATTCCATGTTTTTTGTTGCATTACATTTGGGGGAAACCCCTTATCATGATGTAGCTTCATTTGGAAACAAATCATTGGAATAGGGCTTTTCAAATAAGCTCTTGTGACCTTTTATCACATGGAATTTATCATTTTATACCTTAAATTGATTTCTAACAAAATGGTGTTTAGCAATTTCTTTAAGGTGGGGGCATACATTGACATTATTTGTTTCACTTTGTTCAAATGTGTTGGACTTAGTGATGCATTGGAATTGATGTTGGAATTTTTTCTTCACTTTGTTCACAATCATTGAACTTAGTGTTGCATTGGAATAGCATTTTGATCATTTTGTAGCACCTTATCAAGGTTATTCAGGAGTATAACTCTTGGTATGGTTGACATGGGTGCACACCTAGTGAATATCGAACTTCACTAGACCTAGCGTGTTTCTCATTTTTCTACCTTGTCTTGGGGGCTCACCTAGTGAATATCGGACCTCACTAGCCCATGTGCCTTCTTTTTTATGATTCACCTAGAAAATATCAAAATTTTCTATTATGTGAGTCATGAACGCCTTTGGTGTGGATCTTAGCATAACATAGCTTGCTATCATGTGATTATACATGCCCTAATTTTTGCATTTTATGTTGACATCATATGTTTGTGTAGACACTTAATTAAGTCCTGATTGATATTAAATGTCTGAATCTGATTAATTAACATTGTTTCTTCTTGAATCACTTTAGACTAACCATTTAATTAAAGAGTTCATATTATTTAGTTAAATTCATCAAATTCTACTATTAATCAAATAATTAAATTTATGGGATTAATTCATCTTTTGTTTACTAATTTTCATCCCATTTAATTAAATAAATCAAATTATTTAAAACAAATGTCACAAAACCCTAACCCACTCAAGTTGATTAATTTTGAATTAATTAAATTTAATCACATCCTAATCTCCATTACCTATTCCTTTAGCTTTTAATCCCACCAAGGTTAAACAAACCTATGATCAACTAACCAAGTTGCACATGAAAAAATACTTTTAATTAACTAATTAGCCTATTTTCCCTCACAGAGGCATATTCTTTGAGAATATTCCTTCAATAACTCCACTTATTTGATTTTCTTGCCCAAATATTAAAGCCTCTTACAAAGGTCTTTAATAGCCACCTTTCTCTTACACAAGACCTTAAATGGCCTCTTACATGCCATCTTGTCCCTCTTACATTCTCACCCACATTCCTTAAATAGCCTCTTACACCCCTCTTACACAAGTCACCTAAGTATTTACTCCTCTTACACATTACTTCTCCCAAGATGTGTGAGCACATATCTCCATGGATTTCATTAGCCTTATGACAAGTGTCAAAATACTATTGAATCTCATCTTAGTCCCACATCCACCAATTTCATCCATTCTTCAACCATTCTCTCCTATAAATAAAGGCCTTCTCTATTGAATGGGGATCCACAGTCTGATGCAATATTACTATAGGCACATTCATCGATAGCAATCACTCATTTTCATCATTTCAACTAGGTTATCAACATATTTGCATCACAATCACATATACTTGGAACCAAAGGATCTTGGAGCTTATCAAAGGGATTGTGAAAGGGCCACTTTCCACATCAAAGTGACAACAATTCCCCATTTGGGATGAGGTTTGGGTAGCTTAGATTAGGATTTCAATGCTTTCATTTCATGTTTACTTCATGTTTTGAGTTTTGTTTTCATCTTATTTGCATGCTTTAGAATTTCATAGGGAATGATATTTGTGCTTATTTGAATGACGAATTCTCTTGTGTTTGTCTATGTTTAGCTAGGTGCAGGTTATCGTTCACATTTTGGTGCTAGAAGGAGGGATAACCACTTAAAGAATTGAAATTTTAGCTTTGAAATCATGTTTTTGTAGGTCCCAAGAAAGTGACATCATTTTATACAACTAGAGTGTCGCCTTTTCTTATTGCACCGCTATCACTAGGAGATACACTATCGCCTTTGATAAATACCCACTTTTGATGCTAGGGAGTCATATTTTATGCATTATGTCACTTATGTCATTTCTATGTTGCCTCACCTTTGATTAAGCACCGCCTTTGACTTCTTTTTTTGTCAACTTGCAGGGTTCTCTAGAATGTCGCCTTAACTTCAGCATCACTTTTGCAAGTCCTACATCACTTTTGTGCTCTCTTTCTATAGCAAAGCACCACTTCTACTTTTCACCAGAACACTGCTTCTATCAAAATAGTGTCGCCTTTGCAAAAACAACATCGCCTTTGTTATCGAAAGCCTCTTTTGCAGATTTGGAGGAAGCATCAACTTAGAAGATTAAAAGCATTTTTGAAAGCTCATTGTAATAGCTTAGGGCATCCATTGTTGCTTTCATTTTTTTATTTAGTACCAACTAGCTTCCTTTTGGGTTTAAAATTAACCATTGGTTTGAACAATTCAAATTTGGTTAAAATTGAACTTAAACTTACTAGTAATTTGCTATTTTGGGATAAAATTGAACAAAACAAACTCACATCTAGTTTGGTGCTTAAAAATAACTCACTATTTCTTTGAAGGCTAAAAATAACAAGTGTGTTAAGTGAGTGATTTTTTCTTGGACGCACTTTAGGTGTGTATCCTCTCCCCTTGTGCTTCATGTGATCTTGGGTGAAGAGAAACACCCAAAAGTGTAAAGAGTCACTTTTAGAAGGCTTGCCTCCCAACTTGTGAGATGGAATGACCCAAGTAGTACTTTGTTTCAGTCCTCTATATAAATAATCATGATTGTTGGGAAAGTCTTCAATCACCCAATGCGAATGCTCTATATTGACGAATGTCTCCCCTAGTATTTGTGTGATACGTAAAAACCTGCAAGGGCTGGGGGCCTCTTAATTGAGTGAATCGCCGTATGTATAGACACTAGTTTATCCTAAAATAGTGTCATTAAGAACCTTGTTTTAGTAACCAACTTTTCCATCCAACAATTTTATTAAAGTGGTGCATTGGAACTTAGCTTCCAACAAATTACTTTCCATGTTCGATTTTGGCTAAGGTGTATGAGTTAAGAGTTTCATTCTTAACATACCTTTACACCTTTCCCTTAATTGCATGTAAAATAATCTCTTCTACTACGAAGAGAATGAGGCAATCCCACCAAGAAAAATGTACCAATTGAGCTAGGATTGTGCTACTTGTGAGTCAGTTTTAAAATACATTGCTTGGTTCCAAAATATTAAAACAAACATTTAACAATCATCAAATTTCAAACCCTTTGAAAAGCATGAATACCCTTGAAGATTCCAATATTAATTCTTGTCCCTAAGGATCTCATATTTAGAGGCTTATAGCTATTTGGACTCATATCTCAATTCACTCTCTTCAAAGTCAACTTAGGGAAACTATGGCCTTGGCTTCTTGATTTTCGCATAGTGGACCTTGTGGAATGAAAGATTGCTTAGACATAGAAATTTAGTTTGAAATTTAAAAAAGACAAGTCAATGTGTGATGTAGAGCAATGGAGGATAGCTTCAATATGACCTCAAACAACCAATCTTTCAATCTCACAAACATTCAATGGTGGGTTTTCTTTCTTGGGTATTCATTCACCTAATAGCCTATCAACAGGGGTTTTTCCAACATAATTTTCAGGACATACCTAATACCCAAATTATGAACACACTTATAGATACCCTTTATTCCATTTGACAACATATCCAATTTTTGGATGGGGTTGTTTTGGAATATTAGGGTAAATGTTTTACTATCCCGCTTTGCACTAGGCCTAATTAGGCTTGAACAACTAGGTAACTGTGAGGTTTTCACTCTCCAGGATTCAAATTTTCACACCCATGCCTCAAACATGTCTTATAGTTCCTAGATCAACATTTCCAATCAAGTCAAACAACTTCCCAAGATCTTTTCTCCAAACCCTAAGTCGTATATGGTTCCAATGCCTAATACATGGGGATATTAGGCTAGGACATCAACTCAGCATGTGTTGCACACCTCCCCTGCACTTGCAAGTTTTTAGAAAACAAAAAAACCTCCACTCAACCCATTCCACCAATTTTTATGGGGTTTCATAGGTGGAATGGTGATATTTTCATTTTTCTTCCCTTCAAGGCACTTAACCTAGGGTTTTTACCAATCTAAGAAGAATTGGCTATAAAATGCTCAAAACTTGGTGAAATCCAATGAAACCAAATGCAATATAAATTAAATTTATTATTTCATCAACTCCAATCATATTTAGATCATATAAATACCATACAGGACCTAAACAACACTAAAACAACAAAATTACGTTCAAAATTGCAAAAACAGAGATATCTTTATTGATTTCCTTCAAAGTTTCAACTTTCCAACCTTGCTTCAACCCTCCAAAGCCTATTTTAAACATGTACCAATGGTTCTTAGCTTCTTTTCAAATTAAAACTATCCAACTTCCCTCATTTAAAACTTGTGACTCTTCATATTTGACAACTTTGACAACATTTTGCAAAATTGACAACTTGTGCAACTTAACACTCCAACACATAGCATTATCTTAAATGAAATTATTACCTAAAACCATTACAAGAAAACCAAAATAAAAACTACACCCAACCCTGAACCTAAGGTGCTTCTACACCATACTCCCAAGAAAAACAAATCTCAAGTTCCACTTGAGAGAAAATTTGCAACTGTATCACCATGTTTTACAATGTCCTCCTCATCCATCCAAGTAGCATCCTCCTTAGCAAGGCCCTGCCATTTGACCAAGTACTAATAGTACACCTTGTTCCTTATCCTTTTGGCTTCTTTGGTATCCAAAATTCATTCCAACTTCAAGGATTGACTTGGTGGAAAATATCTAATCCATCCTTTATCTGGATGTGTTGATGAACCTGAATTTTCACCTGTAACTACATCCCCTTTATAAGGGTAAAAATCAGATACATTAAAAATAGTAGAAATGGCAACATTAGGAGGAAGTTCAATTTCATAGGCATTCTCTCCAAAATTTTGCACCGCTTTGCATGGCCCTATCTTCTTCATGTGGAGCTTTGAATACTATCCTCTAGGGAACATTTTCTTCCTCAAAAGAGCCAAGACCAGATCTCCAACTTTGAAATGAACCTCTCTCCTTTTCTTATCAACATTATGTTTATATTTTTCTACACTATTTTGTAGATTTTCTTTGACCTATTGGCTTATTTCTTGCATGGCTACTACAAACTCCTCACCTTCAACACTCCTCCTTTCCATTCCACTCACATCTCTTAGTTCAAACACCCCTCTAGGTTGCAACCCATACACAATTTAAAAAGGGATTTACCAACACTCTTGTTCACAGAATCATTGTATGCAAACTCAAATTGGGGTAAGATCGGATACCATTGTGTTGAGTGTTCCTTTTTCAAACATCTAAGGAGGTTTCTAAGGCTCCTATTCACTACTTTACTCTGCCCATCAGTTTGGGGATGATAGGAAGAGCTAAAAGTCGGATTTGTGCCTAGTTTCTTCCATAGGGTTCTCCAAAAGTGACCCACAAACTTGTTGTCCCTATCTGAAACAATGGTCAAAGGTAATCCATGTATTCTTACAACCTCTTTTAAGAATATTCCTACAATATATGAAGCATCATTGGTGCGCTTACAAGGTATAAAGTGTGCCATCTTACTAAACCTATCCACCACCACATACACTAAATCAAAACCTCTTTGGGTTCTACGAAACCCCATCACAAAATCCATGCTTATGGACTCCCAAGGCCTATTTTGGATTGGAATTGGTTGATATATGCCTGATTTAGTAGTACAACCTTTGGCTCTTTGACAAACAACACACCTTTCTACAAACTTTCTCACATCACTTTGCATCTTTGGCCAATAATAGTGCCTTCTTACTTGTTCCAAAGTATTTTCAACACCAAAATGACCAACAAGGCTACTATTGTGCTTCTCCTTAATTAAATTATCTCTCATAGAGCACTTGGGCACACAAAGTTGGGGCCCCTTAAATAGTAAACCTTCTTGAATCAAAAATTAGAATTCTCTTCATGAAAAGCTCCATTGAATTGATTACAAGAAGCATAAATCTCTTTGAAATCATCATCCTCTTCATACATACCTTTTAGAGCATCAACCCCTACACTTTGTAACTAATTTCTTGGACCAACAATGTCCTCCTACTCAATGCATCTGCCACCTTGTTTGACTACCCTTTCTTATGTTTGATGGTAAAGTTGAAGCTTTGTAGGTACTCCACCCATTTCACATGTCTATGGTTGAGCTTGTCCTGGCTATTAAGAAATTGCAAAGCATGATTATTAGTAAAAACAATGAATTCTTTAGGAAGGAGATAGTATCTCCACTTCTTCAATCATTGTACCATGGCATACATCACAAGATCATATGAGGAATACTTTTTCTTAGCTTCATTCAAATTTTCACTGAAAATGCAATAGGTCTATTTTCTTGACTTAGGAAAACACCTATAGCATGACCACTTGCATCACATTCAATGTTGAAGACCTTATCAAAGCTAGGAAAATTTGAGATGGCTGCTTAGCAACTTTATTTTTTCAAAAATTCAAAACTCTTATCAGCTTCCTTAGACCAAACAAATTTATTTCTTTTATCACCTTTGATTGTATCAATCATAGGGGCATACAAATGACTGAAACCTCTTATGAATTTTCTGTAAAAACTAGATAAGCCATGAAATATCCTTACCTTAGCCCTTGATTTTGGTGTAGGCCAATTCAAAATAGCCTCAACCTTGCTATGATCCATCTTCAAAGTGCCATTAGTCACCACAAACCCTAGGTCAACCAATTCTATTTTCAAGAACTCACACTTCTTCAAATTGATCATTAGCTTTTCCTCATGTAGCTTCCTCAAAACCATATCTAAATTCTGCAAATGTTCCTCTTTAGTTTTACTGAAGACAATAATATCATCTAGATATACAACAACAAACTTACCTATGAAGGGTTTGATCACCTCATTCATCAAGCACATAAAGGTACTAGGAACATTTGACAAGCCAAAAGGCATCACAAGCCATTCATACAAACCTTCATTTATTTTAAAAGTTGTTTTCCACTCATCACCAGGTCTGATTCTATTCTGATGGTAGCCATTCTTAAGATCAATCTTGGAGAAATAGCATGCACCCCCTAAACAATCCATTAGATCTTCAATTCTTGGAATAGTAAACCTATACCTTATAGTAATCTTCTTGATGGCCCTTGAATCGGTGCACATCCTCCACTCTCCTCCTTTCTTGGCTGCTAGGACTATGGGAATAGCACAAGGACTCAAACTCTCCCTAATCATTCCCTTATCAAGAAGTTCTTGCACTTGCCTCTTTATTTCTTCATTTTGTTGAGGAGTCATTTTGTAAGCAACCTTGTTGGGTAAGATAGCTCTTGGAATGAAGTATATTTTATGGCTAATGTCTCTTATAGTTGGTAATACATCAAGAATCTCATCTACCACAATATCAGCATATGTTTTCAACAATGCTTTCACCTCCAAGGGGACCTCTTGCTTCTTCTTTTTTGCTGACATGAAAGATTTAGGCCTTACCAAAATTGCAAAACCCATGTTCTCTTCTTCCAAAGTCTTAAGGAACTCTTTTTCTTTGACCAACATCACACTAGGGCCTTCATGTGTAGCTTTATCATCATCTTGCAATGGTATGAGAGTGAATGACACCCCATCCTTTTCTATAACACAGGTGTTTTTTCTCCCATCATGCTTGGATTTCCTATCATATTACCAAGGCCTCCCTAAAAGAAGATGACAAACATCCCTTGGGATGATGTCATGCAAAATTTTATCCTTGTACCCTCCAATGTTAAAATCCACCCAACTTTGTTTATTTAGTAGAAAATGTTGTCCTTTATTCAACTAGGAGACCTTGTAAGGAGTGGGATGTGGTATTCTTTCTAGCTTCAACTTCTCTACCATCTCTAGGGAAGCCAAATTATCTGTGCTACCCAAATCAACAACAAATTTACAAACTTTACCATGAGACTTACATGTGGTTCTGAAGAGATATTTCCTTTGTGGAGACTCTTTCACCATGGGGACTTTAATCAATTTCTCCTTACCATCGGGGATTCACCAAATTTTAGACCGGCATGTTGTGATGGAGAGTTTACACTCTCATTGTCATCTCCTTGTACAAATTGAGTTCTTCTTTCTCCTCCATGTGAAGTAGTGGGCTTCTTTTTTGAACATTTCCATGCTTGATGGCCAAACTTATTGCATTGATAGCACTTCCCTATAAATCCATGTGACCCTCTTCCTTGGCCTCCAAATCTACCCCTATTATTATGTCTCCTTCCCCTAAAACTACCCCTTGTATCAAAATTTTGTTCTTGAGGCTGATTTGTCTCTCCTTGTGGTTTTTGAGACTACCCTCTTCCTCTAAATGTTCCTCTACCTCTGAAACTTTTGCCTCTACCTCTACTTTTCTTGTCTTTCCTTCTCTTTCGCTTATCTTCAGCCTTAATTGTCAATTAGTAGCATTCTTCTACCATTCTTGGGTTTGTCAAACTTAACTCATCTTGAAGGTTAAATCTTAACCCATTGAGGTACCTTGCCACTTTCTCCACATCATCCTCCATGTGACCTGCCCTTATATTCAACTTCTAAAAATCCTTAGTATAGATGTGCACATCCATCTCCTTTTGTTTAAGGTTTTGAAGCCTTTTGAACAATTGAATTGTGTAATCAGCGGGTAGGAACTCGCCCTTGATTTTAGCCACCATCCTATCCCAAGAGGTGATTTTTGACTTCCCCTTCTTTCTCCTTTCATCCTATACATAGTCCCATTGAAGCAAGGCATGGCCCTTCAGCTTTTTCTTGGCTAATTTAACTCTTTGTTCCTCTGGTACATCTTCACATTCAAAATAATTGTCTAGTTTTGCTATCCAATCCAAAATTTCTTCATCATCCAAATTTCCTCCATACATTGGTAATTCCATCTTTACCTTGTGACTGTCTCCCTTGACTGCCTTCAACAACTTGGCCATTCTCAAGTTATCAAGATCCAACTCTTCTTGGGACACTTCTTGAGAATCTTCCTCTTCCCCTTCTTCTTCATGGTCACTCACATCACCTATGACCATACCTCTCTTCTAACGTGTTTCAATAGAATCAAGCCTAGCTACAAACATTTCTTGCAGCTCCTTCAATTTCCTAATCTCTCTTGCATAATTCTCTTTCATTTCATTCATTTCTCTAGCCATAGAGTTACCTTTTGGAGGCATTTTGTTCTCTTTTAGTTCACTCTTTCCCTCTTACATACCTACCTATGATATGATACCAATTTGATTCAATCATGGGAGGATAGCTTCAATATGACCTCAAATAACCAATATTTCAATCTCACAAACATTCAATGGTGGGTTTTCTTTCTTGGGTCTTCATTCATCTAGTAGCCTATCAACGAGGGTTTTTCCAACATAATTTTTAGGACATACTTGATACCCAAATTATTAACACACTTATAGATACCCTTTATTCCATTTGACAACATATCCAATTTTTGGATGGGGTTGTTTTAGAACATTAGGGTCATTTTTTTATTGTCTCACTTTGCACTAGGCCTAATTATGCTTGAACAACTAGGTAACTGTGAGGTTTTCACTCTCTAGGCTTCAAATATTCACACCCATGTATCAAAAATTTCTTATAGGGTGTGCATCAACACTTCCAATAAATTCAAACAACTTCCCAAGAGCTTTTCTCCAAACCCTAAGTCTTATATGGTTCCAATGCCTAATACATCGGGATATTAGGCTAGGGCAGCAACTCAGCACATGTTTCACACCTCCCCTACACCTACAAGTTTTTAGAAACAAAAAAAACCTCCACTCCACCCATTCTACCAATTTTCATGGGGTTTCACCTGTGGAACGGTGAAAGTTTCATTTTTCTTCCCTTCAAGGCACTTAACCTAGGGTTTTTTCCAATCTAAGAATAATTAGCTATAAAATGCTCAAAACTTGGTGAAATTCAATGAAACGAAATGCAATAGAAATTAAACTTAGTATTTCATCAACTCCAATTGGATTCAAATCATATAAATACTATATAAGACCATATACAACACTAAAACAACAAAATTGCATTCAGAATTGTAGAAACGAAGATATCTTTATTAATTTCCTTCAAAGTTACAACTTTCCAACCTTGCTTCGACCCTCCAAAGCCTATTTTAAACATGTAACAATGTTTCCTAGCTAATTTTAAAATTACAATTGTCCAACTTCTCTCATTTACAACTTGTGACTCTTCATATTCCATGTTTTTGCAAATTTGACAACATTGACAACATTTTGCAAAAGTGACAACTTGTGCAACTTGACACTCCAACACACCTAGTGACCTAATATGGACTCCAAAAAACATAACATGGTCTTAAATTACCTTATTACATAAAACCATTACAAGAAAACCAAAATAACAATTGCACCCAACCCTGAACCTAAGGTGCTCTTGCACCAATGTGGTAAAAATAAATTCATTAATCAAGATAAAATCACAATTAGACCCCACACATGTACTTGTCTCCATGATCTCTCGCAAGGTAAAAATCCGTAAAAAAAGATCCATCTCTCACTTTTTCAAGAATATACATCATAGTCCAAGGTATATCAAGAAAATAATCTTGAAGATCTTAACAACAGGGATATCTTGGTAAGCAATTTTTATTCATGCCTTTTAAGAGATGAACCAAACTTGTATGTCCAAATTCAGCCTCTCATTTAAGGCATTGATATTTTGGGTTTGAGTTACTCATAGGGTAAATAATTTTCTTCAATATCTTGGTCTTGTAAACAAAGTCCATTTAGGTTCACATAGGATCAAAACAAACATTTCATCCATCCCACAAACAACTTCTTAGAGCTTTGGAAATATCATTATACTAGACTTTGGAAAATAATCTTGAACCAAATCAAAATAATCTTGTTTAGTTAGGTGTATCAGAATGAATCCTTTCTCACACATTTAGTTAAATTAGAATCCTTTGAACAAATTTTATCCAAATATCATGAGTCTATCCTAGGATTTACAAATTTTATTATCCAAATCGAAGAATCAAAATGAAATCCTAAATTCAAGTATTACCCAAAGTTCTTAGAAGTTCAAACATCCATATCATCCACCCCTTCATACCATCACCACTTGATCTTAAAAAATCCTAAAGGTTCTTTTTGTACCTAAAATTTGGATCAACCAAAGAAGTCAAATCCATCAAAACACTCCTAAAAGTTGATCCCAAATTTTATGGTCCAAACAAGATCGCAACACAAGAAGAGCATGGAACAAAGTAAAGAAACATCAACCATGCGTGATTTGAGCCAAACTAAGTTTGGTCCAAGGGCATCTACCAACCCTCTACCTAATCCCCCCATATTATCTCAAGATTCTCAAGAGGGGGGTGTCAAGTGGGGGACGTCACAAACAGCTTCAAATAGATTTCCAATGATGAGTTGATCGAATTGGTACAAAATCCATACACACACAAACTTTTCAACATGGTCATGAGACTAAATCCCACCCAATACATGTTGGCATTGGAAAAAGAAGGGGCTAAACTCCCTTCCAATTTTGATGTAAGAGCCATTATTGAACAACCTTTGGGGAACATCCCACAAACATCATTCAAACTCTCATTTCCAAGTATAATCCAACCCATCTCCCAACCATCATCATCACATGCACCAATTCAACCCATGACCACCAAAGGGAGCTCACTATTTCAAGCCCTTCAAGGGAACCCACTTGTCAACAATCAAAAATTGGAGGCCAACACCATCTTGGGTATGCCAAATATCATCCCACAAGACCCTCAAAAACCATATGTGCCACTTGTCTTCCATGACATAAACAACTCATCCACTTTTCATGCCACACCCACCTTTTCCCTTGATACACAAGGTTACACTCCAAATATTTCACAAGGGAAAGTAGATCTATTCGTACAAGTGGGCACCTTTGATGTTTCATCTCCACTCCTACATGGAAACACATCACAAAAATACCCATTCACTCTTGTCATAACTCCATAATTTACCCTAATCCTTGATATGCTAGGCCTTTATCCTAAAGTGGTCATCCATCATCTAGCAATGTATCTTGAGGCAAAACCCGTGAGACAAAAATTGAGAAAGACGCATCCACAAATCACCTTACTGGTCAAACTAGAGCTACAAAAACTTATTGATGCAAGATTCATCCGACCCATCAATTTTCCATAATGGGTTTCCAATCTTGTACCAGTTTCCAAGCCCATTGGGGGCATCAGAATCTGCACCGATTTCAGATATTTGAACAAGGCTTGCCCCAAAGATTATTTCCCTCTACCCAACATTGACATGATTATGGATCTCACTGTGGGACATGAAATATTATCTTTCATGGATGGATTTTTAGGCTACAATAAAATTATGATTGCTAAGGAGGTTCAAAATAAGATAACATTCACATGTCTATGGGGCACTTATTATTGGAACATGATTCCATTTGGGTTAAAGAATGTCGAAGCCACCTATCAAAGAATTATGTCATTGATATTCCATGACATGATCCACAAGACTATAGAAGACTATGTCGATGACATCTTAGATAAATCCAGGAAATGACAAGATCATATAACAACCTTGGGACCAATCTTTGACAGATTGGAGGAGTACAAGGTATGGATAAATCCTAAGAAGTCTTTCTTTGGTGTAACTTCAAGGAAGCTCTTGGGTTACATTGTTTCATTGAGAGGAATTGAGATTGATCCAAAATGTAAGATGAGGAAAATCAAATAGCATAGATAAAGTGACAACCAACACAAATCTAAGCTAAAATCCCAATCTAAACAAGAGAATACAAACAATGCATGAGTAAAATGAAAGCATCAAACTAAAATACTCCTCATGCTTGAAGTTCCTTCACTTCCCTTGTCTCTCCTATTTCTTCTTATGCCAATATTGCCCTTAGATTTCTTGTTGAAGTTGTACAAATACCTGCAAATAGAAAGCAAGAAAGTTGGAGATAATGGTCTCTTTTATAGACAACCATTTGAACGGATGAATGAGATTTATCTTCTAGAAAGATTCTAAGATCAATATATGAGGATACATGAAAGGGAGGTTATGAAACAAATGGCCAAGATCAAGTTTCTAGAAAGATGCCTAGATCAATGGTGGAGAATTGATGCACCAAAAAGAGGTGGGCAATGAAGGCTATGATGCCAACGGCTATGACGCTCGACAACTATGAAAGACCATGAAGGCTTATGATAGAGATGACTACGTCAGAAATAAAGGCCATGAACATGGCATGTTTTACCAAAAGAGGTGCATAAATAATTTGTTTTAAATTATTTATTTGAAAATGGAGGAGAGGGATGAGTGGCAAATAAATAATTTATTTCAAATTATTTATTTGGAGGAAATGAAAAAGGAGATTTAATTAAAATCATAAATTTAATTAAAGAGGGAGATAGAAATTAGACATGGATAATTAAATTATTTAATTATTTATTTAAAAGGGATGAATGACACATAATTAAATAATTTCATCAATTATTTAATTATAGAAGAATAAAGGGTCAAATAATTATTATCTGACTATGGATGCAAGAAAAATAATCAAATAAATAATTTATTTAATTATTGGAGAAAGGGATATATTAGTGGCGCAATTAAATAACTTTAATTGATCAGGATAGAAATGAGAAGGTGAATCAATAAAATAATTAAAAACTATTTAATTAATAGAGGAATGTGATCAAACATTATTCAATTATCGAAAGATGATGACCAAGAAAAATGACGGTCGCAGACTTAGAACATTTTTCAGTATCTACATTTTGCCCCTATTTGGCATAATGCAGTTCATCGCGTTGTGTCAAAAAAATTTAATTCTGAAATATGCCCCAGTGTAAAGGGAAAGGGGAAGGAAGACCGGGAGGGTTGTGGTATGCCCCCTTGAGAGGATAGGTGAGTTCAAAGAATACGAATGTGCTCTCAAAATGGAAGATAAGACTAGAGGATGAAGGATAGAAGAAATGTTAGCATGAAGGAAATGGATGTTAGCATGGAAAAGATAAGGGAGATGGGATATTAGCGCAAAAAGGGGAAAGAAGATAGACATGAAATGATAAGGGAAGCAACTTTCATGCTTGAATTTTTATATTTATCATCATTGGGTATTAAAAATGTCACAAATGGACCACAAAAACCATGGTATGACATAAACCAAGGTGTGCAAGGTGACCATTTGTGAGAGACAAGCAGTTCAAAAGACAGAGCCAAAAGACAAGGAATGCCCTAGCTCATACTAAGGATCCAATTATCCCAATAATTTTTCCAAGAACAAACAAAAAACAAAGAAAAGAGGCCATGATCCATCATCATCCTCTAAATCCATTGATAGGACATCCTAGAGGAGACTAGTAACATGACCCAAAACTAATCGAAAAGATAAGAAAGTCCAGACCAACAAAGATAGTGTTTTTCAGTGATAATGAGGATTGTCCGATTGATTGATTAGGTTGACCAAGACAATCAAGTTGAATGATAGGTTGAAAAGGATTGATAAAAATGATTTGATTGACCATGCCTAGCCTTAGGAAGGATACATCTCGATGAAGGCAAGATTGATTAACCAAGTTGATAAGATTGATTGGTGTGACAAAGTTGGTTGACAAAGATGACAAATTGATTTGATCAATAGATTGACAAAGATTGATTAACAAATTGACAAAAGCTGAAAAATTGATTCGATCGATAGGTTGACAAAGATTGATCATTTTTTGACGAAGATTGATGAATATGACCAAGTGATGTGATGATACACGGTTGCAAGAAGGACACATCCTGTTTGAGGTAGAGGACACATCTGATAAAGTTGACCAAGTGATAAATGTTGACAAGACACCTAACTGCAAGAAGGACACATCCTGCTTAAGGTGAATGACAAGGTTGAGAAATTATAATCCCAGGAAGGATGCATCCTAATAAAATACAAGAGATAAGACCAAATGAGACAAATGACATAATGCCCCATTCCAGCCGAATGACTAGGTTGATGGATGATAAGATAATTGATTGATGAAAGATTTCATTTGTTTGTTATTTCATGATGTAGTTTGAATGATGATTACTTCTGGACCAAGGACACAACCCGACTTGATGAACCCTAAAGGACTTCACCTAGGTGGCCTTGGGGGCTCATCGACAGATGGCCTTGCCTACATAGCAATGTGCATAAACCTCATAGTTTGACATGACTTGACTTTGTCTTATTTGACAGTATATTGAATCATGATTTTATTTGGACAACCCAAAGGGACTAACTTAATGCCTTGGCAGCTCATTTAAGATGAGCCTTAACTACATAGCAAACATGCAAAGGCAACATAGTTCACCCATTCTAACAAAACTGACTCAGACTTAGACTCAGACTCAGACTCAGACTTAGACTCTGTTTTTGGGATTTTTAAAGCTTTTCGATGTTTTTGGATTTTGAAATGTTTTTATTTTGTTGGATTTTGATGTTTTATGATTTTTTTGGATTTTTGATGATTTTATGATTTTTTTGGATTTTTGAAATGTCGTGATTTTTTTAGATTTTTTTCAAGACATTTTATGATTTTTATGGATTTTGAAGGTTTTAAAGGGTCGATACCATGTATTATTTCCCATGAAGATGTAAGTCAACGAATTTCCCCCAGTCAAGTATAGGACCAGTTTACTATGTACGAGGGGAAGCGACGAATGTGACAGATGGATATGAAAGCGAAGGATGCTAAATATCGGTGATCTTCAGGTCATGGAGAGGATGACGAAGATTTATTTTGGATGAATAAGAATTTGTTATGGATGATATCTATAAGGATCATGGAAAATGTATGTGAAAGATATCCACAATCAACCAAAAAGGCATGCACAAGGGTCCAAGGACAAACATGATCTTGCCCCTAGTCAAGCTAAAAATTAATTGACAGGTGATGATGATGATGATAATGTTATTTGATATGGGAAGGACACATATCGAAACAACATGAGGATTGGGAAAGACATATCTCATTGATGATAATGTGACTAAAGGATCAAGGTCTACAACAAGGATAGGAACAAATCCAAGGAACGTTTTGGATGGCACACTAGAGTGCATAGCAAGATTGTATGGATTAGGCTTGTTGCATTTGGAATGAATAACCTTAGGACTAGATGGGATTATGGAGGAAACTTGGATAAGTGAATTAGAATCCTTAAACCAATGACAAGGGAAAACCAAGTCTACAAATAGGTACAAAAGGATAATGGATTCATTCTGACAAAGGATAAGAGACATGAGGATTATTGGATGGAAGAATTAGGATATGATCTCCAAGGACCATTTCACATAGGAATAATTTATTTTTTCCAAGATATGGGTTTGGATAAATTCTATGAAGGCAATGACATGAGATTTCATGGGTAGTGTATGACCAAAGGATAGACATGTCAAGAATTTTCCCAAATCATGATTTATGTTTGTACCCCATTTCTTTATCAAGATCAAGGTAGGTGGGAGAATGGATGGAAATGATAGGGCTTAGATGGATAGGTAGAAGTGTCATAAGAAATGTCATGTGAAGGTTATGGGAGATGAGACAACTTGTCCTCAAGTGTAATGGTCCACATAGATAATTTCTCTTACACATGATGCCTGTTTGTCAGGGTTTCATCATGGTACTTATCCAAAGTGCCATAAAAATGGTTTTCACTATTGGACAAAAAATTTATCTTTACTATATATATATATATATATATATATATATATATATATATATATATATATATATATATATATATATATATAATTTTATTTTGATGATCACACAAGACGCCTGTTTGCTAGGTTTTCATCGACGTGAAATTTTTTTATATATTGAATTGATGTTCTAGATGATCGATGATTTTTCTAAATCCTTTTATGGTGTTGATGTAGATATTGGTGTCATGATGTGCCAATAGTGACCTTTATGGAGTAATTTTCTTGTCAGGATCATAGTACTTGCATATAACTGATCAATGTCATTGTGATCCTTGTTGATACTAGAGTGGACCTTATCAGAATACACACATCATGATAGAGTACCATGGGAGTCCTTATGATAAAGAGTTTCTACCAAGATACGAAAAATTCGTGAGGTATGATTTTTTGAATGATGGATGATGGTAGCCATGGAAGGATTATTTGGACATTTGGATGTAGCAATTTTTATTTTCCAATCTTGGGATGGTGGATGATGGAGTTTGAAATTTTGTTTGGGATAGACTTTGGAACCAACACCTTTATATGCCTTTCTTGATGAACATTTAGAAGGAGGTGGACATTTATTATATATGGGAGTCCTCTTTTCTTGTGGCTCCAAATTTTGATTGACTTTTTGATTTGGAATATTTTCTTTGCTTGATCCATTTTTCTTTTGGATCCATATTAACTTCATTTGTCCACTTGGATTTTTGTTTGATTCAATGGAATTTGGCATTTGATTTTGAATTTTGGATTTGTAATAATTTTCTTTTTGTGGCTTCCAAATGGAAGATTTATTCATGTTTGAATGATGGTTTGTGGTATGGATGGAAGGAGTGTTGGAAAAAACCTTATGGCAAGGACTACTCATGGCCCCCATTTTGATGTTTGTACTAGATAAAGTTGCCCCCAATATCGAGGAGGTACCACTACCATCAGTTGATTCTCTGATTGAAGAATAACCAAGACCTTGATGTCTAGGATTTGCATAAAATTGTACTGGTTCTATAATTCCTTGCTCATGTAGGCCTAGTCCTTTTCCTTGATACTGCATGCTCTGACAGATTCTATTTGTAATGGGGTATTTTTTACTTTGAAAGCAAGATGCAAACCCATCATTATTTATCTAGAAACCATTACTCAAAATTTTCTCATTTGCAAGAAAGCTTGCTTTGACAAAGGTAGATGCTCCTAGTTGATAGGATATTTTGATGTTATCATTCATCATGCTTGTTTCTTCTTGATCATTTGGGATATCGATTTCATCTATCATAGATTTTTTATCTTCTTCTTTGACTTGATCCATAGTAGCTTCTTTGTGTTCTCCTTTGACTTGATCAATAGTGAGCTGATTTATGCTCTTCTTTGATGTTTTTTATGTCATTCATTTTATTATCTATGTGTCCAAAGGAGGCAAGTGTCTCATTTTGGGAAATGGAGGTCTTTTGTCCTTGGATGGGATCATCTTCAAATGTTTGGTCATGAATGGCATAAAGTTCGATGAGAGGATCATTTTGGACTTCATGTTCAAGGGTAGGATCTTGGTTAAAAATAGGTGTGTTTTGGATTACATGATTGGGAACAAAATCTTGATCAAGGATAGGTGTATTTTGGATGCCATGATTAGCTATAAGGATCTCTTGGATGGACTTAAGGATGGGGTCATGATATGGACTCCTTTGATCTTTACATGAAGGTAAATTTATGATGTCATGCTTTGGGCTTTCTTTTTGACATGCATCCTCAAGTTTAGGCAATGGAATTTTATTTTGCACAAGGACATGATTTTCTTTGATAGACCTAGGATTTTGACATGGCAATAATGGAACTTCAATAGCAAGATATTTTTTGGTATTGGTAGGCAATGGAGGACACGATGGTGACAAATGGTTGGATGGTGTAGGATCGACAATGTGATTGGATTTCCTAACTTTTTTTTTCATTTAGAAGTCGAAAAAGTTCAGTTGCTAGTTGTCCTTGGAGATCATTAACTAATGTGCTTTTATTGGATGGTATTATAGTTTGGGATGGAGTGGATGGAAATGGGTTAGTGGATGATTGATTAGGATAAGATGTGGAAGATTGGAATGGACTAGTGGATGATGGATTATGATAGGATGTGGAGGATTGGAATGGACTAGTGGAAGGTTGGTTTCCCTTGTCAAGGTTAGGATAAGGAAGATTAATGAACATTTGTTGGGGATTAATGGTATGGATTGTGTCAAGTGACTCTTGATAGTGAGAGTAGATGGATGAAGTATTGGAGCTTATGGATTGTTGGTAAGAATGGTATGTGAGTGATTGGTATTGATGATTGAGGATTGATTGGTATTTAGCTTGACTATGAAGAAGATCAAGGTAAAGTGAAGACATGGTCATGAATTTAGATTAGGATGGATAGGGAAAACTTAGTGAGGACCATACAAAACTTGTGAACTTTGGATGACAATGCAAGGTGCCAATGAAAAATGGATATGAAACTATGCTATTTTTTTGTGATTTTTGGGATATAAGGATGCAAAATGCAATCTAGGAAATATGAGTCTCAAAGAGAGTAATGTGAAGGAATTTTAAACTAAGGGTGGAAATCAAGCTAATGTGAACCCAAGGCAACAAATTCCAAATGCCATTGACCATAAGAGAGCAACCAAGACTTGGACACAAGGCCAAGATCAAACTTGACAAAGTGACAATGACAAGATAATGACAATGACAATGGTCAATGACAAATAGAATGTGTAACCCATAATTTCCAAAAGCTCAAAGGTCTCCCTATGTTCAAAATTTCAAGGCCTAAATTCAACCTAAGGGTGAAAGTCCAAATTGTGTAATATAAGGAATGAAGGGATGCAACCTATGATGTGATGTTTTCCTAATGATGCTTAGAATGGGCTGATAAAAATTGTGGGTTTGTGTCTGACGATTGCGGTTCCAAAATGATATTTTTGATAGTTTTGATTTTTTCAATAGTTTTTTATTCAAGTTTTGATTATTTCTGATGGAATATGACTGGTAAACACAGTAGATAGTATCAATCACTTTGTCTGAAGACTGGTTTGATGTAAAAAAATGTTTTTTTAAAGAAGATAAGCACAATCCTAAGGTTGGCAAGGGAGATATCTGTTGAATTCTCACTTGGATTAACCAGTCGCGCTTATTCTTAGCGGATTACTTAGAAGCTTGGCCACACTAGCTCCCCCAACACGACACTCACTTCTCGGGTCAACCAAGCTTTGATTTTTCATGAATCTCCCATGACGAACTCTTCATCTCTACTAAGAACCACGAGTATGTGGGACAACTTGGGAGGTCTGACCTCCTGCACCAGCAAATAGAAGGATTTTGGCTGCTACAAACAAGAGGTGTCTAGTAAGGGAATCTAGTTCAGGGGGTACTATGATAAACTCCCTTAGGATGTTTCCCTACCCTTAGAACAATGGGTTACATATCATAAAGATATTTGGGGGAGAGCTATCATGTACCACATCCTGTTGATTGCAAACTTTCCTTGCAATCACAAATTTATATAGTGGTTCGGAAGGACTTGGCTTTAGCTCGTTATTGCTTAGGGTTGTCCCTTAGGGTGAGTAATTTTTCCCACCAAGGTAAGCCCTTCTAATGGGTGAATAAAAAAATGGATGGGTCTAGCTTTCTAATAACTAAGTCTACACAAGGTGAGAGCATAATACCTACCACCCTCAAACACTAAGACATGTTGTTCATTTACCCTCTAATTTAATCTACGTGAGAAAGACAATTGTAAGTTTTAAACCTTTGCTTATGATTTGAAGACACTTGGATTCATTTTATGCCAATGATGTTTGATGCAAGTCAATTTTAAATCCCATGAGTGAAAATATGCAAATTCTTGTTCATTTTAAACCCATGAATGAAACATACAATTTTTTGTTCATTTTAATCTCATGAATGAAATATGCAATTTGTTGTTCATTTTAAGCCCATGAATGAAATATGAAATTTGTTGTAAATTTTAAGACCAAATGAGTGAATATGCAAATTGTGATTTATTTTATCCTCATAAGTGTAAATGAAATTTGTTGTAAATTTTAAAACTAATGAATGAAATGAAATTTTAGCTCTTCAAAAAGTGTGTTGAAAAACACACAAAATATTTCTTATCCAAAATAAGTCAAAAATCTGCAAAACCACAAGTTGGATCTTCTTGATGAAAGCCACACACTTGAAACAAAACATTAGTAAACCAAAAAAAAAAACTTGAATAAAAACAACAAACTAAAATAGTGATAACTTAAACAAAATTTTAAACTGTAAAAATCTATGGAAAACTAAGACATAGACCTTCAAAATACAGAAAAAGTTTGGCAAAATCCTACACAACAAAAGTGTTATAAACAAAAGAAAATTTGGATCTTAACAACTAAATCATAAAAAGTTGCAAGCATTAAAATTGCCATAGCTTTCTCAAAACATATCAAAATTTCAAACCGTTCAAAGTTTTGGAAAGATAAAAATGAGGCCTACAAAACCCAAATAATAGTTTTTGAATATTTCATGTGCCTATTTTTCTATACTCAAAATAAGATGATGGGATTTTATGCAAATTCTTGGCTATAATCAGCAAAACAACAAAAACAAACAAGAAAACAAATTAATTTCTCTGTAAAATTGTAAGATTTGCATTAGGTTCACCAATGTAAGAAGGGGAAAATCAAATAACATAGATAAAGTGACAACCAACACAAATCTAAACTAAAATCCCAATCTAAACAAGAGAATACAAAGAATGCATGAGTAAAATGAAAGCAGCAAATTAAAATACTCCCCATGCTTGAAGTTGCTTCACTTCCCTTGTCTCTCTTATTTCTTCTTATGTCAATATTGCCTTCAGATTCGTTGTTGAAGTTGTGCAAATACCTATAAATATTAAGCAAGAAAATTGGAGATAATGGTTGTTAAATAAAAAATGGAGGAGAATGGTCTCTTTTATATACAACCATTCGAATGGACGGATGAGATTGATCTTCTAGAAAGATTCTAAGATCAATGAATAAGGATGCATGAGAGGGAGGTTATGAAATGGATGGCCAAGATCAAGTTTCTAGAAATATGCCTAGTTCAACAGTGGAGAATTGATGCACCAAAAAGAGGTGGGCAATGAAGGCTATGACGTTGACGGCTATGATAGACCATGAAAGGTTATGAAAGAGACAGTTATAACAGAAATAAAGGCCATGAACATGGCATCTTTGACCAAAAGAGGTGCATAAATTAAAAAAATTTAATTATTTATTCAAAAATGGAGGAGAGGGACAAGTGGAAAATAAATAATTTATTTCAAATTATTTATTTAGAGGAAATGAAAAAGGAGATTTAATTAAATTCATAAATTTAATTAAAGGGGGAGATAACAATTAGACATGGATAATTAAATTATTTAATTATTTATTCAAAAGGGATGAATGACACATAATTAAATAATTTCATCAATTATTTTATTATAGAAGAATAAACGGTCAAATAATTATTATCTGACTATAGATGCAAGACAAATAATCAAATAAATAATTTATTTAATTATTGGAGAAAGGGATATATTAGCAACGCAATTAAATAAATTTCATTGATCGGGATAGAAATGAGAAGGTGAATCAATTAAATAATTAAAAACTATTTAATTAATAGAGGAATGTGATCGAACATTATTCAATTATCGAAAGATGGTGACCAAGAAAAATGACGCTCACAGACTTAGGACAGTTTTTCAGTATCTACACAAAAAAGGTGAAGGTGATTCTAGATATGGAGGCACCAAAGATATTGAAATAGTTGTGGGGCCTATAAGGATAGCTACAATCCATCAAAATATTCCTAGCGTAGCTAGTAGATAAGACTGTCCCCTATTCTCATCTACTGCACAAGGGAGTAGCATACAAATGGGACGAGAAGTGTGATAAGGCACTCAACATAATCAAGGAATATTTATTAAAACCATTGGTTCTCATGCCACTGATCCCAAACAAACCTTTGATATTATACATCTTAGCAATAGCAGCAACACTTAGCGCTCTTCTTTCCCAACATGATAAAATAGGAAAAGAGAGGGAAATTTACTACATCAGTAGAACTTTAGTAGGATATGAGTTCAATTACACTTTCATAGAGAAGGCTTGCCTTGCAGTCATGTTTGCTTCACAAAAATTCAGGCACTACATGATAGCTCATTAGATAAAGCTCATCGCTAAGATAGATCCACTAAAATATCTATTGGCTAAAGTAACTATCACATGAAGAATGGCTAAATGGGTCATGATCTTGACAGAGTTCGACATAGAATATGTAGAAAGGAAAGTCATCAAAGGGAAATCCATTGCAGATCAAATAGTTGAAGCACCCATATATGCAAAAAATCCACTAGTATCAAAAATTTTAGATGAATCAGATTCCTCTTGAATGTGGTAGATCATTGAAAATTATATTTTGATGGTTCCTCAAGCCCCTATCTTAGATCATGAGACACCCTTATGGTGTTCCTCATTAACCATTATGGTGTTCCTCAAGCCCCTACCTCAGATAATGGGACACCCTTCAAGAATTAGGATGTTCGAGATTTGTGTGAAAGATTTAATATCCAAAATTGGTTCTCCACCCCTTATTACCCCCAAGGTAATGGCCAAGCTGAGGCTATGAATAAAACCATCTTGAAAATCCTTAAGAAAATAGTCAATGAAGTTGGTTGTGATTGGCACTTATAGTTAAATCTTGCCTTATGGGCTTATAGAACCAGTATTCACATACCTACAGGTGCAACACCCCATTCCCTTGTATATGGATCTGAGGCTATCCTACCTATTGAGGTTGAGCTCCCATCCTTGAGAATATCATTACAAAATCTTATCAGTGATGAAGAATACAAAGTGTCACAATTGAACGAGCTGAAGCTACTAGATGAACGTCGCCTAGATGCTTTGAATCACTTACAAGTTTATCAAAACCATCTCAAAATGAGCTATAAAAAGAAGATCAAAATTCTATCCTTTTAGGTAGGAGAGTTCGTGTTGAAAGAGAACCAGAAGAATGTACCAAATCCTGACAGCAAAGGCAAGTTTGAACCCAATTGGTTGTGGCCCTTCATCATCACTAAGAGCTACAAATCAAGAGTATATCAGTTATCCACACCAGAAGGTGAACCCTTGCAAGATCCCATCAATAGCTCCCTTATCAAAAAAAATTATGCCTAGGCTTGCAAGGTATAAATCCAAATATACAAAAAAAATCAAAAAAATCAAAAAAAGGTTTTGAAAACTGTAAAGAAACAAAACGTCCTCTAGTGAAAACAACTTTGGTGGTGCTTTGGGCAAGTACCTTGGTAAAAACTTAGAAATCAGATGCCTTTTGTAAATAAATCACTTTCTATCCACCATATATTCTTTGGCTCGTTCATGCATCACTTTCCATCACATTCATCCATCAAATTTTGCATATGTATCATGGTTTGATCTTGTGTAAGTATCATGTTCCCCTTTAGTACTACTTGGCACATTCCTAAGGTCAGTTTATCTTGCCTAATATCAAGGTAGTCTATCATATCACACTAAGGGAATTTAATAAGCTATCATTTATCTATCCTCACATCAGATCGAATTCATGTATATCCTTAAAAGTCTTTAATAACATCAAAAAATTCAAAAACATCCATTAAACATCATTAAAAAAATCCAAAAACATCCAAAACATATCAAAATCTAAAAACACATTGAAAACAATAACAAGTCAAAAATGTAGTCACCAGTCCAACTACGTGGCCTCTATGTGTATAACGTAGGCAAGGATAATATTTGATCAACCCTCGAGGCCCCTAGGATAGGTACTTAGGTTAGGTTCCTAGTCAAAATCCCAGAAAATATTGGAAATTTTGAAAAAAATAAATTTTTTGTAAAACTCCTAAAAACAATCCAAAAATAGCCTCATAATATTGCAAAAACATCAAAACATTGAAATATTCTTGAAAACCCCATAATCATCCATCCCATTTCACTTTCACCCACAATAAACATCCACTCACAATAAATCAATCGTCACCTTCAAACTTTGGCAAAACAAGTAGGAACAAGTATCGCAAATTGGTAAAGTGTAAACCTAAACATAAAGATCTTAAGTCTAGGTCAATAGGTAAACAAGTCGATAAACTCTTGGTATCAACAGCATATCATCCTATTAGTTTCATAATCTTCTGATAATCATGTCCTAGCATGCATCTTTCCTATAATGGACATCAACATTAGGTATCACCGTACTTTTAGTCTTGGCTAGAGATATGAAGAACATTGGCTTATTTATTGGTTTGATTTTTTCTTACGATTTATCTTATTGTGCTCATTTCAATGACCTCTCAAAGAAATCTATCAAAATAATTTAGAGAGAAAGGAATGGGTAAATGATCGTTATCTTTCATTTGTTGTACTTGCTAGATATTCTTGTAATATGACATCGGCGAATACTTGCTTTGTTGGGTGTGTATGGAAGGTGTTTTGGACAACTTGTTGACTATTGCATTGTTAGGTTATGCCTTTCCATGTTTTGGTCTAAGATGTTTGAAACTTCTGAAGTACATCCTAGCAAGGTTTTTGTATGTCAGGTCTAAACAAGGATACTCCTATCTATTTTTTGATTCAGTCCATCACACTAGATACTACACCATCCTGGTTGTTTATACCTTGATGAATTGTATCTATGTGTTTTATCAAACATAATGAAAGTTGTGCCATTTGTGTCCCAATCTCTCAATAAGAAAATCATCATCGCTCATCATCATATCTAATAAATTCTTGACAACTCATAGGCTTGATAGACTTCTACATCTTCTTGGAATCAAGGGTTGATCCCTCTCATTCTTCTATCAAAAATCAACCAATGAATGTATATACATCACATAATCAAGTTGTACATCCAAAAAGTGTCTATCATATGAGCCTACTATCCATGGCTCTACCACTCATCTTGGTGGGAACTCGATGCATGATGACTGACTGGTGAGCCTCCCTGGGACCCACTCGAAACCACCCTACTCATCCATGAAAATTTCGGCTTTCAGTGCTCCTCGAGACACTCTCTATAATAGCACATCTTGTAGTACACAACCTCTTGCATGGACCAACCGTACATCTCTACAAGGACCGTAGCCTATCCCTGCACCTGTTGTGCAACTACCTTTAACTGCTCCTGACATCTTGTCTCTTGTGCCAATGCTAGATCAGAATCATGTCGTAGCTAACGCTCATGGTCAATCTCACCCATGGTAGTTTGTAGTTGTTGCCTAGCCTAATCTCTCTCTAGTGTAACAAATTGTAACTATGTTGTGGCCTATTTCAGCTGGGCGATCAACTACTGAACCTACACTGTCTAAGCCATAATCTATGCGTCCCACAAATCGGGACTTGGTGGTGGACCCAATGGTAGTTGTTGTGATAGTATTTGATCCACTAGTTGTATCAATGGAACCTCTTCATCCTGCCTCTACCCATCATTTTTTTGTTGCTAATATGGAACCTAACCATCTTGTCCATCACACTAACCATGGGGGGAGGCTGATACTGACCTATCTGATGACCTCTCTATAATCCTCTGCCTGCTACTGGAACAATTGGCTCTGACAACTGAATCTGAGCATGTGCTCACCAATATGTATCATAAGTTGGTGTTGTATCGACATCTTGCGACCCATCAAAATAGACCCATGGCTGCATGACCAACTATCTAAACTCATTTATGCCAACCTAGGGGGGATCTGCCATCCCTAGGTAGTCTCTTGAGATCTCCTCACAAATACTTCTCTATAATCATCTGGTGGTGCATCCTACACCTCTTTGAGCTGGCAAGCTACCTTATTTAGGAGGTAGCGCTCAATCATCAAGTGATTGTGTCCTTGCATATACCTCATCTAGAGGGTATAAAAAGGCTACTCATAATCATCATGACATCGACAAGCGTGTATCCAAGGCCTCCATATAAAGGTTGTCATCTCATTGATCACCCACCTCTAGTACAGGATACTTGTGATGCCTGTGTAACAAAGTGTGGTCATGGTCCCGTATCTGTACGCTACAAGCTCATCACGATCTATGTCCACAAGTGTAATGGTCGGCCACAAAACTGCAATGTGCTAATAGGCCCATATATGGAGTAATGTGACCTCAGTACCAATGCTACGTGCACCACAATATACTACCTTGTGCATATCATGATGCAATAATACAAGAATGATCGGACCCCACACATAGACCGTCATCTCCTCCATTATCTGGGACCACACAATACCCCATTTGATGTTGCATCCTCTGGCCTGTCTATTTGATACCAACACCCCTAAAATAAAGTGCACCCACGAACAATGACAAATCTAGAGCAATCCCCTCATAATGATGCAGATCAACCTAGCCACTATCCACCTCATACTAATCCACCCCAAGCACCTAAAATATTGCATCACCTCTAGCCTCTACATCATAAATAATCCTCTCACCATGGATGGGGATCCGCAAGATCCACCATACATCCTTGAGAGTAATGGTGGCCTCTCCAGTTGGTAAATGAGTTGATGAAGTCTTGTTTAACCATCGCTCGACTAGAGTTGTCATCATAGCCAGATGTGTGTGAATCACTGGCATCTGTGCAACGTACCCAAAACCAATCATGCCAAGGAAAATTAGTGCATCATCATTCAAGTACCTTGCCTGACGTAGAATCTAACATTGATGCTCCTTCGAATGGAGCGGGCGAAGGACCTCCTACACTCAAAATGTGCACCATGTCAAAATTTTACCAAAAATATGAAAAACCCTAAATCAAAATCCTAATAAAGCAAAGGTGAGTCGGTATTTGCAAGGGTGACACTCTGATTTTTAGAAAAAGCGACACCAAAATCAGTAGTGGTGCTATTCCTCAAAGGCAGGTCATAATTTGAGTGCAGCGCTAGACCATTTAGACTCGCATGACACTCTACCACATAATCGAGTCAACTTTTTTAAGCAACGCTTTACCTGTCGTAAGTCGTGCGACACACCTTTGTAAAAGTGAGTCGGCATTTCATGCATGACTCTAGACCCAAATCAAGTCGTGCAGTGCTATTTTGCATAGGTGGAACTCCAACATCAATAGCGATGTTGACTAGAGCAAGAGCGATGCTAAACAATGCCACTTTTGACTGACAAATTTAAACCCTAAAAAATGTGAAAAAAGCATGAAAATGAGAAAAGTTTTGGATTGCATACCAGGGGTCCTACATTTGGAGGTCATTGGTACTCATGAACTTGATCCATACAATGTCTTGGAAGCACACAATCACCCATTTTTTCAGCAACTCAAAGTAAAATCACAAGAGTTTTCTAAAGAAAAGTGCACAAATGAATTGAAAATGACCTAAATCTGCTTATGTAAGCTTGAAAATTAGGGTTTTTGAAGGATAAATTAGGGTTTTTAGCCTTTTTTATCCATTTTTCACATTTCAAAGCTTGTTATGATCATTTTTGGCATCTTGATCCTATTTTCACATCATGTAGCTTATTTTCTGCAACCCAACCATCGTTGAATCTTTATCGTGAGCTCGACCCAAAAATTGAAATTTTCGCCCTATCTCTCAAGGGGGTAGTGTAACAGTGCATTTCCTTTGGTTGGAGCAATAGTCAGGCATCTGAAAAAATTAGAAACTTTTTGAATTTTGATCTTGGTAGCGTTAGTCTTTGAAACAACGCAACAGGTACATTGCTTCAAAGAGGGGAAAAATGTAGACACTTAATTAAGTCCTTATCAATATTATGCATCTAAATTTGATTAATTAACATAGTTTCTTCTTGAATCACTTCAGACTAACCATTTAATTAAATAATTCATATTATTTAGTTAAATTCATCAATTTCTACTATTAATCAAATAATTAAATTTATCAAATTAATTTATCTTTTGTTTACTAATGTTCATCCCATTTAATTAAATAAATCAAATTATTTAGTTAAAACCCTAAAATCCTCTCATTTGATTAAATAAATCAAATTATTTAAAACAAATGTCACAAACCCCTAACCCACTCAAGTTGATTAATTTTGAATTAATTAACTTTAATCACATCTCAATCTCCATTACCCATTTCTATAGCTTTTAACCCCACCAAGGTTAAATAAACCTATGATCAACTAACCAAGTTGCACATACAAAAAAAATCTCTTAATTAATTAATTAACCTATTTTCCCTCACAAAGGCATATTCTTTGAGAATATTCCTTCAATAACTCCACTTATTTGACTTTCTTGCCCAAATATTAAAACCTCTTAGAAAGGTCTTTAATAGCCACATTTCTCTTACACAAGGCCTTAATTGGCCTTTTACATGCCATCTTGTCCCTCTTACATTCTCACCCACATTCCTTAAATAGCCTCTTACACCCCTCTTACACAAGCCACCTAAGCATTTACTCCTCTTACACATTACTTCTCCCAAGATGTGTGAGCACATATCTCCATGGCTTTATTTAGCTTTGTGACAAGTGTCACAATGCTATTCAATCTCAATTTTAGTCCCACATCCACCAATTTCATCCATTCTTCATTCATTCTCTCTTATAGATAGAGGCTTTCTCTATTGAATGGGGATCCACAATCTCATGCAATATTACTATAGGCACATTCATCCATAGCAATCACTCATTTTCATCATTTCAACTAGGTTATCAACATATTTGCATCACAATCACATATACTCGAAAGCAAAGGATCTTGGAGCTTATCAAAGGGATTGGGAAAGGGCCACTTTTCACATCAAAGTGACACCAATCCCCCTATGGGATGAGGTTTGGGTAGCTTAGATTAGGATTTCAATGCTTTCATTTCATGTTTACTTCATGTTTTGAGTTTTTTTTTCATCGTATTTGCATGCTTGAGAATTTCATAGGGAAAGATATTTGTGCTTATTTGAATGACTAATGCTCTTGTGTTTGTCTATGTTTAGCTAGGTGCAGGTTATCATTAACAGTTTGTATTTATTATCTTGTTGCATATCATAAATATATGTGCTCCTTTGTGCTCATGTTGGTCTTCCATTGGATCTTGGATCTTGGGCGCTTGATCACCTCCCTTGATCCTTAGTCATCCTATATTTTCAACATTTTGGACAATTGGACCCCTCTTGACATAGATTTTCTACTTTAGTGAGTTTGATTACGATGCAAAAAAGGTGGAGAGATACAATATCCAACCCAATTTGATCCAATTCACACAAGGAAACAACTTTCAAATCACATTTCACCCAAACTATCCCTAGACAACAACCATAGGCTTCTAGCCTTCAACATTCATCAAATGGGCATATCTTTTGGAGAAGGTCATACCAAGGCCAACCAAACATGAATAAAGGTTCACCACAGACCCCAAACCACAATCCCAAAATGTTCCGAGTGATTTCCTCACAGCATTATGGAAAACCAATAAATCACCTTATTTTTAGGCTCCAAAATGGCCCATTTTACAAAGGAAGCCCTTCACAAACTCCTGACCTTCACTCAAACACTTAAAACCATCCTTTACTATGAATTCAAAACATCATATTTTCAAGGTTATAGGTCACTCTACGGTCTCTTTATCACCAAACTCTCAAACCCTCATTTTCAATGCCAAAACCAAGGGTTTTATTGAAACGCATGCTTCCAAGGTTCCTAAAAACATAATAATGCATCAAAAACCCCACATATAGCTTTCACATGCTCAATGAACTCATACATAGGTTATCTAATCAGAAATTCATCAAAACCATGCTTGAGTTGCTTAATTTCACAAGGAAAACAACATTTTCCAGCCCTAGGGCTCCACCCATTCACTGGAAATTTAGTTTCAAAACATCTTGGACATGTTAAACATATATTTTATATGTTAGAGTACCCATTACACAAGGTAAAGTAAACACAAAAAGTGGAATGGGTTAGTTTATCATTTTTGAAGACCCTCAACACACAAATCTGAAAAAAAATAGGGAGCAACAATAAAAATTGAATAACTTTCACAAAACAAGGAGTTAGACCCTCAAATTTGAAGAAAATTAAACCTAACTCATAGGACCACAACTTCTAAAAGTTTTTAGAGCATTTAGATTCCGTACAGATCTGTACCACAATGAAAATTAGAGAAAAATTAGTAATTTTTTGGAAAACAGTGTTTTTATTAATCAAAAAGGTCCACAAATATCCAACCCACGCCTCCTTCAAGCCATTGAAGGTTCTTATAAAAAAATTGGTTGCATTCCAACTTCCTCCAACGCCTATAACTAATTTTTAATCATTAAGACCTTCTAATCTTCATTAAGTTGCATTTTAAGACAAATTACATATGACAATATTACATAAACTTTGAAACTTTTTAATTTTGACACCTAAAAACTCCTAAATCACTCTAACACCTCAAATTCTCCCTATTACAACCTCTTAGACCTCACTCTTTCATATTTACATCCAAATTCAAGGATTTTCCTTCAAAAGGCTACAAATTCAAATATTGACAATTTTGTAGCAAGAATGCATTTTATGCACATTTGACCACCAAGACTTAAAACTCAACCTAATACACCTTAAATGGTATTGATTGACCTTATTTATCATAAATAAACCCAAAACATCTTTATCTAACCCATTGACCACCTATCAACCTTCAAAAAGTGAAATTTTGCAACTAGGAGACTAAGTGCTCCTGCACCATTCACCCCCACAGAGAAAGAACTCATGCCACATGAGTTGATGCAGCTACCAAGTTCTCCAAGCTTCTATCACTTTCCTTTGTGTTTTAAATTCTCTCCACTGATCCACTATTGAGAAATGTGCAAACTTCCCTACATAAATGTTTTGTTTTGCATTTGAAAGCGGTCCATCTTTTGCATTCAGACCTTTCAGTGGTCTGTCATCAGTCCTATGCTCAAAAATTAATGAGACTCCTTTACCAATACCTACAACACATTTCTTCATCCCTGCACACAAAAAATTTTTAGTCATTCCATAATTTTCTTGCATTTGTTCCTTATTCTCATGCTTGCAACTATCCCCAATGCTCTGCCCAATCTGCTTATCCATCAATGTCCTCTCTTTTACTATCTTGTCAGTATTTTGTACCACTATGTTGTCCTTAAATTTCATTGTATTCACTGTACCAACAGACACCACTTGCCCTCTAATCTGATTCTCCACCAAAGGACACACCAATGTCCCTACCAACACATTTTTGTCCAATTAACTGTCAACAAATCTGAAACAACTTTGCTATCTATTGTCAAAACATTATCAGACCTTGAACTACCTGCAACACTTACCTTTTTATCTTTCTTCACAACACTAATTGGTGATTTTCTCCCACACATGACTACCTTGGCTTTACCTTTGACATCTTCTACAAGATGAGTAAAAACAAAAGAACAACCATCCTTCATTATGGTGTAAGTATTTTCCCTACCACTATACGGCTTGCCTATCATATTTTCAAGGTCTACCTAGGAGTAGATGACAACAATCCATAGGTATGACATCACAAATAACACTATCCCTATAGCCTCCAATTTAGAAATATACCACAGCCTTTTCATTCACTAGCAAAGATTTTTCATCACTTAACCATGCAACTTTGTAAGGAAATTCATGAGGTATTCTTTTCAAATTAAACTTATTCACCATCTCAATAGACACCATGTTTTCAATTGAACCAGAATCAATGACAACCCTACATACCTTGTTCTTGCATTTACAAGTAGTCTTGAAGAGGCTCTTTCTTTGCAAAGGTCCCACCTCTTGGAGGTCTTCAAAATTTGTGTTTGCAGCATCAAAGCTTCTCCAACTTCAAGGTCTATAACATAGCTTGGTGAACTAACACTTTCCTCCTCATCCTCTTGCACAAGTTGAACTATCTTCTCACCTTTAGTTCCACTTTATGAAGCACCAAACTTCTCTGGACACTTGTAGGATGGATAGCCAAATTCATTGCAAGTATAGCATCTACCTTAAAACACATTGGAACTCCTACCTCCTCCAAATCTGCCTCTTGTGCCTCTCCATCCACCTTTGAAATCAGATTGCTCTTGTCCCTTCATGGCATCTTCTTGATTGTCATTGTTTGTCTTTGAATTGGGCATAGATCCTCTACCTCTTGATGCATTACCTCTTCCTCTAACTGCTTTGTCTTGTCTTGTCTTCATTTTCTCCTCCACCCTGATTGCCATTTGGTAACATTCCTCTACATTCCTAGGGTTATCCAAAATCAATTCATCTTGTATGTTAAACCTCAAACCACCCATATACCAAGCAAAATTTTCATCCTCATTCTCATGATGACCAGACCTCAAACTTAATTTATAAAACTCTTCAGTATAAGACTTAATTTCCATTTCCTTTTTCCTTAAACCTTGCAATTCCTTAAACATTTGAAATTGATGATCCTTGGGTAAGAATTTACCTTTGAGTTTTGATACCATCTTTTCCCATGAGGTGATTTTGGACTTTCCTTGCTTCTTTCTCTCTGATTGAAGATAATCCCATCATACCAAAGCATGACCTTGCAACTTTGTCTTGGCAATCTTTACCCTTTGCTCCTCAGGAACCTCATCACACTCAAAATGGTTATCTAATGCAACAATCCAATCAAGTAACTCTTCATAATTTACACTCCCACCATACTTTTGAACATCAATCTTTACCTTATGCTTGTCATTCTTAACTCCATTCAAGAGCTTTGCAATTCTTTGATCCTCAGGGTCAAGCTCTTCTTCCATATCTTCAAACTCTTCATCTTCCTCTTCATCTGACTCACTCTCTTCCACATCCCTTCTTTTGTTTGTCTCCAAGGCTATAATTATTTCCTCCAAATCTCTGATCTCTCTAGCATGTTTGTCTTTCATCTCCTTCATCACTTTAGCCATATCTTTGTTCTTTGGAGGCATCTTTGAATACTGAACTCTTTACTTCTTCCTTATTCTTCACAACCTACAAAATGCAAACAAAACCTACTCCCTAATGCTCTGATACCACTTTGATGCAAACAAGGTGGAGAGATACAATATTCAACCCAATTTGATCCAATTCAAACAAGGAAACAACTTTCAAATCACATTTCACGCAAATTGTCCCTAGACAACAACCATAGGCTTCTAGCCTTCAACATTCATCAAATGGACCTATCTTTTGCAGAAGGTCATACCAAGGCCAACCAAACATGAATAAAGGTTCACCACAGGCCCCAAACCACAATCCCAAAATGTTCTGAGTGATTTCCTCACAACATTATGGAAAACTAATAAATCACCCTATTTTTAGGCTCCAAAATGGCCCATTTTACAAAGGAATTCCTTCACAAAATCTTTCCCTTCACTAAAACACTTAAAACGGTCCTTTATTATGAATCAAAACACCAGATTTTCAAGGTTATAGGTCACTCTAAGGTCTCTTTATCACCAAACTCGCAAACCCTCATTTTCAATGCCCAAACCAAGGGTTTTATTGGAAATCATGCTTCCAAGGTTCCTAAAAACATACCAATGCATAACAAACCCCACATATAGCTTGCATGTTCTCAATGAACTCATACATAGGTTATCCAATCAGAAATTCATCAAAACCATGCTTTAGTTGCTTAATTTCACAAGAAAAACAATATTTTCCAGCCCTAGGGCTCCACCCATTCACTAAAAATTCAGTTCCACAACATCTTGGATGTGTTAAAAATATATTTTCCATGTTAGAGGACCCATTCCACAAGGTACAATAAACAAAAAAAGTGGAATGGGTCAATTTATCATTTTTGAAGACCCTCAACCCACAAATCTGGAAAAAATAGGGAGTAGCAATAAAAATTGAATAACTTTCACAAAATAAGGAGTTAGACCCTAAAATTTGAAGAAAATTAAAGCTAACTCATAGGAACACAACTTCCAAAAATTTTTAGAGCATTTTAATTCCTTAAAGATCCATAGCACAACAAAAAAATAGAGAAAAACTAGTAATTTTCTGGAAAATAGTGTTTTTATTGATCAAAAAGGTCCACAAATCTCCAACCCATGTCTCCTTCGAGCCATTGAAGTTTATTATACATTTTTTGGTTACATTACAACTTCCTCCAATTCCTATAACTGATTTTTAATCATTAAGACCCTCTAATCTTCATTAAGTTGAATTTTAAGATAAATTACATATGACAATATTACATAAATTGCAAATTTTTAATTTTGACACCTAAAAACTCCTAAATCACTCTAACACCTCCAATTCTCCCTATTACAACCTCTTAGACCTCACTCTTGCAAATTTACATCCAAATTCAAGGATTTTCCTTCAAAAGGCTACAAATTCAAATATTGACAATTTTGTAGCAAGAATGCATTTTTTGCACATTTCACCACCAAGAATTAAAACTCAACCTAATACACCTTAAATAGTATTGATTTACCTTATTTATCATAAATAAACCCAAAACATCTTGATCTAACCCATTGACCACCTATCAACCTTCAAAAAGATAAATTTTGCAACTAGGAGACTAGGTGCTCCTACACCAGAGTGTAAGTTCATACTCTCACTAAAGTGGGAGCTAAATATAGCATCGTAAATTGTCACCCTTGAAAATTTCACCCTATTTTTTGTCCCCCTAAATTATTGAGCCTAATAAAGTCCCTAATTTTTTAAATTATGCATTCTATAGCCCATTTGAACCACTTTTTGAGAAATTGCAAGCATTGAACAAATAAATCCAAGTATTATTTTCCCTCAAAACTTAATTGCAAGGAAGCTAAGGTAGAAAAACAACTTCCTACACTAATCTTGAGACGAGGATAATGTAGAAAATTACATATCTTTTTTAATAGTTACAAAAAATTAAACAAAAATAAACATAAATATCATGCATACCACAACACAGTGATTTACACGGGGAAAACCCTTTTGGGATAAAAACCGCACATTCTAGAAGTTTCCTAATATATTATTCATAAATCACAAATACTACAATATACTTGCAGAGTAACCTTATTTAAGGATTATCACCAACCAAAAATATAGAGGCAACACGACTACGATCAGACTCATAGAATACATCACAATACATAGTCGTAATACAACACCCTCATAAAATAGGGTTGCCTTCTAGGGAAAGAAAAACCAACAAAATATCAACCATCAGATCTGATACCTAATGATGAACGGGGGTGATCCCACAATAGTGGTTTACAATTTTTGGGTAAACTGGACACTGCAATTATTATTTTTAGCTAAATCTTCACTTTCGGGCTCTTGTAGTGGCTAAACCTTGAGGAATTTGAAAATGATGCAAACTAGAGTCTCATCACATTTTGTCTCTAGATTCTAAAAATATTTTTTTCAAAATTTTTGGAATCATTTTGCACTTTTTTTTCCATCTCCCACAAAAACTGGTTTTTTTCAGAAAACAACTTTTTTAAAAAGTGACGCTCACCGTATACAACATAACTTTTTTTGTATGAAGGATAAAATTCTAATTTTTTCGAATTTAGATTTGTAACTACGGTATCTAGCACTTTCATTTGGTCTCATAGTTTTTATTGAATATTTTTTCCTTAATCAAGTTTCAAAGTCAAACCAATTGCAATTCAGACATAGGCAGACTGTATACAACATAACTTTTTCTGTATGAATCGAAATTCAATTTATTTTTTTAATGGATCAAGTACATTAATACCCAGCCTCAACATATTTTTAAAATTTTTATTTTGATAATCTGCTATTTTTCCACATGTGCAGACCAGAGATTTTGATTTTCAGTGAAAAACCTATGTTTAATAAAACTAAAAAATAAAATACATAATAAAAGCAAATCATATTAAAATTATATTCGACGGATAGCTCATTCTGAGGACTATCATTATCTAGTTGGGTTTCTGAATTTTTCTGCATTTTCATTTTCAAATTGAGCTTCGAACAACAATTTTTTACAAAAAAAATCATTTTTTTTAGGAAATTGGGGAAAAAGGGTGTTCGACCGAACCTAGGTTCGACCGAACCTCTTAAAGGGGTTCGGTCGAACATCCTTTAAGGGGTTTGGCCAAATTTAAGGAGGTTTGGACGAACCCTAGTTCGCTCGAACCCCTTTATTTTAATATTTCCGGCTCACATGTCAAAGGGGTTCGGCCGAACATTTTGGTTCGGCCTAACCCCTTCACTTTGTGTAGAGGGAAAAAATGACTTTTCCCTTCCTCCACAAAAGTGTTCACCACTATTGTGGGGTCACCCACGGTCTAGATTTACAATAATAAAATATACAAAAAAAATAGCTTTCAGGGGCGCTACCCTTGAGCCCCAATTAGGGTTCACGACCCTCAAACCCCTCATCAAGGGGATGATCCCCCCGGACCCCTCATAGGGGGTACCCCCCTGTACCCCCTGTGCTTACATATCAATAGTACCTTATGTAATTGCAAGGTTGAGACACATTTTCCTAACAAATCTCCCACTTATCGAACACCTTGTAAGAGCAACAAGAGGGTGTATAAACATCATCTCTTAATTGCTAGGGGCCAAAAGGCCCATAGCCTCTTAACACTATCTAAACTTATTTGTGCTCATAGGATTAGTTAAATAATCAACAACATTCATCAAAGTCTCTACCTTAACCAACTTCACCCTGCCATCTTCGACCATGTCTCTAAAAAAATGATACTATACATCAATGTGCTTGGTCCTGGCATGAAATGTTAGATTCTTAGCTAGACAAATCACACTCTGAATGTTGCAATAAATTATCACTGCATCTTGTTTTATTCCAATATTTGAACACAATCTCTTAAGCCAAATGGCTTATTTATAAGCATGAGTAACTACCATATACTCAGCTTTAGTAGTGGAAAAAGTAACCACAACATGAACTGCTTACTCATCCAACTAATTACATGATCAAATAAACACATAAGCACCAATCGATTGTCTACTATCAAAATCACCTACCTATTCTGAATCCACATAACCATGAATATCAAGGGAAATCTCATCTTCGGTCAAGTTACTATTATAACACAAGGAATACTCTGAGATACCACACAAATATCTAAAGAATATTTTAATTGCATCCCAATGAACTCTACTAGGATTAGACATATATCTAGAAAGAACTCCCATTGCTTGCTAAATTTTTGGTTTTGTACAAACCATAGCATACATCAAACTTCCAACTGCACTCTGGTAAGGCATTTTTCTCATGTCTTTCATCTATGATGGGGATGTTGGACAATATGAAATAGATAAATTTGTTTCAGTTGAAAAAGGAACACACAGTGGTCTACAATCCTACATATCAAACCTCTGTAAAATTGAATTGGAATACTTACTTTGGCCAAGCCATAGCTTTATGTTCACTATATCTCTTTTAATTTCTATCCCAAGAATTTGTCTAGCTACACCAAGATTTTGATTTCAATTTTAGCACAAAGTTGAGATTTCAATTTTAAAATCATACCTTTCCCTTTACCAATAAATAACATATCATCAACATATAATGCAATAAATAGGGAATGATCACCATTATTTTTATAATAAACACAATGATCTGATTAAGAATGCTCAAATCCCAAACTCAACACATATGTATCAAATTTCTAGTACCATATTCTAGGACTTTGTTTTAGGCCATACAAATATTTATTCAATTTGCAAACCAATTTATTTTTACCTTTCACCAGATAGTGCTCTGATTGTGTCATATAAATATCCTCCTCCAAGTCACCATGAAGGAAAGAAATTTTCACATCCATTTTCTCAACCTCTAAATCATAAGTAGTAGCAATAGAAAGCAAAAATCTAATGGATTTCATTTTTGTAACAAGAGAAAATATCTCACCATAATCAACATGCACAACTTGAGAGTAACCTTTTGCAGCCACCTTGCTTTGTACTTCTCAATACCTCCATCTGAACCAATCTTTTTCTTGAACACCCATTTGCAACCAACAAATTTTCTTCCTTTAGGCAATGGTACAAGATCCCATGTATCATTATTTTTCAAATCTACCATTTCTTCATCAATAGCAATCTTCTAGGGTTATGCATCATTCATACCTAATGCTTCTTCTATTGATTTGGGTTCATCCATGTTAGTATTCAAAGCAAAAGTACATCTCCAATCATCAAGTGAATACCTTTTAGGTGGTTGTTTATGCCTTGTAGACCTAAAAACAAGATGAGATGGAGGTTCTTCCCCCTCTTCTAAAGATTCAAAGCTAGATGAGCTATACTCTATTTTTTGTCTATCCATGGGCCTCGATTCAACTTTCTCAGGTGTAGAAGGAAATTGAATCACATATTCTTGTTTACTTTACTTTGACTGCAATGTAACAGAAGAAGGCTTAGTTTCTCTAAAAATAACACTTCTACTATATATTACCTTTTGTATAATAGGATCCTAAAGCTTGTATCCTTTCACACCATAACTATATCCAATGAAGATATATTTTATAGCCTTTTTCTACAACTTTGTTTGCTTCTCCTTTGGCACATGTGCATATGCCTCACAACCAAAAAATCTAAGATGTCTTAATGAAAGCTTGCGACCCGACCATGCCTCTATAGGTGTCTTATCAACAAGAGTTGATGTAGGAGACATGTTAATCAAGTAATAGGTAGTGGCAACAACTTCAGCCAAAAAATTTTGTTCTAGACCAACACCACTCAACATACTCTTAGCCTTCTCCATCAGTGTCCTGTTAATTCTTTTTGAAACTCCATTCTATTGTGGAGAATATATTTGTCTTTTTTCTATGAATACCACAATCTTTACAGAATCTATCAAAATCATTAGAGAAAAATTCAACTCCATTATTAGCCCTCAAATATTTTATTTTCTTTCTAGTTTACAACTCAACCATTTATTTAAATTATTTAAATTGACTATAAACTTCAGATTTTCTCTTTAGAAAATATACACATGTCCTACTATAATCATCAATAAATAAAACATAATAAGTGGATTTTCCAATTGAAGGAACATCTATAGGTCCAAACACATTAGAATGAATAAGATCCAATACACCATAAGATTATGATAACTCGAGTAAAACTAAATGTAATTTTGTTTTCCATAAATGCAATGCTCACAAAAATTAAATTCAAGATTACAAATAGACAACCCTTCAACAAGGTTTTTATTTTCAAGGTCATTAGACCTTTTCTCCAATGTGGCCAATTCTTTGGTGCCATAACAACTTTCTCTACAGGTAACTTTGACTCAGAAGAAAGAGAACAGTTAGGTACCTAGAAGCCATGACCATCTATTGAAGGTGAAACCCTCACCTCTTCCACAAACTTACTTTTCACATAAGTAACTATTGCACTCAATAGTGTATTAGCTTATAAAATGTGCCATATCTAACACCTCTAGCAATCACCATAGCAACTCTAACCATCTTGCATACTGCATCAAAAAATACTACCTAAACACCCACATCTATTAGTTTTCTCACAAATAACAAATTTTGTACTAATCCATGGATGTGAAACACACCATTAATCCTTTTTATTCTACCATCAGGAAACTTGATTCTAACTTTACCATTGCCAACAATATTTAAATAAGAATCATCACACAAGTTCACCTTACTTGCATCAAATTCTTCATATTTAGAAAACCAATCTCTATTAAATGTCATATGGAAAGATGCACTTGAGTCAATTAACCATGCATCATTACCTGCACGAGTTTCCAAAGATATAATGAATGCATCACCATCTTCCTTCTCAAAATTAAAATCAAAATCATTTTTTTTCTTTTTCTTCTTCTTTCCTTCTCTATAGTCCTTATGAATATTTCCAAGCTTACCACAGTTCCAAAAAATAACTTTGGAATTTCCAGGAGATTTGGATTTCCCCTAAGACTTGGATTTATCATGCTTCTCATTCTTCTTACCATTTTATTTATGTCTTCCATGAACATTTAGGGCCTACTTAGCACTAATGGATACCTTCCTCCTCATCTCTTCAAAAAGAAAAGAACCCACCACATCTTCAATCTTCAATATAATAGAATTATTCCCAATAGCCATAACAAGAGAATTCCATGAATCATGCAAAGAACAAAGAAAAATCTGATATTTCTCCTCCTCATCCATTTTGACACCAACTGATACCAATTGATCCACCAACATATTGAATGTTTCTAGGTGGTCTGTAATTCGTTCACCCTCTTCCATTCTCAAGGAATAAAATTTCTTCCTCAAGAAAATATTGTTCACTAAATATTTGGCTTGATACATCTCACCAAGCTCCTTCAATATTTTATGTGCAAAGGTCTCTTCATAGACATTGATTAAAATAAAGTCTGCTAAGCATAATCTAATTAGACCCTTGGCTTTATGGTCCATAACATCATATTGAGAAGTCGAAGTAGCATCCTCATCAACAACGTCCCACAGATCTCGATCTATCAACAAATCCTCCATCTTTAACTTCCAAATTTCATAATTATTTCCAAAAAAATTATCAACCTCTATTCTCCCTAATGAACTTTGCATCTGAAAATTCTTGCAACGAGATCACAAAGTATCTTCTACACAAGCTTCCACTAAAATATGGATTAGTTCAAAAAACCCAACAAACCACAACTAAAACCAAAGGTGATCAGGCTCTCATACCACTTGTAAGGAAGCTAAGGTAGTGGACCAACTTCCTACACTAATCTTGAGAGGAGGATAATGCAAAACTTTATAGATATTTTTAACAGTTACAAAAACTTAAACATAAATATCATGCATACCACAACATAGTGATTTACGTGGGGAAAATCCTTTTGGGAGAAAATCCCCACAGTCCAAAAGTTACCCAATATATTATTTAGAAATCACAAATATAACAATGTACTTGTAGAGCAAGATTCTTACGGGAGTATCACCAACCAGAGATCTAGAGGCAACATGATCGCTATCAAAATCATAGAATACATCACAATACATAGTCATAATACAACACCCTTATAAAATAGGGTTACCTTCTAGGGAAAGTCAAGCCAAAAAAATATCAAGTGTCAGATCCAAGACCTAATGATGAATGGTCTAGATTTACAATAATAAAATATACATACAATTAAGCTTTCGAGGGTGCTTACCCCAAGCCCCAACCAAGGTGCATGACCCCTAGACCCCTGTTGGGGGGATGATCTCTTTGGTCCCCTTGCGGGGGAACCTCGTCACGCGTTCCCCCCATGCTTACATACCAATAGTACTTTATGTAAGTGCAAGGTTGAGACACATTTTACCAATATTAATGTCCAAAAAAATAGGGTCAGGAACCATTCACCCTAGGGCGTATGGGTCCCCTATTTTTCGAGGAAATTTTTTGGATATGTCAGTGTCAGCATTTTAACATTCAAAATTTAGGTTGCAAATATCAACTATCAAAATTTATTTTTTAAGAAATTAAAGAAATGCCTATAAACACCTACTTATTGCATCATTTGAAATCTAACAAGCACTAAGGAGAATTTATGAGCAATTATTATTGTCAAGAGCACTATCAAGCAAGTCAAGAGAAACATTCAGAGCTTTATTGCAATAATTCAAGATCCTAACATCATGTCAAATCCTATGTGAGTTTATATGTGTTCATGTTATCATTGTTTTGTGAAGTAACACTTTTTTAGGTCTCCAAAGCATTCAAGCAAGAAAGATTCAAGACCTTGAAATGATGTCATGAATTCAGTCCTTCAAGGAAGCCCTTGAAGGTTGGTGAGTTGCAACACTTTGTGATTTCATCATTCCTTCCTATCCATTATCATTTTATCATTGATATTTCCATTATGGAAATGGAAACAATTACATGGGATTTGAGAAAGGAAAGCCCCTAAATGGCACAACATATTTTCTCTTTGTGAATGTCCAGATATTAGGTTTAAAGAGGATTGAAGGAAGATTCAATACAACGTGTTCATTTATTGCAATTGAAGCTCTACACCTTATCAACTCACAAAAACTCGCCTATTGAATTATCCGAAAGTGTTTTGAAAACTCTGCAATCGGGAATTAGAAGCTCAGATCTATTATCAGAGGAACTTGAAAATAAAGAAAAATAATCCTATAGGGACCCATATTCCCTTGGGTGAACTAGTCCTCCTATGCACATTGAAACCAAATTTTCTAGGTAGGTACACAGTCCTCTACACTTCCCAAATCTCCCTGTAAGTTACTATTTTAGTCTATTGTTTGTTGTTTTTTGGATTATTGTATTTTACATATTAGGGCACATAGTTTAATTAGGTTAATCATAGTCAATCAATTCCAATCCATTCCAATCCCCAAATTGATGGAGATCCATGCCTGATTGGCTCACCTTCATTGTTGAAAGTCAATCTATATGCCTTGTTGATCTCCATCTCAATGAAACCCTAGGAAAAGGTCTTGAATCCTATTGTTCTAAGCACTTAGGACTAAGATTCCCCCTTTTTTATAGATTTCAATTTTAATAAGCCTATTTGACATATAACCCTAGATCTAAAAATGTAATTTATTGCACAGATAAAAACTAAAAGTATTAGAAAAAATTCAAATCTAAGAATGAGATATAGAGAGGAAATTATGAATGATATTTGAGCCTATTTTGCAAGGAAAATGGTTTTGGGCACCTTAGAATAGGATGATTTATTTTCAAATATGAAGATTCTAAACTATAGGTTACAATTTTCTTTGTGCCTTCTATGACTATCTTCTATTGAAACTTTCAGATCTGACCTACACACATGAAAAGAGGGGGAAAGGTTGTGTTGTATAGGATCTTGCCTAAGTCAAATTTTTTTTTTTGTATTTCTACCTCCATGTACAAAAAATGATGATGATCAAGAGGGCATACCCTAGGTCAAGCAAAAACTAAAACAATAATAGTGGACTAAAATGATAAATGACAATATTACCTTGATGAAGTGATGTCATGCAATAAGCTGCCATAAATTTTGATTCATGGATGTCTTGATTGTTTGATATACCTACAAAAGGTTAATTCATAAAAAATAATAGATTGTTGTAGCTAGCATGTAAAAAATAACTCAAAACTTCTTCATAATTGAGCATGATCGATCATAAAATCTCCTTACACATAATTGCTTCATTCTTCTTCATGTCTTGCAAGCATGATGTTGATTGATGAAAGTGGTAATAATGTTGTTGATTCTGCCCTTGAATTGTCTTGACTAATTAAAGGATCTTTTATTTTTCTCTGTAAAATTTCTAGGATTGAAATGGTGAAAAGGCTTATATTTATATGTAATTCTTCTAATTTCTTGAAAATAAAATATTGATACCCGACAAAAAAAAATAGATTTTTAAATGTTAAAATGCCAACATCAACATATTCAAATTGGGGCCAAAAAGGGTTGGACAAGGGGGCATTGGGTACCCTAGTCTAGACCCATCCTTTTGGGGGCCTTAAATATTGGGGAAAATGTTAAATATTTGTTTTCAATCCCATCTTTTAATTTTCCAAAGATATTTATAAAACAAGAAAATTAAATGCATAATTAGGTCCAAGCACACCATGGGGGAGCTAAAGCTAGTGTTAAATTATCAAGGGTGATAATTTTAAATGCTACAATTAGTATGGATTTTTTCTTGGGATTTCCTCAAACACAAAGAGGTAATGATTATATTATGAGATCTTGATTCCAAATTTTCAAAACAAGTTCTAGTTCGCTTAGAAATCTTCACAAACCACTTGATTATATTAAAATTAGCTAAGTATGGGATCCCAATTCCAAAAACATTTTTTTACCCAATGTTTTTCATGCAATATCATTTGGGTCCATAAGAAATCTTGCATCAATTAAAAATATTTCCTTTTAGTTCAATTGCTTTTTTTTCCCTTGAGTTTGTTTGGTTTGTTGTAGTAAGAGGATTTTTCATAAATAAGTTTGGAAATATGATGATGTCACCTTGTAGAAAGAGCTTGATGTGTATCAGTAGGTCAAATTTGATGAATATTTGAAAAAAAATGGCTAAGTTATGACTTTGTGGAGTTTTGGATTGTTGAGCTAATTATGGGCTTTTGGGTGGCAACAAAACTTTTGCAAAGGATTCTAAGTGAACCCAAACTTTGTTCAACCTATGTTTTTATCACTTCCATTAGGTTTTTCTACATTGTGAGAATATAGTGATCAAGTGGTTTGTGGAGGCTTCTAAGTGAACCAAAACTTGTTTCATTCAAATGCTTTGTTAATTCTACTAGATTTTTTGTCTTGCAAGAATATGGTGATCAAGTAGTTTGCAAAGATTTCTAAGTGAACTAGAACTTGTTTAGACAATTTTTTTTGGTTTTGATAACTTCCCCACACACCAAATTTTTCATGTAGCAAAAACTATGATTTCATATGCCTTTGTGGGTATTTCATAGCCATCAAATGTGGGTAAACTCTAGTGAAATGAACCTTTAACAGTTTATTGAACCAATTTCGATGAATAGTTTTATTGATGACATCAAAATGATGCTCAATGATGTTGAAGTGTGTATGTATTTTATGAAATTACAGGCCAAATATTTACCAAAGTGGTATTTCATGTATGAACCTATTAATTATGGATTTTCACTCGCTACTACATTTGTGGATTTCTTGCTTGCAACTACACTTGTAGGTTTTTGACTTGCTACTGGAATTTGGAATTTCTATAGTAATTTAGTTTTTATAACTACCAAGAGTAGTTTTAATTCACCTTTTGAGCCACCAATGGATAAAGGGAAGAGGAATGATTTTATTTGGGGATCTTTTTGGGAAGTTGCAAAGTGGTGAAAAAGATCAAGAATGATTTGATTGTGCTCCTATAATGAATGTTTCTTCCAAACATTATAGTTTCAATTTCGTTGTAATTTGAACATTTTATTTTATGTTGAACATTGGATTTGGTTGCGTGATTGGGAAATTTGATAAGATTCCCTAATCTTGATTGCATTAATGGATTACCAAGCTTGCACACAAGAGGACCTATGAACATCATCCATTCATATTGTATACACCTAAAATCGGTCAAGATAATCAATTAATTAAGTACAAGGTATTTAATTAATAAACCCTCTTAATTCGTCTACTTATAAATAAATTGAAAAATTTATTTATATAGTTCACTATATTAAATTCTTTCTAAAATCATTTTCTTCATGATTTAATAAAATAAACAAATCTAACTAATTTTTTTTATTTGATTAATTCCCTCTCATTAAATTTGAATTCCTAAATTCAGTTTTGTTGCATTTGTACATAATTTTCTAACCTCCTTCCACCTCATCTACCACCTCAGCATGTGTCTAATGAACTTAAATATTTCTAATTTCTAAATAGGGATTTCCATCAACAAACTCCTAACAATATTGGAGACACATGGCTTCTCCTTTTATTTGACACCCTTCAACACTTGGCCATTTGTCTCTTTGTCGACCTCCTATAATGATCTTAACAGCTAAGCCTTTACAGCCATGATTCAAAGGTTAGACATCTAACCTGAATAGCCATCTTAACCATCATGAAGGTACATTTAAATTTTCAACCCAGGGATGTGAAGTTGAAATGGGTCAACACAGTATGTGCACTAGAAATTTCAAAGTAGTCACCTTCGTTCTACAGCTAGGAAAGACTTAATATTGAAATTAAATTGCATGAAAGGAAATAAAGTAAATGCTTAATATTACTCAATCAAATCTAATCTGAACATGCATAATAGGAATGAATATATGAGCAGTAAATAGGGAACTACTCTGCCCACCTTGGCTGCAGGAACAATCACAAAATGGACTTCTAGTGGTTGCAGGAATAGTCAATGCCAGATTCTTACTAAGTACTAAACATAAGCTAGAGCTAATCTATCTAAGCTAATGGATTACTCACCAAGTGGGTCCCCTTGGATGAGTATCCTCTAAAACCAACACAAACTTAGATTAAACTCAGATGCTCAATTCAGAATCTCATTTCATTCATTAGGAAAATGCAATTATAAAAGAGTGTGTCTGGTATTCTCAGCTTATATAATAACTTGGTGATAAACTCCTTAAGAAGGAGGATCCAAATCTAATTAATCAGCAACAAGGTAGTCAACTCCCACAACTGAGAGGACACCATTTAGGGAAAGCAAGAAAGAGAGTGGAGAAGAGGTTACGCATGCAGGGGAATATGTTCAGACACGCAGGTCCAAATGTGAACTCGACCACTGCAGTAACGCCCGCATTGGTCAATGTCATTAAAGATTGGCACAAGGTAGTTACATGCGGCTGACAAGGGAATCTTCCACCAATGTTATCTAGTTGACCATCGCGCGCATCCTCTGCATGAACAACTAGCAGCTGCATTCCTTAACTTAGCATTGCCAATCAAGTTTGCATGGAAATGTCAGTACACATAATAACTGCATGGCTAAAATTATCTTAAAGAACATCCATCAATCACATGCAAGATAATATATATAGTTCACATATCAAGTCAAATATCATTAAAACTGACAGAGAGGAAATTAAACCCAAATTTTTGAAGGTTTGAAAGAAACTATATGAAAGTATCAGCATGTAATATTAAAGTTCATGATAACTTCAGAAAATAAACCATAGATTCTACCCATAATTAACCCAAAAACTAGACTCATCACTCCCCCAGCTTAACGTTTTGTTGGTCCTCCAACAGGGGAAGAGTTATGCTTCTACTTATTCATGGCTCTGAAATCAACAACTGATAATTTCCCAATGTTTGTCTCTGTTGAGGGTGAATCAAGGTTCCAATAGAATCCTCCCAACTAGTTGAGTCTCTTCCATCTCTAGTTTTCCTCTACAATTTCATATCGAAAGAATCTAAAATTCGATACAAGCCACATGAGGATAGGTGGCTGAAAGGTCAGGGGAAGCCATTCTTGCCCTTGTGATCTCCCAATTTGAATATACCTTCCAATTATTTTTAATGCAATAGCATAGTTATGGATGGAATGTGGATCAACTTGTTTTAGCTCATCAATTAATGTGTTCCATCTCTCAGATAAGTATCTCCTCATAGTATCCTATTTTGTTGTTGTTTTGACCTCATATTCACTGTATGTTGCCTCAATCCAAGGCATAATCTTGTTACCATAGCTCGGTCTAAAGAGTATTCTATTCCAGTCTGTATAAATGCTTTTGGGGTTCCTGGATTCTGCTCTAATAGCCAAAGGAGTACTGGATTCCTTCCCCTTATAAGCATTATATTGTTCACCCCAGCTAATTTCATTTTGTACCCATGACATAAATGCTCTCAATTGGGTGTCCCCCACATAAAGCAACGAGTTCCAATCTTGGTCTTTACTGACAATAAAATTGTGTAAATAAAATTCACATAGAAAAATTTTCATTTTTGGGGAGGCAATTTTGTAAGCATTATAAAATTTCATAGAGGTTTCAATTGAAGGATTCAAACCTGAAATGTGTCTTGAGAGTTTAAAGGAGAGATACTTTTCCTTTAGGTGCAGGGCATAAACTCTTGGTGGTGTTCTGCATACTATAATTTGTGGCACCAAGGTCGCAATATTGTTCATCCTTTCTTTCAAAGAGGCAATCTCCTGATTCTTCTCCTCGACGATCTCATCCTTCTCTTCAATTTCCTTTTTTAGTCTTTTCTTCTCCTTCTTCCATTCTTCCTCTTGTCTTTGTATTTCTTTCCACAAATTTAAAAATGTTGCACGAACTATAAAACCAGGGGATTGTGGATTCCAACCAATATCTTTGTTGATGCTCCATATAGTACCAATTGCATTGATTTATGCGGTCCAAGAGGTTTTGATCGCGGGGGTACACTTTCTTCTTCCACTTCCTATTGCACGGCTTCTTCTTCATGTCCCTGTAGTTGCTGTAGGAACTCTTGTTCTTGTTGTAGGAGCTCTTGATTTTCTTCATGCTCTCAGGTTTCTACTTCTACAATGGCAGCAAGATCTTCCAAGGTCATCTTTGTTGCTTCTTCAAACACCTCATTTTCTTTAACAGTTTCCTACCCCATTGGGGCCTCTGCACTCTCATGTGATGTCCTTTTATGCCTAGGGCTTTTTATTGAAGGCGTATCAATAATAGGTGTTCATTTCTCATAAGGGCTCTCATGTTTTTCTTCGGCTGCAAGATGAATTGTGCTAGCCTTTCTCTTTCTAGTACTTGGCACCTTCCTATCTTCAGGCTGGGTTTTGACTTTTCCTTTTTCTGCTTGTGCCCTTCTTTTCTGGGCCCTAGTTCTCAACAGGGTCCTAAGAGGGACATCATCGTTAGAATTTGAGGAAGAGATTTTTCTTCCAAAGTGCTCAATTTTTGAGGAACCAATGTCTATATTTCCTTTTGCTACAAGAGGGGTCATATCAGCACCAGAGGTCGAAGCACTAGGGGTGGCTTCGGTCATTCTTAATTTTCTACCAGACCTATGTGCTCGAGATGAAACCCTAGGTTGCAACAGCTCAAGTCTGAATTGATCAATGTTTACAAAATCCTCCTAGGACATTCTAGGTGTAGCATCATGCCGAGATTTTACAACCAATAATTTAATTAGACAATGATGTGAAACAGAGTTATACCTACCTGAGTTTTCGTTTCCATGATAGAGAGAAGGTTGTACAAGATATTAGGTACGTTCATCTTCCTTCCATGCCTCATATGACTCGGCAATTTGAAATGCATCGAATGTGGGTTTGACAATCGACCCTCACAAGTGATATATCTGATGATGTAGACAATTTCTTGCTTCCATGGTTCAGGTAGAGAGAGTCTCTTAGCACCCTATTTGTAAATAGTGATCGGGAGATCACCATGCACTATGAATATAGCCCTGGCTGACCTAGCATCTCTCGAAACAGGGTAAGGTTCACCGTCAGCTGGCAACCCAATTACCTCTACAATTTTGTCCTCTATTGCGACAACCTCGATCCCTTTCACAATGGATTTTCCATATGAGAATATATAGGAAAACTCCAAAGCAATCCTCTCGTCGAAACCATCCAGTTTAAAGAAATAATCCATCCAGCCACAATTTTGAAATGTTTCTAGACACTGTGCATCCTGCAACAAAGTGTCATGAGTTGAGGGCTCATTTCGGATGAGTCTGCCTCCCATTATCTATAACCAATTTGTTACTATGTAAGATTTTCTTATGTGATTCTCATTTGTAGGAAAATTCCTTCCTGCACTCCTGCTAGTTGAATTGTCGACAAAATTCCCTTACTCAGTTTTTAGAAATTACCATTTACATTTAAGGATTATGACAGGGAAAGAAATGGTAATACAAGAATGAAAGGAAATGGCGGAGGTAGCTTAGTGTCGCATCAGATCATATATGAAATTTCAAATCAGCTGGGCCAGGTCATGGACTGACATATGGCAGTAAATTTGTATCTTTGGTACCCCTCCCCCCAACCTAAATTTGGACATGTGTCCACACATGTGAAATGGTAGCAGCGATTTGACAGGGGGAGTATGTGAACATCCATACTAACATACAGTAATTAAATGAAATGCTCTAAAAGATAATTAAAAATGAAATTAATGTGCACACACTTGAGGTTGTACAAACATGATGGCATAGAGGATTCATTGCAACAATCTTGGAGAAAGTATTGTTTGCCTTTTTAAGTAATAATTGAACAATTAATGATGATGAGGTGAAATGGAGTGAAGTGGGATGAAGTGATGGAAGAGAGAGAAAGGTGGTACGGATGGACAGATGGGCGGGTGGGTGGAGAAATGGACTTCTACAAATGTAGAAGTCTTTATTATGACAAGTACGTGCCTTAATCAGATAGAAGGAGGGACACTAGGTCCACCGCCTTCGGCTACAGGAACTTATCAACTATAGGAACTGTGCTTGGGTGTTTCATGCTAGATAAACTGCTACACGAACTCTTCTTTGGAAGTTGGCTTATGATATAATCTGAGACGGTGTCCATTGACTAGTAATTTGAATTTGACAAGGTTAATGGTGGTGAGTTGCACAACTCCATTAGGAAATACCTCAGCAACTTAATATGGCCCTAGCCACCTTGTCTGCAATTTTCCCACATTATCCTGATACCGTGATTCATAAAGCAAAGCCCAGTCACCTGGCTGAAATTTATTTTCTTTGATAAATTTATCATGCCATTTGACTCGTTGATTCTACACTACTTCAGTATGGTGCATGGCTGATTTTCTCATCTCATCCAATGTATTCAGCTGCATGATCCTTTTTGTATGTGCCTTATAAATTTCCATTCCTAATTCAATTGTAGTTCTGAGGGTCTTGTGCTCGAAATTAATAGGCATCATGGTTGTCTTTCCATATAATAGCTCAAATGGGGTGAAGCATGTGTTTGTCTTCCAAGTGGTTTTTTAAGCCCATAATGCTTCTAATAATCTATTTGCCCAATCCTTTTTGTGAACATGTACTATTTTGGTTAGGATGGCCTTAATCTCTTTGTTTGTCACCTCAACTTTTCCATTTTCTTGAGGGTGATATGGAGTGGAATTTATGTGCCTTATGTTGTATTCATTAACTAATGTTGTAACAAGTGTTGATGTGAATTGAGCTCGTTGATCAGTTACTATTTCTCTGGGCACTCCATACCATGTAAAAATTTCTTCATAAAGAAATTATGCAACTTTGTTGTCTCTAGCATATTTCATGGCTTTGACTTCTACTCACTTAGTTACATAATCAGTACATACCAAAATATAAGACTTATCATTAGATGGAGGATCAATGGGTCCCACAAAATCCAATCCCCATTTGTCAAAAGGAGTGACCAATACTTGGGGATAGAGTGGCATCTCATATGCCTTTTTTGGCCTGCCCATCCTTTGGCATCTATCACATTTCCTTGTATATCTTCCTGCATCTTTGTGGAGTGTAGGCCAATAGTATCACGTGTTCAAGATTTTCATTGTTGTCCTCTTGGTTGCAAAGTTTCCTCCACATGGTTCATCATGGCATGCATGTAGAATATCATAGGTCTCATCTTCCCTCATACACCTCATTACATGATCTGGTCCAGTATAAAACAAGCATCCAACTATCCATGAAAAAGGGAAAGATTTTTCAATCAACACTCTTCTCTCTCGTGGGGAGAAGTGGGGGGGAACTCTCCCTGTCACAATGTAATCGACTATGTCAACATACCAAGGTGTCTACAAACTAATAGATAATAGATGCTCATTAGGGAAGGAGTCATCTATGGCTCGACTATCTTCTGATGTGGTCAAGCTTGAAATAAAATCCACAACAACGTTGGCCTTCCCTAGTTTGTCCACAATAGTTATGTCAAACTCCTGCATCAACAACAACCATCTGGCCAACCTTCCTAAGATTAGGGGAAGATTAGGGGTTTTTTCATGAGGTATCTAATGGTTGCATGATCAGTGTGTACAAATATCTGGTAACCTGTTATATAGTGCCTAAATTTATTCAAGGCATAGATCACTGCCAACATCTCTTTCTTTGTTACCATGTAATTGAATTCAGCCCCTTGTAAGTTTTTGTTGATAAAATAAATGGCGTTTTCAATAGCTCCTTATTTTTGTCCTAGGACTGCTCCTATGACATAATTTGAGGCATCAGTATGGATGTGAAATGGGATTTCTCAATTAGGTCCCTTAAGTACAGGAGCATGAGTCAGAGTTGTCTTTAAATCAGAAAATGTTTTATCACAGCCTTTTGTCTAATGAAACTCAACATCTTTAGTCAGGAGACTATACAGTGGTGTTGTTGTCTTGCTAAAATCTTTGATAAAACACCTATAATATCTTGCATAGCCTAGAAAACTCCTAACATCCTTCTATTTTGCAGGTGTGGGAATATTAGTACTTACCTCAATTTTTGCAGGGTCAACTTGAATATCGTGGTGTGAAATGTAGTGGCCAAGTACTACTCCCTCTTGCATCATCATGAAGATTTTCTCACTATTTAGAGATAGATTCTGGTCTTCACATCTCTGTAGAAATTTCTTTAAATTTTCCAATGCTTCATCAAAATTTGCACCATAGTTAGTAAAATCATCCATATAGATCTTCATGCAGTCAAGGGAGATGTTTGAAAATATGTTGATGAATGCTCTCTAAAAAGTTGTTGGTGCATTGCATAACCCAAAGGGAAGTACTGAATAGGAATATGTCCCCCATGGACATGTGAATGTAGTCTTCTCCTGGTCTTCTGGTGCAATTTGAATATGATTGTAACCACTGAATCCATCAAGGAAAGAGAAGTGTTGCTTACCTGCAAGAGAGTCTAGGACTTGATCTACAAAAGGCAAGGGGAAATGGTCCTTTTTAGTAGCAGCATTTAGCTCCCTATAGTTGACACAAACTCGCCATTTTCAACCCTTCTTGGGCACAATCACCAATGGAGACACCCATTGGTTGTCTAAAATTGGGTAGATAAATCCTACGTCTAATAGATTTTGCAGCTTTGTTTTGACAGTCTCTCTTAATGCAAGGTTTATTCTTCTTTGTGGTTGCCTTATAGGTGTACAATCATCTTTGATATATATCTTATGAGTGCAGAGCTTTGGATCGAGTCCCTTCATATCATGGTATTCCTAGGCAAATGCGTTTTCAACAAATTTTCCAATGTCAACTGTTGTCCTTCACTCAATTTACTGTTGATATTCAAACACTTTCCTTTGGATACTTGTACTTGTGTAACTAACTCAATCATAGCTACATCATTAATACATGGTACCTTAATTTCATGTGGCAGTATTGGGTGGAACATACCTGTTACTATAGGAAGTCTAGTTGTTGGAAGTGTGGCTGCAAGAAGTTCGTCTGCAGAGACAGTGGCTGTAGGAAGTTTGTTTGCAATAAAAGTGGTTGCAAGAGAATCGGTTAGAACTAACATAAGTGTTTGTACGAGGTCCGTAGAACTAGACGCACGAGTAGGTGATGCCTCCTCTACTTGACAATGGTTTTGAATGATACTAGATAAAACTTCATCTTCATCTTGAAGCTGTAGGAAAATACTTCTTCCAAGCATCATAAGTTGCACCACATAGTTAACTTCTTTGGCCTCTTCACCAATATGTGGCCATACAGAACTATCTTTATCATCGAATGGCTGAGCAGGGGGGTAAAGAACAAGATTTTTAGTGGTCCTGCCATCATAAATGGTCATATCACCTGACCGACATCCAATATAAGTGTTTGCAGTTGCTATGCATGGTCGACCAAGGATAATGGGATACTTGCTAAGTGTAGCTTTGGGAGAAAGAACTGTGAAGTCATCTGGATACTCCCAAGAGTCTAAGATCACCACAAGTTCTTCTACCATGCCATCAGGATTAACTATGGAAATTTCAGCAAGCTGTAGGATGGTAGGAGTGGATCTCATGTTTGTAATATTTAGTTGCTACAGGATGTCCTTAGTCATCACATTGATTTCCGTACCTAATTCAATCTAATCATTCTTTATGTTTATCCCATTTATAATAACTTCAACTACAAGACTACCTAGATTATTGTACTTGGGGATAGTTACTTTTCCAAGCATGATGTCAGCAAGCTGCCCCACTACATGAACTGTAGTTGGGTACTTCTTTTTCCTGCCCGATTTCTTTAGGCATGCTTCTTTAATTTCTTTCCATAGATAGGGACATATTTTATGGCCTGGAACAAGCGTATCTAGACACATATGTGCTTTAGTTGATCTAGAATATCAAAAGTGGTTTCCTCCTTATCTTCCTTTTGCTTGGCCACTTCCAATCTCTAGGGGAATGGTGGCTCTTGTGTTGTTTGCTTTCAGGATTTTGAGGTGCACAAGGCTGAATGGGATTAGTCAAAGATTCTTCTTGCTCTTCCATAGGAAGCTCAGTGATAATGGGGTTGTAAGAAGCTGATAGGGTTGTTCCTGAACATAGACATATGTCACTTAAACTCACAACATATGCAAGGAATTGGTTTGGATTAGCAGAATATACAGGTTGCTTTTCATGGTTTATTATTTGGGTTGGGTGTAGGCTGGGCTAGTAATTGAGTAGGTCTAGGTATATTTTCATTTCAATTAGCATATGGAGGCATTAAATTAGGTTTTTGAAATTGAGAAGATGGTTGTATGTAGTTGGTTATCTGATTTGGTCATTGTTGACCACCTCTCCATTGAGATGTTTGTTACCAATTTCCCAGAGGTGGTTGCCAAGGTCTTTGAAACTGGTGCCAATTCCCTTGAGGTTGTTTCCACTGAGGTGATGAACTTTTATAATTGGACCAGGCATTTGGAGGGTTACCCCAAGACTGTGGTGGATATTCTCCATAATTGGATGGACAGGGTGGTTGCCACTGGTTACCAGATGAATAAGAATTATAATATGGTCCAGCAAAAGATAATGGATTTGGTGGCATACCTTGTCTTGAAGCCCATGGCCTTTTCTATGCAACAAAGTAGACTTGGTCTTCCTCAGTCTAGATTGGTTTGAATTCAGGTGGAATATGCTTACTGTCAATGTTAGCTATCACCTTGCATCTACAGTATTTCTTCTTCTATCTACAATAGGGACAATATTCTGTCAATATTGCCTCTGCCTCCTCATGTTTCTTCTTAGCTTGAAGTGTATCTAGCTGAGTAGCTAGATTGTTGATGATATCCTGCTTGAAATCTTCCAATAAATTAGTAATCTCCATCCTTGAGACTCCATTGCTGGATAACTTACCATAGAGGATTGGTAGGCTCTTCCTTTCTTTGAAGCTTCCCTAGAATAGTTATGGCATATCTTCTTGATATCCTCCCAAGGGACTTGAGTGATATCTCCTCCTACCATTAGGTCCAAGGCATCAGTGCAGCTTTCACTAATTCCTCTCAGGAAAAGCAACTTTTGTGAGTCTTCATTGAGTGTATGATATGGAGATTTCTGCAGACAAAACATAAACCGTGAAATGAAATCCTCTAGGCTCTCATCTTCTTTTTGTTACATTCTAAAAATGTCACCTCCTCTCATATCACTACCCTTGCAATACTCCTTGTATTTTTCAAGGAACTTTGTCTTCATATCTTCCCAAGTTTGCACAATGTTTATGCCGAGGCTCATAAACCATCTCAATGCCGCCTCTTTCAAAGTGGTAGGAAATAGCTTAAGTCTATGGGCATCAGTGGTATAGTCATAGCTTCTGCAGAGTATATCAAACTCAAATAGGAATGTATCGGGATCTTTTGTGATAAGTCCATAGAACTTAGGAAGGACTAAAGTAGGGATATTCTTGAGGTTGTCTACTTCATTTTGTTCAACAATGGGAAAAGGGAAAGTTGGTTGGTTCTATCTATTAGGCCTATCTCCATTTGCATCAGCCATGCCTTCTTGATGAAATTCTAAATAAAAGGTTCTTCAACAGGATTTTGATCTTCAAGGGAAACTTTAGAATTGGTCAAGTTTGGGAATATATCAGCAAAAGGTTGTCGCTCTTCTTCTTCTTCATTTTTGGGCAGATTTGGAAGCTCTACTAATTGAAATGGCTCTAGATTATTAGGAAGGAATCTCCCATAAGCATCTCTTCTTCTTCTATGCATGCAGTATCAACTCACACAAAAAGAATGGGTGAGAAAGAATAGTGGGTCATAACTTCTAACACTAAGAGAAAACTCTGGAAATACTATAGCATAAAAAACTACCAATGACTCCAAAGGACTCCCTAGTTTGACACCATCCCCAGCAACGACGCCAAAAATTTCGGCCTCCTACAATGATCTTAACAACTAAGCCTTTGCAGCCATGATTCAAAGATTGGACATCTAACTTGAATATCCATCTTAACCATCATGAAGGTACCTTTAAATTGTTAACCCAGGGGTGTGAACTTGAAATGGGTCAGCACAGTATGTGCACTAGGAACTTCAAAGTAGTCACCTTTGTTCTACAACTAGGAAAGACTTAATACTGAAAGAAAATTGCATTAAAGGAAATAAAGAAAATTTTGAACATTACTCAATCCAATCTAAACTTAACATGCATAACAGGAATGAAAATCTGAGCAGCAAACAGGGAACTACTCTACCCGCCTTGGCTGCAGGAACAGTCATAGAATGTGTTGGGGATAAGGATTCGGTTCTGTCATCAAGATAGTCATCTAAGATAGCAGTGCCTTAGTGATTTCAATTCAAAATCACAACAAAGACACAAAAAACTGTACCATAAAGTGAAAGTAGGCACAGTTGATCCCCCATTGGTCCTCTGAGAGAAGTGAATGCAAACAGAAAGCAGATTCAACATAAACAGATAACCATGAAAGAAAAAGCAATGAACACACAGATATACGTGGGGAAAACCCTTTCGGGTAAAAAACCCCACCCTCCAAAACACTCAGCTCAGATTATGTTATTCAGTAAAAGGATTACAATACAAACATACAGAGCTATGCTCTTCCAGGAGTGTTACATATTGTCCAACAGGAGAATACAGGTAGGCAACAAAACCATAACCTTCATGTAGTTACAATGACATACATCTGTCATACTACATAGATTCCCTTCAGCTCCTCTCAAAAAACTATCACAGCCAGCCTCATGGCTAGCCCAGCCTCTTGGCCTCACAGGTTCACATCTTACCAGATCTGAGAGTCAAAGTGTTCACTGTTGAACAACTCGAACACTCTCAGCCTCTCTCTGTTATCGCTCATTAACATCTCAAACTGCACACCAGATTATATATAATCTTGCACCATGTGCATACTTGTTCAGCCCATCCCTGCCTGCAATGGTCAACCAGGATAATAAATTATCCACCTACAAGCAACGACCATTCCCTGATAATGTGCACCGCTTAATCCGCAAGCATCAAGCCATGCAACATTAAAACTAGTCGTAGACATGTCCGTCAACCTCCATTCAATAATGCAGCCCAATCGCACTCAGGAAATAACCATACAGCCAATCAGATCACAAAGCTCATGCCACATGTCGCCATCTCATTTGTATATCGCTACTGACTATCGGTCAAACCGGTCCAACTCGGTCAACCGAGTTCCAAGCTCATCCGAGCTCCAACCACATTACCATCAGGCTCAAAAATACCTGTCGTGGTATGGTGGTGAGCTCGCCCAAGCTCACTCCACCATTTACCACACTACTGCTGCCCTGACTGTTTCGCCTCGCAGTATGGAGGTAAGCCATCCGAGCTCCTTTGAGCTCTAGCCCAAGCCTTCATTGTGCTTTGTCTTCTCCTTTCTCTTCATCCAACCAGATGCAACCAACTAGACATGTGTCACCCTGTCATTCGCCTGTCGCTCTGACACCGAATGCAACTCGGTCAAACTCTGCCCCGAGCTCATCTGAGCTCCTACCGCACTACCGCAGCCATGATGGCCTTGCCTCATAGTATGGTGGTAAACGCCTTGGCAGACTACTAGCGGTCTTACCACGACCACCACGGTCAGCCATCTCACTGGCTGCGGTATGGCAGTAACCACCAGCCAAGCCACTGGCGGTCTTACCGCGACCACCGCGATCAGCTAAAGCACTGGTCGCGGTATGGTGATAACCGCCAGACCCAACCACAAGTGGTCTCACCATGCTACCATGGTGAGACGACCCACCGCTTGCGGTATGGTGGTAATCTCCAAGGCCACCACTAGCGGTCTCACCGTGCTACCGCGATGAGTTGACCCACCACCTGCGGTATGGCGATAACTACCAAGACCACTCCTGGCAGTCTCACTGCACTACTACAGTGAGTTGACCCACCACCTGCGATATGGCGGTCTCAGCGCGCTACCGCGGTGAGTTGACCCACCGCCTGCAGTATGACGGTAACCGCCAAAAACAGTCAAAGTCGTTGTGGTAAAGGCAAGGATCAAGAAGGAAAATGCCAAGTCCGAAGGGGAAACAAGCCAGAATGTTGAGGCATAATTTCCCAACATAATGGACTTCTAGTGGCTGCAGGAATAGTCAATGCCAAATTATTACTAAGTACTAAACATAAGCTAAAGATAATCTATCTAAGCTAAGATTACTCACCAAGTGGGCCCCCTTGGATGAGTATCCTCTAAAACCAACACAAACTTAGATTAAACTTAGATGCTCAATTCAAAATCTCATTTCATTCATTGGGAAAATGCAATTACAAAAGAGTGTGGTTGGTATTCTCATCTTATACAATAAATTGGTGATCAACTCTTTAAGAAGGAGGATCTAAACCTTATTTATCAGCAACAAGGTAGTCAACTCCCACTAACTGAGAGGGCGCCATTTAGGGAAAGCAAGAAAGAGAGTGGAGGAGCGGTTACGCATGCAGGGGAATCCATTCAGACACGCAAGTCCAAACGTGGACTCAACCACTACAATAACGCCTGCATTGCTCGATTTCATTAAATATTGGCACAGGGCAGTTACATGTGGCTGACAAGGGAATCTTCTGCCATCATTCTTCAGTTGACCATCATGCGCATCCTCTGCATGAGCAACTGGTGGCTACATTCCTTAACTTAGCATTTCCAATCAAGTCTGCATGGCAATGTTAGTATGCATAATAACTGCATGGCTAAAATTATCTTAAAGAACATCCATCAATCACATGCAAGATAATATAGATAGTTCACATATCAAGTCAAATATTATTAAAACTGGTAGAGAGGGAATTAAACACAAATATCTGAAGGTTTGAAAGAAACTATATGAAAGTGTCAGCATGTAATATTAAAGTTCGTGATAACTTCAACAAATAAACCATAGATTCTACCCATAATTAACCAAAAAACTAGACTCATCACTCTTAAAGGGGACAACCTCCATGATTCCCTCCAGCTTCCTCACTTTCTATCGTCGATCTCTCTGGATCATAATCTTGACCGTCGAATCCTACCACATCACAATATGCCTTGGAAATCCTATAAATGCAACATGATTCTCCAGCTTTTCATAAGACATCTTTGAGAAAACTTACTCTACATAAATCATTTGAGAGCATTAGAGCATTCAGCATTCAGCATTCAGCATTTAGCATAGTATTTGCATATTAATTTAGAATCATGGCTTAGTTCTTAGTTGCATGTCCATTATCATAGTAGTTTTATACAACACTTGCATCATAGTATTTAGAATCATATCCATTATCATATCACCATTATCATTTACAACAAATCACATAGTCTATTAAATCATGTGAGAACTAGGATTCTTGCATTTTTACAGTATCCATTCTCTAGATTGTCATTCTAAAAGTCATAGTGCAAGAAAAATCTGAGAGCCATAAGGAATCAAGGAATCCTTAGATATAGGAAACAATGGAATGGATTTAGGGATTGATTATGTTTTGAATTCGATTAATTATGTGATTCAATTCTCTAATGTAATATGTCTCATTGGTTGTGTGTTGATTATTCAATTATTTACACATATTCACACGACACATTTTGGCGCCCATCATAGGGCCCGAGCCCCATTTTACTAATATTTTTTCTGGAAAGTATGTTTACAATGTTTTCATGTGAAATATTTTAGCATGGCCGTGAGTTCTTTTGACACATACGAAACAACCTTTGGTGCATGCAGGCCCTGTTTTGGCACATCCAGCCTTTTGTTCAGTGCATCCAGACTATCTTTCAGTGCATACAAGGGGTTTTCTAGCGCATTCATTCTATATTTTAGCGCATACATAAATTTTTCTAGCACATACAGTAGTTTATTTAGTGCATTTATGTGATATTCTAGTGCATTGAGTCTTTGTTATGGCACATCTGGTTCATTTTGCAGAAATTCAAAATATCTAGAATTAATCTATATTCTCTATTTTGCAGGTATTGTAAATGCTGTCAGAAAATTTCCTGAGACTATAAGAATGTTTTCAAAGCCCCATAATCTGAAACTACTGATAGTGTTTTTGTAGGGGCTGGAGCTTTTTGTGTCTTCTTTTTAATTAGATTATGAGCCTAGCTTAATTAGAAGGATAATTGAACAAACATGTCTATTGTGTTTGTAGGGTGGTAGGCATATGCTCTCCCCTTAACTGGGTGATCAAAAATCTAGACCCATTCTTTTCATTTTATTACAATTTTATCCTTAGAGAGCCTGCCTAGTGGGAAAAAGTAATCATCCTAGGGAATGACCCAACTAAGAACACGCTAAAGCCAAGCGACTTCCACCTAGTATATAAGTGTGGGTACTTGAGGAAAGTTCAATTCTCATGAGGATTATTTCGACAAGAAGGGCAACAATGGTCTCTTGTCGTATGGATGATCCCCCATGAACGGAATTCCTATACTAGAACCTTTTTTATATATTAAGCCAAAATCCCATTTTTATTTGTTGGTGCAAGAGGTTTAACCTTTGAAGTCATCCCATATTCTTGTGGCTTTTAGTAGAGATGAAAAGTTTGTCATGGGAGATTCATGAGAACTGAAGCTTGGCTGACCCGAGAAGTGAGTATCGAGAAACGGGGAGCCAGTGTGGTCAAGCTTCTAATCATCCACTAAAAGTAAGAACAGTTGGAGTAAAATCCAAGTGAGAACCCAATGAATACTATCCTACACAGCCTTAGGAATTGTACTGGTTTGATGTGTCTTACATGTGTGTTTAAAACAATATTCAAAATAAACATTACACACATAAATGTACAACCATTGATTTAGAAGAACATTCACTCAAACAATTATTTTGCCTCCCTAGAAAATAGAAAAAATCAATCAAACTATCAAAACAGAGAACATTTTTCCAAATTAGCGCATTCATTCCCTGTTCTAGCTCAAATACCACTTTTTTTGGCACATTTGAGTCATTGTACAATGCATTTAATCTTTGTTATAGTGCATCTAAGTCATTGTCCAGTGCATCTGATCCCATTTATAGCGCATTTGCTCATACTTTTAGCGCATTCATTCCCTATTGTGGCACATATACCGCTTGATTTGGCACATCTGAGTCAGTGTTTAGTGCATATAGTCCATTCTTTAGCACATCTGAGGAACATTTTGGCATATTAATGCAATCTTTTAGCTCATTTGTGTCATCTTTTAGCACATCCATACCTTGTTTTAGCGCATCCAATTAATCCAAAACTAGAGAGCTAATTTCATCCCCTATTCATCAGTTGGAGCTAGAGCTCAAGATTCCTGTCAGCACAAAAGCATTCCTCATATACCACTAAGTCTTAAACTTGTTAAAACTTGCATTTACAAGTGAGAATCCTTTACCTAAGCCTTGATCAAACATCTAAAAGTGCCTCATCATCACATCTATCTTTGATTAGCCGTTGAGTTTTACCATCTAGATCAATCATCCTTTATCAGGATTCATCATCCTTCATCCTGAAACAAACGTTGCATAATCAGATTTAACTTGTCCCTTTTGGCACTCCACTAACAATGACCAAAAGCTTAACAAATATTCATCATTTATATGCCCGTTCAAACAAGATCACAAAGACAAAAACTCAAAGAAAATAACTTGAAATGGAAACCCAAACTACCATGGTGGAAGCAGAAGAAAATCCCTTTCATAGATTCCACCAAACTGAAATGATGAAATAATGGATGAGGACATCTTACAAGCTCAACAAGACCCTCAATTTCACAAGTTTGTAGAGAAAATTTTAGAAAAGGATGGAGAAAAATATCTTTTGATGTTGGCCAATCAAGGTGTCAAACTACCAACTAATTTTGATGTCAACCAATTAAAAGAAATTCCCAAGAGGACAGAGGCTGACTCACAAAACATAGATCCAATGGATGCTTTGACCCAACAAATGAAAAATCTCCAACAACAAATCCAAGACATGCAAATGGGAACAACAAAGAGATATTCACTGCAAGATATTTGTCCTTATCCCTTTAACAGAAACATGAACATGATATCTTCTCCACCAAAAACAACATCATCCAAGTTCAATGTTTCTAAATTCTAACAAAGGTTAAATGAGCCCAAATCTAAGCCATCAAACACAAATAATATTGAACAATCCTATCATGTCATGCACCTATCTTCATCTCCCACAAGCCAAAATAAACCTCATGATTCTTCCACTCAAGTTAACGATTCCATCCAACCACCTTCTCCTATCATACCCTCTACATCCAATGATTCACATCAAGATCAAAGTATTATTTCCACTCCATCTAATGATATCAAAATTCCACAAGCCCTTCCAATCTTTGACCAAGATCCCATCTCTCAATAATCTTATGATGATCCCCTCATTTCATTATTTATCCACAATGATCCCCTTTCATCTCAAGAGGAAAGTATCCTTTCAAGTCCTTCCACCTCATCTAATGAATCCATACCCTCTCATGATTCCATCGCATCCCAGGAGCATGGAAATTCTTCCATCCTATCTAATGATTCCCTACCATCTCATGATCAAGATATGCCTTTCACACCACTTCATGATGATTCCATGCTTAATTCATCTCCTACACCTCATGATCCTTCTTCAAGTCAAGATCAAAGTACCTCATCATCTCCATGTCAAGAGCCTATCATCCCTATTTAAGCTATCCATGAACCCCACACCTATGTATTGGGATCTTCCACCTTTATCCACTCTGACTTACTTCCAACACCTATCCTTTCATCCATATCATATCCTCCCCAAAATGGACTCACATCTTGTTTCATAAATAATGCATATCCCATTGGTAAACGAATGTGTCAAAATATGAACTACAAAGGCAAAGGATTAGGCCTTCATGAACAAGGTATCCTAAAACCCCTTTCTACCCAAGAAAATCTATATTCTCATGGTCGTGGCTATACACCTCATTCTCAACCTAAGTATCCTAGTCCATCAAACCTTCCATCTATCCTAGGTCCTTATCCTAGTCCATCAAACCTTCCATATATCCTTGGTCCTTATCATCCAAACCTTAGTTCATAAACCCTTCCATCCATATTAGGGTCCTACATCCTCCTCTTTTTCACCAAGAACAACAAAGGCACACATCCTTTATGCCCTTTCAAAATTCTACCTACATTAACTCATCCATAATACCTCCATATCATTCATCTCAATCCGCCTCCCCCATTGCTTTTGGAAGCAATTTGGGTGCCAAATGTTAAAAGCTTCAATATCAAAATCCACATGTATCAAAGGATCAACATGTCTCCTCGAAGAGTCATGTAAAAATAAAAGAAAATTTGATCCAAAATCAAAGTCAAAAATTCAAAAGGCCACAAAGGCCCATAAATCAAAGTCAAAAATTCAAAAGGCCACAAAGGCCCATAAATCAAAGAGAAAAATATCAAAGGCCACAAAGGCCCATAAAGCAAAAATAAAATTCAAAAACTATGTGGATTCCTAAAAGTCTCTTAGAAGCAATAAAATCTAAATTGGCATCCAAATTTGCTAATCCAAAAGCTTCCTCCAATCTTCCATCTAAAAACCTATCACCTTCCAAATCCATTTTTCCTCCATCACTCCACCACCCTTCAAGGTGTGTGCCAATGTTGATCTTGCCATCCTTTCCATCTATCCATCAACAAGCCTTCCAACCTCCTATCCATTATCCAACATCCATCCCCCATTATCCTCCTTTAATCCAAAGCTTCGCATAAGTCCTTAGCTTCGTCTATCATGCCAACATTTATGAGTATAATTCCCATCTCCATGGATTATTATAACACACATTCGAGGGATATTAGTCATGAAACTTGATGCTTAGTCCATTCCTCCATCTCTCTATCATGCATATATTATCTTCCATATTTGTCTCCCTGTCCATATCCTATCTTCTATATTCCTCTTGCACTCTATACTTGGGGGCAAGTTTCATCCATCTTATCATTCATAGTCATTATCCTCTCTATGTTCATTCCCTTACATTTTCACCTTTAATCTTGACAAGGTTAAGGATCTTCTCTAACATCATGCATCTTATCCTATGCACTTTATCCAAACCTTCCATACCATATCCTCCATCATGTATCTTATCCTATATTGTGGGGCATCTTGTTTCTTCAATTGGTCATCTCATTCCATCTTAAATGTCCTAGAAAAATCAAAACATTTTCCAAAAAAAAAATCAAAAAATCAAAACATTTTCTAAAAAAATAAAATCCAAAAAAGTCAAAAAAAAATTAAAATAAAATCAAAAATTAAAAAAATTCCAAAATCCAAAACAAAATCAATAAATTGTATGCTTTTGTAATAATTGGTTGTTTCTCACTGGGGAGAAATCTTGAACTCATTGGGGGCAATCAACTTTGAGCTTAAAGCAACGGACAAACAACAGTAAGACAACAACTCAAACACATCAATCATGGCAAACTCAACATTGAACATCGATCACAAATTTTAAAAAATCAACCATCCAAATCAACAACCAGATTAGTCTAAACCAATCTAAATGGATGATACTCTTTTGAAGCATGATTTAATCACTTTAGCATGAATGGTCAACTGTTGTATCTTGATTGTTGATATCATTTCTCTAGAGCAACTCATTGATGTCATGGACTAGAGAAGCTATGAAGGAGTATGATTTTTCTTTGTCTGTTGTTTGTGTGTTAATCATTACTACTATGCAAATTGTCATAGGAAGTTCTCTACAAGGTATCACTGATGAAATTCTAGATTTGCATAGGAAAGGGATTAACTCTTGTTTGTTTTACGCAAGCGGTACTCAGGCCATCTCGGTCAATTATGCCTAGATGATTGTGTTAACTTGCAATATAAAAAATCATGGAAGTAGTACTCAAGTCATCATGGTCTAATTATACCATCGATGTTTGTACTAACTTTCAACATAATAAAGGCTCAATGATGATAAAAGCATGACAAATTGGCTAATAGAATGACAACCTTGCATACTTAGATTTTGCATGGTTAAGAGTTTTTGCATCTGCATTATCATATCAATCACATCTCATCTACATAATAAAATCCATCTCATGCATCATAAAGCATCACCCATAAGGAAATAAAATCACCTCAACCCAATCATTTCTTCCAATTTCATCTAATCAATCCATCAATCCATCCAATGATTTCTTCCAATTTCTTCTAATCGATCCATCAATCCATCCAATCATTTCTTCCAATTTCTTATAATCAATCCATCACCTCAATCCAATCATCATCTTCATCAAATCCATTCCATCCATCCTCTTCTATCATTCCAAGCAATAATCCAAATGCAAGTCAATCCTTAATCCATATCAATTCGATCAATCAATCTTGTCAAATGATCTATTCGCATCAATGGTCTTGATCCTGATCGTGATCTTGTTGTAAACCCAATCAATCAACCAATCAAACAATCATCATCATTTTATCATTGAACCTCACCTATCATGAGGTCAATCATCATCATCCTATCATTGACCCTCACCTATCATGAGGTCAATCATTATCTATCCTATCATTGATCCTCACCTATCATGAGGTCAATCATCATCTATCGTATCATTGACTCTCACCTATCATGCGATCAATTATCAAACATCATCATCATCATCATCAATCAATCAATCAATCAATGGTTTACAGCTTGACAGGGGCAATACCTTGTTTTTTTGAATCATTTGTAAATGCGTTCTTGCTTGCTTGCATGTGTTCTCAATCTATCTTGCATTTGTATCAAATATGTATCATTCCAGCTAATGTTCATACGTTGTAAATTACTCAATCAGCTCAGCACACACTCTCTCAATTGCAAAAGTGCATCAATTAATCAATTTCTCAAATTGGTAGGATCAATATTATTTTTTAGGAGATAAATCGTCTTTGCATCATAAAATTTGTAAATCATCAAATCATCAGAAAATCAAAAACAAAATTCAAAAAAAATCAAAAAATCCAAAAAATTCAAAAATTCACCGTTTTATCTCCTGAGGGGGCATATATCCATCATCACCTAAAAATCAGTGTCTGGGGCATATCGAAAAAAAAATTGTCAGCATCACCAGTAAATTTTTCTTTGAAGCACTGTGTAAACACATCACTTCAAAGAGGGGCAAAACGTATACACCTAAAATCAGTCAAGATAATCGATTAATTAAATACAAGGTATTTAATTAATAAACCCTCTTAATTCGTCTAGTTATAAATAAATTGAAAATTTTATTTATATAGTTCACTATCTTAAATTCTTTCTAAAATTATTTTCTTCATGATTTAATTAAATAAACAAATCTAACTAATTTGTTTTATTTGATTAATTCCCTTTCATTAAATTTGAATTCTCAAATTCAATTTTGTCAAATTTCTACATAATTTTCTAACCTTCTTCCACCTCATCTGCCACCTCAGCACGTGTCTCATGAATTTAAATATTTCTAATTTCTAAATAGGAATTTCCATCAACAAAATCCTAACAAGATTGGAGACACATGGCTTCTCCTTTTATTTGATACCCTTCAACACGACCATTTTTTCTCTTAAAGGGGACAACCTCCATGATTCCCTCCAACTTCCTCACTTTCTATCATCGATCTCTCTGGATCATAATCTTGACCGTCGAATCCTACCACATCACAATATTCCTTGGAAATCCTATAAATACAACATCATTCTCTATCTTTTCATAAGACATCTTTGAGAAAACTTACTCTGCAGAAATCATTTGAGAGCATTAGAGCATTAGAGCATTCAACATTTAGCATAGTATTTGCATATTAATTTAGAATCATGGGTTAGTTCTTAGCTGCATTTCCATTATCATAGTAGTTTTATACAACACTTCCATCATAGTCTTTAGCATCATATCCATTATCATATCACTATTATCATTTACAACAAATCGCATAGTTTATTAAATCATGTGAGAACTAGGATTCTTGCATTTTTACAGCATCCATTCTCTAGGTTGTCATTCTAAAAGTCATAGTGCAAGAAAATATAAGAGCCATTATGATTCAAGGAGTCCTGAGATAGGAAACAATGGAACGGCTTTAGGGATTGATTGTGTTTTTTATTCGATTAATTATGTGATTCAATTCTCTAATGTAATACGTCTCATTGGTTGTGTGTTGATTATTCAATTATTTACACATATTCACATGACACACTTATTACCCAATAGGTCCAGCAATAAAATGAGAGTGAAAAGAAACATACATGGAGATTTACAATGCCAAAAATACATGCACAAGGGGTATCAACTTATCAACCATGAGGCAACCATAGTCAAGGTGGAAGAGGCACATCATCCAAAGAAACATGATATAGCAGTCACACATTCAATATGAAAATCTAAAACAAGACATAAATGAAACTATAGAATTTTCAATCTCATTATATGACCAACAACACCTTCATATTAAACATGTTTATTGTAGTTAAAATCTCAACAATGTAGAAACAAGTTTTTTGCCAACTCAAGGATTGTCAAATGCAAATTTTTCACAAAAATTTCAAATTCAAATTTTAAAAAATGATCAACCCTTTTAAATCAAAGGATACATAAATCATTCTTTTTCAATCACATATAAATTTTGAAAAAATATCATCATAATTTCAACATAAAATTTAATTTTCCCACATATGCACTATAAGGTTTTTTGAATTGATTCTCAATCAATTCAACAATCCCTATAAAAAATAATTCCTACAAATGAGAAAGCCATTGTATTGACTTAAGGTGGGCATGAAAAATATATATAAAAATAAGCACAAGGGAGGATAAATCCCCTAGCTTTCACCAAAGCTACATAAAAGAGAAGGAAAGTTGCTACCCAAAGGAAGCTCCTTCTAAACCTAACAAGAAAGTAGTCACCCACCAACCCATTCCAAAACATGGGTTGCACTTACAAACCCAAATACTAAGAGAAGAAATTTCTCATGGAAAGGAGGGAGCAAAAATAGCTCCAAATCTTTGCCCCCAAAATATTATGATAGGCTCTATCTTCCTTTTATTCAAGAAGGTAGTTTTCGAAAAAAATCCCATGCCTTTTTAATTCAACACAATAATAATCAATTAGATACACATATAATTTCACTATGTTGACACCTTATAAAACACATGAGAATTTGATCAAATAATTTTATTTTTGATAGGGAAAAATGGGTTTTGATGGAACCCTAAACCCATTACAAGAAGGTTTTGAAGGGACCTAAAACCCTTTCGAGATAAAGAAGCTGCTAGAAAAATAATCAGCATACCAGCCACAACCCATCGGTAGCAACCAACCAAATATATTCAAGTCATCTCAAGCTACAAAAAATAGGTTTTGAAGGGACCTTAAACCCTTTTACAACTAGGTTTTGACATGGAACTTTAAACCTTAACAAATCATGAACATAGCCTAAATTAGCTAGGCCACAAATACCCCATCGCTTAGAACAACCAAAACTAGGCCAAAGAAAACAAACAACATAGTAGTGAATAACACCCTCGTACCCATATTTTCCATCATGACAAGCACATCGAAGCTCCCCACCTCCATAGGAAAGTCAAAGTGCACCACATAGTATTGTGAAGCAACAACCTTCTTGCAACTCCATCCAACCTGAACAACCATCCCAAAATTTTCTTCAATAGGAGAGGGCTCCTCTCTATAGGAGAGGATGATGAGAGAGCCATAACCATGAAAGCCACCAAAATTTTGCACAAATGAACTTCGCCTCAATAGGAATGAGTAGAATAAGTTTTCCACCAAACCTACACCATGCAACTCCACCTCAATAGGAATAAGTAGAAGAAGTTTTCCACTAAACCTACACCATGCAATTCCACCTCAATAGGAGAGGACTCCACCTAAATAAGAACATTCTTCACCTCAAAAGAAGACATCAGTTGTAGCACCTAAAAAAAGCAATAACTCTAGTAGGACAAGCAATCACAATATCCTTAGGCACCTAGAGGGATGGAAACAAGAAGAAAAACTTAGAAATCACTCCAGCTAGTAACATCAACAACCCACACTCCTGAACCTTCATAATATGCATTTGAAATAGTTTAGCCAAAAGAAAGATAAAAGAAAATTCTCCATTTACCTTCAACCACTTCAAAATCCAAAAGGGAAACCAAAAATCAGTCTTAAACAAAGATTCCTTGGACATGAGAAAATCATTTGAAAAAGACCCCACCAAAAGGGAACCAACAAGTAGAAACAACTATGTAGAACCAAAGCCACAAACCCCTCCAACATCTAAAACATGATATACCAAGAAGGGTTCTAAAAAATAACCAAAGTTCTCCACATGAAGAATGTTGCAAGTATGGATGTGTTTGGTGGTGTTTTCATTAATGTTGTTATTGATGTCAACATAGTTTAGGTTGAGTAAGTTGTGTATTTACCAAGTGTTTTTGAGAAAATTTGAGAAATAAGGAAAGAAATGTTGAAGTCTGTTCTGAGTGTGCTTTGGTATAGTGCTTCATATTTCTTATGTGTTGATCTTATTCCTATGTGGATCTGTAGGTGTGTTCATAAGCTTCAATGGATAATATATTCTGAGTTTTAGCTTCTGGATCGATGAAGAGTAGAAGATATGTTCACCGGTGTGTAACTGGTTTTGCCAGAACTATTTGTTTGTGGATTGTTTTAAATGTTTTGGCTCCGCAGTCTTCTAATATTTCATTTCAGATCTTGCAAATTTGGGAGATGACTCTTTCTTATGGTTTCTATGTTCCAACAAATTTTCTAATGGTCTGGCACTCTCGAAGACTTGCTCTAGAGCTCCTGTGCTTTTGTTGGTTGGTTCGGTTGGACTGGTAAAGAGTTCTTTGCGAATGAAGTTTGTTGTAACTATTGTGGATGTACTTGAGGTGTTCTCAAAGATGGTAAAATGATTGGTGAAGCATGTTGAGTAATCCATGTGTGATTATCTTGTTGGAGATGCGTGTACTTCAAAGATCATTGGTATTTTCATTAGGTTTGGTCGACCTGGTGTTTACACGTTACATTAGGCTTTTGCATCGATTTGAGAAAGTGTGTGCATGATCCAAGATGTTGTTTGGGTCATAAATTAAATATGTAATTGGTCCTCTCACATTCTTATCCATCGTGAGAATGTTGATTAGCCGACCTAGTTTGAATTTGTAATTTGAATTTGTATAGCCGACCTTGGTGAATGTTTCTAAGGTTGAATATGGTATAAAAGAAAATCAAGTTGTGGCGAATTTCATATCCATCCATCTATCACCCACGAATTGAGCAAGTAAGTGAAGTGTGTGAACAAGTGTGAAAACCAAAGAGTGGAAGAGTGAATTGAGGCAATAGTACTTTAAGGTGTTAGATTCCTAAAAGTAGTGAGCTGATGGAATCTACAATCTTTTGATTAGGTATTGCATTACTACTATATTGTGAGTTAATCCTCACCATGGTTTTTCCCTCATTGGGTTTTCCACGTAAATCTGGTGTCTCTAGTGTTTTATTTTTGTTATTTGCATTTCATGTTTACACTTAATAACAAATTGAAGTTGATGTGAAAATATTAAGTTTATAAGTAAAGTGATTTGTTACAACTAATTCAACCCCCCCCCCCTCAATTGTCTTGTGCATTTCAACAAAGAAATAGGAGAAACTTATCCAAGAATAATAGGACAACAACACAACACACCCCAACCTTAATAAGATAAATAGGCAAGACCAAGGGTAAAACAAGGAGCTCTAAAAGAAGAACAAGCTCAAGGATAGACCAAGAAAACTCCTAAAGGCGACACCAAATAGAACAACAAACCCCAAACAAAATAAGATCTTCAAAAAAGACTAGGGGCCAAACATCAAGCTCCCAAAACACCACAAACCAAAGGGTGTTTCAAGATCAAACCCCACCTAGATTGCACTGAAAAACCCATCCAAAATCCACACCAAGCCAAAAGGATAATCAACAAAGTCCAACAACAGCTTATTCAGCACACAAAGGCCATCAACACAATCAATACATGGGAGAAATATCAACCAAGAGATCAAATAAGAGGAGAACTTTCCAAAACAAGCCACAACAAGCACTCACAACCTGCCAGAAACACACAAAAAAGAAGGTACAATAAGAAACCCAATATTAGGTAGGTTGCACCCCGGAGAAACACCAAAAGTTGAATGCTCAAAGGGAAGAAGGGCCTCCAACAAACCCACAAAAGAAACAACTTCTCGTGAGTCCACACCATTTTCATCTTCATCATCCTTAGATTCAGAGGCACCCTCTAATGCTCCCTCCCTAGAGTTCAAATTCGATCTCCCGCACAGACTCCCGCTCTCACTCATCTTGCTCTCTAGGGCCTGATGTCTTACACCTTTTGTGGTATTAAATAATTTTATGTTGATACAAGGGGAAATGCTCACTTTTATAGAAATACAAAATATATTTTTTGGAAACAAAATAGATATGATGAATCACACTTCATTAGCATAAATTATAGAGACAATAATTTATAATTGAAAGCATTTCTATAATACACAATAAATCCATGAAAATTAATTAACTTAAATAATAGGAATCTAGTAGTTTTTACACAAAGATAACTTAAAGCACCAAAATTAAGTGACTTACAAAAAATGACCAACTAACATAATAAAAAACTCAAACCATTACAACAAACACAAACATAAATATGGGTTTACACCCAACTCATCAATTTGTAATGGATCGAACTTGACTTACAAATTTGTAATTGATCAATTTTTATTTATCCTTCTAGGGCCACATAAGGCGTGTCTCATAACTTGGCTTCAAGTGAGATATGATAAGATAAAATATCATGTATTTACACATTTACATAAATTGATTGTCTCCAAATAATCACCACTGGGAAATCCTACGCTTACACACTCAAGGAAACCATCATATGTACTTTTCCAATATAAAAATAACTAAATTATAGTACACATATAGCCAATAGCCAGATAATATAAAAATTCACATCTAATTATCCAAGATAAGCATGGTTCAAATATATTGATGCATATAATAGTCATTCTCAATGTTGAACTCAATAGCACATGCAAGATCACATATCATAAGAAATATGAGGCTAGGACACAATTAAGTTTAAGCATATACCTATCCACACTTACATGAATACCTTCCACACTCAAGAAAGGCATCAAACCCAACAATAAAGATCATAATTTAAGTAACATAAATATACAAAAGTATTTGTAATCTAGCAAGGAACAATTCATCCTACAACTACACCATATCAAAACCATCTAATTAAAGAATTTAACCCAATCATAGAATATTTAGGACAAGGTGAGAGTTAATACATGTGGGTGGAAAATATAAAGGGTGAGTAATAAGAGGTAAAGTCATAGTGGTCTAATGAGAGGACATTATGAGGAAAAGTAGCCACAAAATGAGGAGGGGCATGCAGAACATAATTATAGGGGCTAATGATAGTAAGTATATTAGATGGATTAGAGGTAAGTGGACTAGTAGTGGATAAAAAAGTGGCGGTGACACATGAGGGATGAATATGAGGACTCACACTAGGAGAGGTAATAAAGGTGGCAATATCTAAGGAAGTGGTATTGGTAGAAGGATCAAAAGATGAGGAAGGATGGGTGGATACCATTGGTGGAAACTATGAGAGTACCAATATTAGTAAGAATATCAATTTCATAGGGACCATCTACTAATGCATTATGTAAAGTAGTAGCTAACTATTCAAAAAAATCAATGATATTATCTTGTAAGAGATACACCTTGCTTAGTTGAATATATGCATCATGATCATAATTTTCTTCACATTCCTCAAGAATAGGGGTAGAAATAATAGTAATTTTTAGTGGGTCGATCCATTTGAGGATTTAAGCAAGGACTTATCCTTAAGGAAATGTGAGGATGACAATGAGATCTTAGCATATAAAAGGAATTCAAAAAACCCTAGAATTGAAATACTAAAGAAAGGATGTGTAACATGCCCATTGTTCTACCCAATAATTTTACTATGCTTTTAACCTCAAGTAAATAAATTATGATGCCAACACTTAGCAATAATTTTTTTTTTTCATATATAAGAATAATATGCATATTTGAAATAAACACCATTCCAAACTTTCCCATTGCATTACAACAAAGTATTTCAACTTTCAAAATTATTGATTTCATATTATATAATTTCATGAATTACATTTTCTCTTTTACAATCTTCCATAGAAATGGATATATAAATACTTACATAGCTTCCATGAGCTCACTAGCACTAGGTATACGAATGGTCTAGGTGCCCTCCATCAAATCTTGGTTGCCTACTGATGAGGAGAAGCATCACTCAAGCGCTTTTTCGCCAACCTTGGACTAAATGTGGTCCCCGCACATCCACCAAACTTGGTGGATGGCCCTACCCTTTGATGAAGAGATTGGTTTGGTAACCTCATAATAATAATTACCTTAACTAAGCTTAGTGTTGTGTCCTAAATATCTAGATTTGTCACATAGTGGCTACAACCTACACATATGACATTCCCTACCTAGTATGTAAACCTGGATCATAGTGACTGACAGTGTAAATAATGGCAACTTACACTACTTTGGCCAAAGTATTCATCACCCAATATTTAGAGTGGACATCATATATTCACCCACCTTCCTATCTTAACTTTTATTTACCATTCATAACCTATGCATAGGCTATCCCCTTACGCTATGGAGTAACCTTAACCCCAGGAATAACCTATGACCTCTTAAGTTTATTATGAAACTTCTACTTAGGTAATTCAAAGTAACTCAAACTTACCAATTAACCATTTTGATAAACATAATGTCACATCATTAAATGACTCTATTTCAAAAATACATTCACATCAATAAAAGTTCACAATCAAGAGTGTAATCTCAACAATAAATGACTCCCATCAAAAGGTATAATGACCTCAATCAAAAGTATAATCTCCAACAATAAATGAATTCAAACATAGATATAATCAACAACCAAATGATCAATTAGTCCTCATAGGCTAATTATCAACCTATTATCTTCAATTAGTATCCTAAATAAGCAACCCTACAAAATAGATTATTCCTAACCTAGGGTTTCAACCAAGGTAAAGTAACGTTCAAGTGAACATAAACCAATCATAAAAATTATCTTTCAAATACCTCCTACATTCACATGTTTACTATATTTGTATAAAATATGGAGGACAATAGCTTGAGAAGGGTTTGTTCTTTTTCACCTACAAGTTCTCTACTCATCATGGCTTTGGGTTGTTGGTATGTGAGTCCCCTTCTAGAATTTCATGGATAAACTCTAATTCAAAATAAGGTAATAACATAACCATAAAATACAACTCTCAACCCTATCGTTTAATATCGATATAACCTCTAATTTTATACACTAACACTAGGGTTAAGACTCACTTCCTATTTCAAGGAGACATGGGTATTTAATCAAGTAATGATTATAATTCAAGGTTTGCATAACGTCGTAGTGATGACATTCTCACTAAGTAGTTCAAAGTATCTTGATAACCCAAATTCATAAATTAAGCCTCTACTACATAAGGTTATCTTTAATATAGTATATAATAATGAATTGAAAACACCCATTCCTTAATATGGAGCATAACCAAATTCCCTAGACTAGATTCATCAAGAATTTTTCACACTTAACCAAAGAAGATAATAACCTATTCATAATAAACAACTAAACATAATTTCCAAACAAGGTTACAAAGAACATGGAATCTTTTGCAAAACATAAATAACATAAAATAGTAGAATTCAACATGCCTATTTATGAAAAGCTCCAATCAATCAAACTAGATTCCTAGCTCAACAATTCCCAACTATCTCTCTTTCTCTCTTCAAAACTTACTCACAAAATACCTCTCACAAACTCTCAAAATACCTCTCACAAACTCTCAAACCTAGAAAATTAGAATAACTTCAACTCGTAAAATAAGCATCAAGTGTGCACAATGCGTCCCAATTGAGGGAGAAATCACCTCTATTTATACACAAAAGTGAGCAACTACAGGCTAGAAACAAGCTATCAAAGATGACACTTCTCAATCCAAAAGGTTTGACTTAGCATTGATAAAAAGAAAAGGTGGCAGTTAAAATCATTGCATAGTAAACACATGCACAACCATATTTATTTGTGAAGAATGAGTCACCCATTCAAATGAATAGCAAAAATGATAATCGAAAATGCAAGGTTATTGTCTTCTATAGGTCAACTTACTTTGGCCAGCTTCACATTTGACCATTTCGCATATTCCAAATTGCTTCATAATCTGAAATTTGTATTGCAAGTTAGACTTCTAATCAGTTCATATTATTCACAAGTTGGCGCCACATTATACCCTTCGCGCCCTATTCTTTTGGAAATTGTTTGCTAATGACCAGGTCAAAGCTTCCTGTGCATGAGTATCCACTTTTGCCTTTGTATTTGACTTAGTCTTGGTAGTTTAAACTTACACGTTGGTTTGCCTTTGATTTCATGTGTTGCCTATGTTTTATTACTCATCATTTAAATAATTATGCAATGTTATTTATTGGTGCGCAACCTCTTTATGATGTGCTATTACTTTTGTTTTTGTGTATTTACTATATATGTATGTGATGCATTGGATTTTACATGCCTTAACATGCTTCCAAAACATTATATCCTTCTATGCATAGGCTTCAACAAATAGACCCTTCTCTTATGTGTTGAATTTTCTCTTGAGGTAACAACAATATATAAATCATTATATGACTTAACTCTATTGTCTTGTACGCTTTACATATGCATGACTTAATTGCTATTTACAAGGCAACACAATAATGCACTGGCATTATTTAAAGTGTCTAAAACATATTAACCTTGGTGCTATATTAATGCACATATATATTTCATAATACTTTAATTAAATATATTATATATATGTATATATATAAATCATATGTATAAATGTGTATATATAAAAATCATATATATATATATATATTCATAATCTCATGATTATCAAATGCATTAATTGTCAATTTAATAAGTATATCAAAATAAAAATTATATATATACATAAATATACAAGTATATTGATATATATATATGCATATAGATTATTATATACATATATTAATATATATATATCATATATATAACATTATTTTAATATCTTATACAAACACACATACTCTCATTTCCATCAATTTTTATAAATACACAAATTGTATCTACTTCATCAATTAAAAATACATAAGAACTAAAACATGACAAAGAGACTCAAACACTTAACCCAAATCAGAGCATTCAAAGATAAAATCAAAATGTCTTCAAACCATACCCAAACAAGGCTAAGGATAACTTACCATTTCCCAAACTATTGACTTGATTTCACTAAACTAGAGGTGAGTGTGTGAAAGCTCAGTTAGGTCTTATTAAGGGTTACCAAACCAATCCCCTCTCCTAAGGTGTAATTGAAACAAAGAGAAAATGGTAGTAGTGTTTATGAAAATGAAATGAGTATGATTCACCTATTTCTCCTAATTTCATTCAAAATGTGTACTATATGTGCAAATGAGAAACACTAACCAAATCTAACCCAACAAACAGTCAAAAGGAAGATCTAGAAAGGGTCAAATGTTGTGTACCTTTCATCAAAGTACTTTTTCAATCCTCACTGAGGACTCATTATCCCTATGGTGAATGGGTCCCAACTAGGGCTCTTGAAAATCAGTGTTTGGGTTTTGTTCATCGTCTACACTCCCAAATTCCAGTCAAACACTGTAAAAAATCTTAAAATAAAACATGTAGCTTAGTTTTTATGATTTGACAACTTTTCTTGCAACTTTGACAACTTTGTAATTTTTCTCTCTAGTTGATCTTCAACCTCAAATCTGCAATCACACATTAAAGGGAGAAAAATGTTGGCTATTAGGGAATAGGGGTTTGCCTTGGTCAAACCCCATTTTGGTAATTAAACCTTTAAATGAATAAAAACATGAAGGAATGATGAATGAAAAACAATATGTAACAACTCACCAAACCTCAATTGAAACCTTGGAATATAAACTTGCAAACTTGCATGAAGAGGCCTCAATGAATGTAGATCTTGATCATGAAGTTTGATATGAAACAATGAATTTAATATGATTGAATTGATCTTGAACACTACATCAACATATTAGCTCAAACAACATGCATTATGAAATACATCTCTGATATGACAAATGGAATCTTGATTGATGCAATAATCTTCTTCAAATATGCCCTTGAATGCCTTTGAAAATGCTCTTGAATGCTCTCTTGATCATAAGTTTTCTATTAGGATGCTTGCATAGAAACTCTACGTGAAACTAAGTGAAATAACTTTGTATTTATACATATCTTAAGATTAATTCTCAAAATTCAAATATCACAAGCTGGCATTGATTTATGGATTTGAAACCATTAAAATACCACCAAAAACATATTCAAAAGAGGGGTCCTAGTTCTAAGTGAGGACCCATTTTCCATAGGTTGAATGGGTCCTAGGACACACATCAGACAAGGTGGAATGCCATGCAAAAATAGGGTCCTAGAACTAAGTGAGGACCCATTTTCCCTATGGAAAATGGGTCCTAGGTCACTTATCTAGGACACACATCTTCTAAAGTTAAGTGTTGTTTAATGGCATTTATGAATGTCAGCTTTATCCCTCATAATTTGCATTTAATTAGGCTTGGATTTGAATTAAAGGGGAAATTAAGGCAAATTAACCTCAATTAATTAATAAATCCCTAGATTAGTGTGAAAGTGTAAAGATACACCTTGCAACACCCTAAATAAGGCATAATTAAGTCCATTTTATTTAAAAGGTCCCTAAACTTAATGTGAATATGTAAAACATATTACAACACTAAATTAAGGCATAATTAAGCTTATTTTATTAATAATTATTTCCAAATTAAGTATGGAAAAAAAGTATATTATTTGACACTACAATAACATACTTCCCCCCATGTGAATCATTGTCCCTGATGATTTTAAGTCCTAAACATATATAAAGTCTAATAAAGGTTTATCCTTCAATTTTCTCATCATGTAAGAAATAAGTATATTTCCAACTAATCTTGCCTCATATCACAACCCCTTGCATTCTCGCCCTTCCTATAACTTGCACTGAGTGACTGCACTAATGTGCAAGAAGAACTTGTGTACTTCTCGCATACCTTCCCTTTAAAATACTATACATCATAATTATATTAACTCCTTTGTACTTTATAAGTACAATAGTGACCATATCTTATATGACACCTATACCCTAGCGAATGGAAAACACGTTCTCATTAAGTAATGCAATTATCCTTAGTGTAACCCAAATAGAAAAAGGAATGCCAGTGTATTGTACACTACACCATGGGTCCCATCCTTTCTTTTGGTGTTTACGCCATCAAACAACTCAAAAGCCGAGATCGCCCATCACTGACACAACCATCTGCCTTAAGCATAATTATACTACTTCGTAATTTTAAGCATGCATCAACAAGTTTTCCTTGATGCTTTGATTTATTATTCCATTTATGACAACATTTCTGGCCCTATCTTCTCCTAGCTTTTAGGAATTTCAACTCCTCTTCCATAAATGGATTAAATTCTAAAAATATTCCTCAAATCCTCCAAGATTGGATTTATTCCTTTTACCTAATTGGCTTACTTTAAGTAATAAATTGAGCATTCATTCTATTGAATTTTTCATAAGATGATCATGGTTTACACAAAACCTTATCATTATTTGCTTGTTCCCATATGATATAACCTTCTTAGGAACATTAATCAACTGCTTCACACAATATATTATTTAGGGCTAATATGTTATAAATCAAATTTCCCTATCTATATTGGTTACCTTGGTGAGTCTATCCACCATAACATTATGTCAGTTCCATTGACATAAAAATATCAAACGATTCTAACGATCTACCACTCCCTCACTGGAATTTCATAAGAGTATTCAAGTCCTATCGATGACAACATCATGTCTTCATCCTCTGACATAGTGGACGACAAATTGCTACATACCTTGCATCATCTTACTCCATCCCCTTCTAGATTATAGCAGTTTCCCATTCATCAAATAATTTTTTCATCACTATGTGTCCCAAGTATGGCATCAATTTACCTCATTCATTCCTTAATCTCCCAAATTTTGGGTATATAGGTTCTTTCTCCGATTCATAATAGTCCATCTTGAATAAGTGAAACTTCTTTTATGGACTTATGCCACATTTGGTTCTTGAAATATAATATTTAAATATTGATGGTGGAGTTAAACTCCTTCCTCTTAGGACATCCATATGTTGGATTTATTTTGTCCTTTATTCATTCCCAAATTTATAATCCAATTTTCAGCTCAATCTATTTCTTCCAATGAGAATTTTATATTAGTTGAGTAACAATTCTCATTACATAATGTTGGTTCAATGTTATCTTCCAAAATATATCAACAATTATTGCATACCTAGTTTCCAAGTATGAACATTTTTCAATTACTCAAAATAATGAGTACGTAAATTTTCCCTCCCTATTTCATAAGTGATAATCTATCCTTCCATGATCAAGTATACTGCCTGTATTTCTCCAAAGTATCAATGACATTAACAATTTGTTCTTCCAAAACAATTTCATATAGAATTTATGTTGCAAATATTTCTTTCTCATTAGTCATAAACCTTGACCTTCCCCTTACCTTTCCCCAATAATTCCAATACCTTATCCTTTTAACTTTACCAACCTTGTTGCGGTCATATAAGACTTTGTTTGTAGGTCTTTGAATCATGACTTATGAAGAAGTCAAAATTTCTTCCAAATTGAAAATACATTGATAAAATTTGTTGTATGGGATACTTTATCTGAGTCTATGTACTCTCCTTTTTCCCCCCCTTAGTGTTTCCATGATATTAGATCATCTTAAAGTTGAACTCTTAACAAACATTCACTTTCCCCAAATTGAACTGATTTATTATTCCTTGTTGTTGGATTTTGATATTTGATTGACTATTACTTGCCTTTCTTACCCTCCATGGTATTCCTTGAATATACTTTTTTCGTTTCCTAAATTGGATTCATCATCGCCTTCCAATCTCTCAGACTCAACAGTCAAGGATCCCTAATAACAATTTTACAAGCTAAGAGATACTATAGTATTTCATTCCAATTCTCTTTTCCATGTATAATAATAGCCTTTTTAACCATAGTAGAAGAATATCCCACCTCCTCAAGGCCCCTTTTGTTGATGTGTCAAATAAGCTTACCTGTGGATCCCTTATGACAAATGTGTCTTCACCTTAGTGCATTGTTTCCAAATTATTCTTTTGATTTGACATAGTTTCCCTCCATAGACAATTTCCTTTTGGAACATCTAAACATAAGTTTACTTTCATTGACTATTTGGTAAGTTCATGTTGCACTTTCTACCAAACTATGTACTAACTGAGCCCTTGTCGAATTAGTCCTATTTACTTTTCAGTTCCCAACTTGCAATCATCTTTCCAAGTGATTTTGTCCCATTCCTAGGTAAATTTATTTTCTCATAACCTTAAACATTCTAAAGCTTCTTGGTTTCTTTTTCCTGTCCTAATAAGAACTCCAATTTTACCTTGCCTATTCCAGTTGGTGGAATCATGTCGGCTTTCATCTTCTCCTTTTAAGTTGTTTCCCTTTACTGACCAATCTAGTCTCTAACCTTTATTCTAAGGTATTAATCCTTCACTCTTGATTCTTATTATCGTTGAAATTTTTTAACCTTGTACTAAATAAAGTCTTCTAAGGGTTATCCCACCTCCTGGATACCTTTCTAGTTGATTTTAATTCTCAAAATGGTGACTTTCTCCTCTGACTAGGTTTTTGATTTATGTTATCAGTTAGTTCTTTTCCAATAGAGCATACTCATAGATTCATAATATCCTTAATGAAAATTTATTGACTCCTCACATCTACAAGTTGTCATCAATAAGGGGAATTACTTCAATTCATTCTATCCCTCAGAGTTACTTAAACTATTTTCTAGGATAAATGTACCCATCGGCAATTCCTATGGCCTTCCTACAGAACCTAGTTGCATAGTCTTCCGTAATGCAAATGTATATCTTAATGAGTTGTTGATTTAGGAGTTTCCAACTCCAGGGATGACTCTTTCCTAGTCCCAAACTTAAACAAGTTTTCAGGAATCTTAACTTCCCTTTTTGTTTCCCCTTTGTTCTTTTCCTCTTGCCATCTTGGCGTAAAAAAATTTCAACCTTTATCTTCCAATAGGGTTTACACATCACTTATGTAATGAGCTAATAGGTTCTAGAGATGAACCTAGTAGCTTTGATACCACGTGTAACATATCCATTGTTCCACCTAATAATTTTACTATTCTTTTAACCTCAAGTAAATAAATTATGATGCCAACACTTAGCAATAAAAATTTTCTTTTCATTAATAAGAATAATGTCCACATTTAAAATAAACATCATTCCAAATTTTCCCATTGCATTACAACAAAGTATTTCAACTTGCTAAAGTATTGGTTTCATATTACATAATTTCATGAATTACATTTTCTCTTTTACAATCTTCCATAGAAATGGATACATAAATACTTACATAGCTTCCTTGAGCTCACTAGCACTAGGTATATGAATGGTTCAGGTTCCCTCCATCAAATCTTGGTCACCTACTAATGAGGATAAGCATCACTCTGTAAAGTGTGAAACTCTTTAATTCAAACCATCGACAATACTTTAAATAAATTCATTTATATTCAAAAGACTTTCATCACCTCATTTATTAGACATCATAAAATTCCAATCGATTTCAAAACAACGACTTAAAGTCGATAAATAGATTTTAAAACTTCCAATTAAATTCATAAACGTGTCATCTTACACGACATAATAATACAAAAGTATTTGTAACAAAAGTTTACAATTCAAGACTTAGGCATTTTGTCGCCTTAAGCTCTACAATAATCATCCAAGACTTAGGCATCCTGTCGCCTTAAGTTCTACAATTAATTAAAGAATAAAATAATACATATATGAAGAATTCATCCTTTGATCTTCAATCCAATAGCATATCTTCAAACATGAAGACGAGAACAAGAATCAGGCGCTTTTTCCACCCAATCTCGAAACTTACGCTTCCCCGGAATTCCTTAGTCATTCAAAGAATACCCGACCCTGCATGAATCGCTTAGCAAAAAGCAGTCGACAAGCAAGATGGAATCTGGTGCATGCTTGGTATAACTAGTAAATCCACAAGCATTTTCATTTTTCTAATTCATTTAAGAAACAAGCAAGTTCGATACTAGGATATGGTAGAGAGTTAATTCATTCCATCTATTTCAATGGTCCTTAAGTTACTTGGCCAAGTAAAATGTCATGCACGACAAATAATAGTAGTTTTGGAAAAATAAAACTACGCTCTCTATAAACCCATATTCGGCACCCATCTTGAAAGGTAACTTTCCAAACACATGTCATGCGCATTCATTTATCAAGCATGCATGGTTCCATTCAAAGTCAAAATTTAACTTTCACAAACACATGAACTGCACTTTTATCTTTCAAGCAAACATGGTATTTAATGCAATAATCTCACAGATTTCAGTCATAAATATCATTTTGTTCATTTTTAAAATAAATAAATAAACTAAAATAAAAGAAGGTGTATCTCAAGTATGTGACTAAGTACATATTTAAACAAGAATAAATGAGCACACATTCTTTTGATTCATTTACTCATATAATTTATCTTCACTTTGAAATAATCCTTTTCTAATTCATTTCGTTTCAAAGTAATTTATAGTTTTAATTCCATTTCCTTTTCTTTTCTGTTTTTTCATATTTTACTTCTGTTTTGAACCAATTTAATATCTTTTCTAGAAAATTATCAAATTTCACTTTTTCTTTTCAAGAATATTTGAATACACAGAATTATTTTAATCCTATCATTCTGGAAAATATTCTATAATATTAATCTGTGCTATTTTGACGATTTCATGTTCTTTTCTGGTGATTTCCAATTCTCTGTTTGTATAGTTAACGAATATAGTTTTCATTTTTGTGGTTTTCTGCATCTAAAAAAAACATGTTGTTTCAGTTGACAATCTTTACTAAATGTTTATATTTGAAATATATCTTAAACATATTGTTTTCTTTGCAATCTTTTAACATGCTAAAATAGAATTCTTTAAATAAGAAACCTACAGTTTCTTAATAGTTTTATGTACAAATTGCTTCTTTATCTCCATGAAAATACAGTCTGGTATATATATTTTCTTTTAAATTTGATAAAAACAACATTATGTATTCAATTTTTTTACTGTTTTTACAAAAGAAGGAAATAAATAAGACAAACATTCATTGCTTCTAAGACTGGTAAATGTTTTATTTCAATAAACTTACCTGTTAATCTCGTGCAGTAGCTGTGAATCTATTCAATCTTGCATCTATATACTTTTATATTTGTCCCTTTATGTGTGTGTGTTTCTTCTATAGGATGCTCTCTGTACTGCTTTTGTTATGCTCTTTCTCTTCCTGTAGCAACCTTCTCTTCCTACTCGCAAAGTGGAGAGAGAAGATTTTTGCCTTTCCTTCCTTCTTGAGTCTCCACCCCCGATCTCCTTCCTTCTCTACCTTTCTTCCCACTTCCTCCTTACTTCCTTACTTCCTTACTTGTGTATTATGGAATTAAGTAGAACCAAGTAAGATAATACTAAAACTGTTATAATCCAGTTATCTTGGTCGTGCCCCTTTACCTCCTCTTCTCCCACGCATTCTCCTTTGTTGGCTAGGGCGTCCTCTCTTCTTTTGGCCACGCCTCTGCTTTACTTCTCCCCACGTGCCCTTCACCTCCCTTCTCTTATGTGCGCCCTGTCCTCTCCTTTACCTACGCATGGGATAGGTAGATTTAACAACCATTTTAAATGGACCCTCCCTGCTGCTTCCTTGCGAATGAAAACAGTAGCATGATACTCAATAAAATAGAATGCCCTCCTTCCTGGCCGCGCATGGGATAAGTAGAAAGTTCAATGAAATAAAGCAATCCAAAAATAGTTTTTCAGCCTATCTCTCACAAAAATGAATTTTCTTTCCTCACTCCCTCTATACTAGCCGTGCGTGGAGAGTAAGAAGATTATCAGATTTTCCATAAAATAACCAAAACAAAATTCTTTTCCCCCCTGCGCATGAGTTCCTCTCAATGATCTTTAATAGTTCTCCCTTGTTCTCTTCCAAAAATGGATTTTTCTACCTCAATTTCATGTGAATCGTGGAGTTAACAATAAGGCCAGATCCACAATTTCAGTTCTTGATCTCTAGCCAAAAATGGCCAACTCCGAGTTTCGATTTATTTGATTGCATGCAAATTGATTGCAAGATATTTGTTTTCAATTTTTTAACTGTTGTTTTCAATTCAATTTCAGTTTTGAACATATTTTGTTGTTTTCTCTTTTCAATTCATTTCAATTAAAAACGTATTTCATTTATTTCTAATTTCCATTTAAATAAATGAATTTAATATATAATTATTTAAACATATATATTTCTACTCTTATTTTAAATCTGTTTTTCCAATAATAATTTAATATACTCAAATTGAGGAATTCTTTTCGCACATAAGCAATCCTTCCATTTCAAAAAGCAAACATATTCATTTTCACATAAATTTGAGCATTCAGATAAACTTATTTAAAAATTTCCAAAATAATAATCATCACGAAAACACATTAATAACTATGTGGTGTGTGAGATTCCATCATCCTCATAAACGTCTAATGGCTAAAATGACTCTACCTGAACAATGTTCTCGCCTTCATTCTCGTTCACCTGTTCCTACGTTCACTTGCACTCAAGTTCTCATCAGCAATGACAATCCCCGAATTTCATAATAATGAATTTCAAATCATTTCATTTGCATTTTTAATTTCAATTTCAATTTCACTTTCAATTTCAATTTTAATTTCAAATTTCAATAATCTTCTCACATAAACATGCAAATCTCAAGATTTATTTTTGCAATTAAATAATTGATAAAAATCAGTACGTGACATCCTTCCCCTCTTGGAAGAGACATTGTCTCGATATCTTATTAATCAATGAATAAGCATAGTATCTCAATCAGTAAAACATGGTATCTCAATCATAATGATATAATAACTAACATCATAGTTCTTAAAACATAAGCATAAGCAATCCATAGTAACGTCCATGCTATCCAAGTTCACAACAAGTGAATCAAAAACCAAAGTATCAAGTATCTCATTCATTAAGCAAATACTACTCTAAGAAAGCAATTGAGGAAAATGACCGTCCATCGTCACAAAATCCTCCCATGTAGCACTATCCTCAGTATACTGGTTCCACTAGAACTTGTACTGAGTACTATCCCAGTTAACGCTAGTCTATAAGCAACTGGATTCATGACTTCCAGTACATCAAAGGGTCCCACAAATCTCATAGCCAACTTTGATGATTTCCCAAAATACGTAAGATTTACAAAAGATTCATTCTATACAGTAATCTTGTCCTTTCTAGACCTTGCTTCAAGTGTCCTTACTATCGCATAGGGAAATTTTGTATGCTTCACACATACTTACTCTCCCAAGAGCTTTATTCTATAAATACATCCAATATATAATAATAACTATACTTAGTGATCGAAATTCATTGGTCCATGCATTTATCCTTAGTATAACCCAAATGGAAGAGGAATGTCGATGTATTGTACACTACATCGTGGGTCCAATCGTTTTCCTTTGTATTTACACTTTTAGACAACTCATAATCCGAGTCCATCCGCCACTTACACATTCATTATCCTTACCATAAAGTACTTTACCTTGATTACTTGTCTATCTCGAGCATAACCTTGCTCCTAGACACTTGTCAATTTTGATACCGCTCCACACTTAATCTTTGTTATCAATTAAGTTTCATTGATCACTTCTATATATTACTCTTTTTGACATTGTATCAAGTCTATGATTATATCCAAGCCTTTTTCAGCTTTAATAGAGTTTCCTTTCTTTCCCTATAATTTTCCAAACATCAATTTTAGAAGTTTACAAATCATTCAAGATTTAGTCCACCATTTTACTTATTTGACTAAAATAATATATTGCACATTTATTCAAATGAATGTCTCTTGGTATGATTTTGGTTTACTCAACCCTATCATTAATTGCTAAACTAAAATAACCTTTCAGGTTTACTAAGCAACTACTTACCCACAATATATTATTTAGGATCAAAATCCTATAAGTCGAGTTTCCAGAAACTGTTGGTTTCTTTGATGAGTCCATCCACTAGAACATTATGTTAATTCTACTAATCAAAGAGAGATCAATTTGTCTTGTGTTTTACCATTTTCCTTCTAGAATCTCAAGAGAGTTACATGTCCTACCAATGAGGACTTTTGGTCTTCATTTCCTGGCATACAAGATATTCCTTGCTACATTCCATGCAACTTTTTACTCTATCTTCTTCCAAATAATAGTGGATCCTTATCCGAAAATTCCTTTTTTCAATCCTATGTCCTAACCCTGACAATATTTTCCTCGTTCCATTCTTGAATCTTCCAAATTTTGGACACATAGGTTCTTTTATATCCAACAATAGTCTATCCTTTGACTAAGTGATAACCTAATTTGATCTTATGCCATTATTAATCTTCCTTTAAATGGTTATAGGTTTTGTGGGGATAATTCCCATTTATATCAGGACATCCATACCATGGATTTTCTTTTGTCCTTGGATTATTTTCAAAGATGCATTTCATCCTTTAACTCAATCTAATTTCCTGATTTAATCTGGTACTACTTTTTGAGTAATAATCCTCGTTCAATCATGTTGATCTCTAGATAACAACCAATTTAATTAAATACCTAATCATCAAGCATAAGCATTCAACTCCATGAATTTCTTAATTATGGGAGAGTCTCAACTTCAATATTTCATTTTGAGCACAAGTAACAATTCTGATGTTCTTTCCCGTAAGATTTTCAACATTTCTTGCTAAGTGAAAATTCTATGATGTTCTATCATGACAATAGATGCTTCCTTTTAAAAGTGTTTCTCTTTTAATATAAGAGCTACTTAAAGTAAATTCTTGTCAATAATACGATTTCCTTTAACTTACTAGGCATCCCTCCTATGCTTCTATCCTTATAGAGTTTCATTAACTCCAATGATATGCAATCGCATGGGAAAGTATTTAACCCAATGTTCCCTTCCAATTCTTAGGATGGAATCCTTAATTGTTGACTAGTCCAATGGTTTATAGATTTCCCCACTTTATATGGCTATAGTCAAAAAACAATGTACAACTCATTCAAGTTTAATTCCTACTTTAAGGTGTTAAAGAGTAATCCAGTACGTAACCCAACTTAATAGATTTTAGTCTCATCATAAGATCTCTCTCTTTATTGAATGAAATTCTTGTCCCAATTAGGTTATCCTTCACCCAAGGTTTCATTCAAGATTAAGGTAGTGATTAAGTGATTAATCATTCTCATAAGGAGATTTTGGTGCAGTTCACATAATGTCACATCTTACTTTATTTTTCACTTCATCTCAATGGCTTAAATGGCCAACCTTTTTCTCGTCCATAGGTTTCTTAGCAAAGTAAGCTTCAGTGTCAAGTTGTTTCATGACATGGATATATTTCATATCAAAATAACATCGTTATTTAAATTCTCTATATAAAGTATATAGGAGTATAGAGACACTTTCTTCCAATCACGAGTCTCTTAGATCTTTTCTTGTCAATCCCATAGACAATGATCTTCCTTATCATGATCAAGTTATCTTCCTATCCTTTTCTAAGGCATTGATAATAATATTCTTTGATATTTAGATCAAATAATCATAAGATATAAAGGTCATAGTTCTTAACCTTTCCACTTTTCCTTTTTCCCTTGTGGTCATAAAATGTATGACTTAAATGTCCTTATGACTTACAAAGAATTCATAACCAAGTTTTTACTGGGTGGGGTGCTTAGCTTGAGTCAATTCTCTCTCTTCCTTCCACCCCTTATTGTTTCTGCAACTTTCATTCTTCTCACATTGAACTTCTAGCAATTTACTTGCTTCCTTGAAAAGGGTTTGTCAATCCTTCTTGTTGACTTTTCATTGCCTTCCCTTACTTCATGGCATACCTTAAATACACTTTTCTCAAAGTTAGATTTTTCATTGTTTTCTTTTATCTCACAGATTCATCATATTGGATGATTCAGTAGGAGAGCCAATGAATAATCAGCAACAAATAACATTCCATCTTCTTTCTAATATCCTTTTTAATGGAGGAATATCCATACTCACAAACCTCTTTTGTTGATGTACTTCTCAACTCAGAGTGTTGTTTTCCTTGCAACTTCTAGTGTCCTGACACATAGAGCCATGTTGTATTCCTATTCCCCTTTGGAACCATTATTCATAAGTTGTTTGATTCCAAAAACTTCAATAACCTAAATGATTTCGGTTGGAGGAACCTTGCTCATATTATTGATTGTTTCTTCTGACCGTTCTGGTCTTTTCTCAATTCCTCGGTACTAACTCTTTTCTAACAAGATCTTTATCTTAACACAAGAGTTTTAAATCCTGAGTTCCCCAACCCTTGAGGATACCTCCTTCATTCATATCCTACTTTGAACAATCTAATTCATGCTTACTTGCATACATAGATTCGTAGTGTTTACACTAATCCAAAAGTTCCTGACTCTTTCACAATTGTAGGTTGCTATAGTTCAATTTATCTCATTCCTACTCATTCTCTTTTTCTTAGAGTCATGTATGTACAAGTTATTCTTCCTAACCTTCCTACATAACCTGATTGCATAATCTTTTGCAATCTTAGATTTTATCATAAGTTGTTGGTTTAGGAATTTTGATTCCAGGGACGAACCTTTAACTAGCCCCAATTTACACAAATTACTAATGCTTACATCATCCTTTTCACTTCCTTAAGTTCTTTTATCTTGTCATTCTGGCACAAGAACTTTTCAACCTTTATCTTCTGATAAGGTTTACGCATTATTATGTAATGAGCTCATAGGTTGCAGTGCAGAACCTGGCAAATCTGATACCAAATGTAAAGTGCGAAACTCTTTAATTAAAACCATCGACAATACTTTAAATAAATTCATTTATATTCAAAAGACTGTCGTCACCTCATTTATTAGACATCATAAAATTCCAATCGATTTTAAAACAACGACTTAAAGTCGATAAATAGATTTTAAAACTTCCAATTAAATTCATAAACGTGTCATCTTACACGACATAATAATACAAAAGTATTTGTAACAAAAGTTTACAATTCAAGACTTAAGCATTCTGTCACCATAAGCTCTACAATAATCGTCCAAGACTTAGGCATTTTGTTGCCTTAAGTTCTACAATAATTAATTAAAGAATAAAATAATACATATATGAAGAATTCATCCTTTGATCTTCAATCCAATATCATATCTTCAAACATGAAGACGAGAACAAGAATTGGGTGCTTTTTCCGCCCAACCTCGAAGCTTACACTTCCTCGAAATTCCTTAGTCATTCAAAGAATACCCGACCCTACACGAATCACTTAGCAAAAAGCAGTCGACAAGCAAGATGGAATCTGGTGCATGCCTAGTATAACTAGTATATCCACAAGCATTTTCATTTTTCTAATTCATTTAAGAAACAAGCAAGTTCGATACTAGGATATGGTAGAGAGTTAATTCATTCCATCTATTTCAACGGTCCTTAAATTACTTGGCCAAGTAAAATGTCATGCACGACAAATAATAGTAGTATTGGAAAAGCAAAACTACGCTCTCTATAAACCCATATTTGGAACCCGTCCCGGAAGGTAACTTTCCAAACACATGTCATGCTTATTCATTTATCAAGCATGCATGGTTCCATTCAAAGTCAAAATTTAACTTTCACAAACACATGAACTGCACTTTTATCTTTCAAGCAAACATGGTATTTAATGCAATAATCTCACAGATTTCAGTCATAAATATCATTATGTTCATTTTTAAAATAAATAAATAAACTAAAATAAAAGGTGTATCTCAAGTATGTGACTAAGTACATATTTAAACAAGAATAAATGAGCACACATTCTTTCGGTTCATTTACTCATATAATTTATCTTCACTTTGAAATAATCCTTTTCTAATTCGTTTCATTTCAAAGTAATTTATATTTTTAATTCCATTTCCTTTTCTTTTCTATTTTTTCATATTTTACTTCTTTTTTGAACCAATTTAATATCTTTTCTAGAAAATTATCAAATTTCACTTTTTCTTTTCAAGAATATTTGAATACACATAATTATTTTAATCCTATCATTCTGGAAAACATTCTATAATATTAATCTGTGCTATTTTGATGATTTCATGTTCTTTTTTGGTGATTTCCAATTCTCTGCTTGTACAGTTAATGAATATAGTTTTCATTTTCGTGGTTTTTTGCATCTAAAAAAAAACATGTTGTTTCGGTTGACAATCTTTACTAAATGTTTATATTTGAAATATATCTTAAACATACTGTTTTATGTGCAATCTTTTAATATGCTAAAACAAAATTCTTTAAATAAGAAATCTGAAGTTTCTTAATAGTTTTATGTTTGAATTGCTTCTTTATCTCCATGAAAATACAGTCTGGTATATATATTTTCTTCTAAATTTGATAAAAACAGCATTATGTTTTCAGTATTTTTACTATTTTTGCGAAAGAAGGAAATAAATAAGACAAACATTCATTGCTTCTAAGACTGGTAAATGATTTATTTCAATAAACTTACCTGTTAATCTCCTGCAATAGCTGTGAATCTATTCAATCTTGCATGTATATACTTTTATATTTGTCCCTTTCTGTGTGTGTTTTTCTTCTATAGGATGCTCTCTGTATTGCTTTTGTTATGCTCTTTCTATTCCTGCAACAACCGTCTCTTCCTACTCGCAAAGTGGAGAGAGAAGATTTATGCCTTTCCTTCCTTCTTGGGTCTCCACCTCCGATCTACTTCCTTCTCTACCTTTCTTCCCACTTTCTCCTTACTTCCTTACTTCCTTGTGTATTATGGAGTTAAGCAGAACCAAGTAAGATAATACTAAAACTGTTATAATCCAGTTCTCCTGGTCGTGCCACTTTACCTCCTCTTCTCCCATGCATTCTCCTTTGTTGGTTGGGGTGTCCTCTCTACTTTTGGCTGCACCTCTACTTTACTTCTCCCCACGCGCCCTTCACCTCCCTTCTCTTATGTGCGCCCTGTCCTCTCCTGTACCTGCGCATGGGATATGCAGATTTAACAACCATTTTAAATGGACCCTCCCTGCTGCTTCCTTGCGAATGAGAATAGTAGCATGATACTCAATAAAATAAAATGCCCTCCTTCCTAGCCACGCATGGGATAAGTAGAAAGTTCAATGAAATAAAGCAATCCAAAAATAGTTTTTCAGCCTAGCTCTCACAAAAATGAATTTTCTTTCCTCTCTCCCTCTATACTAGCCGTGCGTGGAGAGTAAGAAGATTATCAGATTTTCCATAAAATAACCAAAACACAATTCTTTCCCCCCCTGTGCATCAGTTTCTCTTAGTGATCTTTAACAATTCTCCCTTGTTCTCTTCCAAAAAAAAAAATTTCTACCTCAATTTTATGTGAATCATGCAATTAACAATAAAGTCAAATCCACAATTTCAGTTCTTGATCTCCAGCCAAAAATGGCCAACTTCAAGTTTCAATTTATTTGATCGCATGTAAATTGATTGCAAGATATTTGTTTTCAATTTGTTAATTGTTGTTTTCAATTCAATTTCAATTTTGAATGTATTTTGTTGTTTTCTCTTTTCAATTCATTTCAATTAAAAACATATTTCATTTATTTCTAATTTTCATTTAAATAAACGAATTTAATATATAATTATTTAAACATATATATTTCTACTCTTATTTTAAATCTGTTTTTCCAATAATAATTTAATATACTCAAATTGAGGAATTATTTTCGCACATAAGCAATCCTTCCATTTCAAAAAGCAAACATATTCATTTTCACATAAATTTGAGCATTCAAATAAACTTATTTAAAAATTTCCAAAATAATAATCATCACGAAAACACATTAATAACTAAGTTGTGTGTGATATTCCATCATCCTCATAAACGTCTAATGGCTAAAATGACTCTACCTGAACAATGTTCTCGCCTTCATTCTCGTTCACCTGTTCGTGCGTTCACTTGCACTCAAGTTCTCATCAGCAATGACAATCCCCGAATTTCATAATAATGAATTTCAAATCATTTCATTTGCATTTTGAATTTCAATTTCAATTTCACTTTCAATTTCAATTTTAATTTCAAATTTCAATAATCATCAATTTCAATAATCTTCTCAAATAAACATGCAAATCTCAAGATTTATTTTTGCAATTAAATAATTGATAAAAATCAGTACGTGACACACTCAAGCGCTCTTTTGCTAACCTTGGACTAACCACGTCCCCCACACATCCACCAAACTTGGTAGATGGCCCTACCCTTCAACGAAAAGATTGGTTTGGTAACCTCATAATAATAATGACCTTCCCTAAGCTTGGTGTTTTGTCCTACATATCTAGATCTTTCACATAGTGGCTACAACCTACACATATGATATTCCCTTCCTAGTACGTAAACATGGATCGCGGTGACTGACACTGTAAACAGTGGCAACTTACACTACTTTGGCCAAAGTATTCTTCACCCACCTTCCTAGATCGATTTATATTGACCATTCATAACCTATGCATAGGCTATCCCCTTACACCATGGAGTAACCTTAATCCTAGGAATAACCTATAACCTCTTAATTTTACTATGACACTTCTACTTAGGTAATTCAAAGTAACTCTAAGTTACCAATTAATCATATGGATAAACATAACATAACATCATTAAATGACTCTATTTCAAAAGTACATTCACATCAATAAAAGTTCCCAATCAAGAGTGTAATCTCAACAATAAATGACTCCATCAAAAGGTATAATGACCTCAATCAAAAGTATAATCTCCAACAATAAATGACTTCAAACAAAGATATAGTCAACAACCAATTGATCAATTAGTCCTCATAGGCCAATTCTCAACCTATTTTCTTCAATCAATATCCCAAATAAGCAACCCTACCAAATAGGTTATTCCTAACCTAGGGTTTCAACCAAGGTAAAGTAACGTTCAAGTGAACATAAACCAATCATAAAAATTCTCTTTCAAATACCTCCTACATTCACATGTTTACTATATTTGTATAAAATATGGAGGACAATAGCCTAAGAAGGGTTTGTGCTTTTGCACCTACAAGTTCTCTACTCATCATGGATTTGGGTTGTTGGTATGTGAGTCCCCTTCTAGAATTCCATGGATAGACTCTAATTCAAAATAAGGTAATAACATAACCATAAAATATAACTCTCAACCCTATAATTGAATATTGATATAAACTCTAAGTTTATATCCTAACACTAGGGTTAAGACTCACTTCCTATTTCAAGGAGACATGAGTATTTAATCAAGTAATGATTATCATTCAATGTTTGCATGACATCGTAATGATGATATTCTCACAAAATAGTTCAAAGCATCTCTTTATCCCAACTTCATAAATTAAGCCTCTACTATAGAAGCTTATCTTTAATATAGTATATACTAATAAATTACAAACATCCATTCCTTAGTATGGAGTATAACCAAATTCCCTAGACTAGATTCATCAAGAATCTTTCACACTTAACCAAAGAACATAATAACCTACTCATAATAAACAACTAAACATAATTTCCAAACAAGGTAACAAAGAACATGGAATCTTTTCCAAAAATGTAAATAGCTTAAAGAGTAGAATTCAACATGCCTATTTATGCAAAGCTCCAATCGATCAAACTAGATTCCTAGCTCAACAATTCCCAACTATCTCTCTTTCTCTCTCCAAAGCTTACTCACAAAATACCTCTCACAATAACTTCAACTCAAAAAATAAGCATCACGTGTGCATAATGCATCCTAATTGAGGGAGAAAACACCTCTATTTATACATAAAAGTGAGCAACTACAAGCTAGAAACAAGCTACCAAAGATGATACTTCTCAATCTAAAAAGGTTCGACTCAGCAAGAAAAAGAAAAGGTGGTAGCTAAAATTATTGCATAGTAAACACATGTACAACCAGATTTAATTTTGAAGTATGAGTCACCCATTCAAATGGACAACAAGAATGATAATCAGAAATGCAAGGTTATTGTCTTCTATAGGTCAACTTACTTTTTTTTCTTCACATTTAACCATTTCACATATTTCAAATTGCTTCATAATTTGGAATTCATATTATAAGTTAGACTTCTAATCGGTTCATACTATTCACAAGTTGGTGCAACATTATACCCTTCATGCCCTATTCTTTTGATCGTTGTTTGCTAATGACCAGGTCAAAGCTTCCTGTGCACGAGTATCCACTTTTTCCTTTGCATTTGACTTAGTCTTGGCAATTTAAACTTACACGTTGGTTTTCCTTTGATTCCATGCGCTGCCTATGTTTTATTACTCAACATTTAAATACTTATGCAATGTTATTTATTGGTATGTAGCCTCTTTATGATACGATATTCCTTTTGTTTCTGAGCGTTTACTATATATGTATGCAATGTGTTGGCTTTTACATGCCTTAACATGCTTCCAAAACATTATATCCTTCTATGCATAGGCTTCAACAAATAGACCCTTCTCTTATGCATTGATTTTTCTCTTGAGGTAACAACAATATATAAATCATTATATTGGTTTAGCTCTATTGTCTTGTGAGCTTTACATATGTGTGACTTAATTGCTATTTACAATGCAATGCAATAATGTGTAGGCATTATTTAAAGTGTTTAAAACATATTAACCCTAGTGCTATATTAATGCACTTATATATATTTCATGATACTTTAATTATATATATATCACATATATATTTGTAATCTTGTGATTATCAAATGCATTAATTGTCAATTTAATAAGTATATCAAAATAACAATTATATATACATAAATATACAAGTATATTAATATATATGTATATACATTATTATATACATATAACATTATTTTAATATCATAACAATAGAATTTGAATACTAGCTTCTCGCTCCTCTGAGTTTGAATTTTCTGTGTGCATGGTGGACTTTGTCTTGGGGGTACCCAATGGTTCCCCTTTGCCCCCCCTGACCTGTGCTCCTCTCCCTTGGGCCCGTGTCTGATGGGTACCACCCCTACGGGGTCAATGCTTTCACCATCGGGCTTTTTGAAGATTTTGGCGACTCTGGGCGAATCTTCTATGCCGACGGTGAAGATCTCTCCGACTGTCGGTTGGAAGGATGTGCTATCTAATGGCAAACAAGTCTCCTCCTTGTTTCTGTCTACACCTGATATTGTCTTGAACTCTGGTACTGTGTTTGACATTCCTAATTTGATCAATGACAGGATCCTCTCCTCCATGGAGAATGTTGTAGTGGGGAGATTTCTTTCTTACCGTCCAACGGTGGATATGGTTCAGAAATGGGTTGTGGCGAAAGCGCCTTAAGGGTAGTGTGGAGATTAGAGCGATGGCTGGTTTTCTTTTCCTGTTTAGATTCACCATAGCGGAGGACATGGTGGCTACTCTGTCGTCGGGTCTGTGGGTTTTTGGGAAGCACAGTTTGGCTTTGTGCAAGTGGAAACTTGGTTTTGACCCTGCTACAGATCTAAATAAGTCGGCTCCTATTTGGGTAAGGTTGTTGGGCTTGCCTTTGGAGTTTTGGGATGAAGCCATCTTCAAAGCCATTGGGGATTCGCTAGGTCAATTTGTTACCACATATTCTATCACAAAATCAAAAGCTAGGTTAGTCTTTGTGAGATTCTATGTCAATATTTGTGTTGATAAAATCCTACCAAACTCTGTTAAGTTGTGTTATAAGTTGGGTAGCTAGATTCAACCTGTGTGTTACAAAAATGCTGTGGTATACTATCAAAAGTTTGCCAAAGCAGGGCATCTGATCTCTGATTGCAAATTTGCAGTTAGTCGAGAGTTTAAGGACAATGTGATAAATCCCACTTCTCTGTCTGAGAATATTTTGAGGCAGCCAAGTGACTCTGGGTTTGTTCCCCCAGGTGCTGATCTGTCTTTTTGAGGATCCTCCACATCCACCCTCCCCTGTCGATTCACCTTCTGAATTAACTGAGCCTAGTGACTCATTGGAGTCGGTTGCTAAACCCTTGTCTGTCCTTTTGTCTCAGGACCCTAGCTCTTCGGCTGTTGATCCCCTGTTTGAGGGGGTCTCTGGTGGGATTCCTGTTCCTGGCGCTTCGGCTTTTGACCCTCTGTTTAAGGCTGTCGCTTCGGGGACATGTGGGGCCTTGATCGAGGATGGTGAAATTTGGGAGGAAGAGTGCTCTAGTATGATTGATGAGTCTATTGAAAGTTTGGGGAGTTTAAAGCTTGAGAAAGCTAGGGATGAAGGGATATAGACAATGCCCAAGAAGAAAGGAAGGAAGAAGAAGGCGGATGTAGGAGGGAAATCTAAGCCAGGTAGACCTTCTCAGAGATACACTAGAATGAGAGAAATGACAAATGAAATTGCCTTGGGAAAGCAGAGGACATTGGATGTGTCCTCAAAAAAAAGTCAGAATGAGAATTATGTCATGGAACGTTCGTGGGCTTAATAGCTCACATAAACAACGTGCTCTAAAGGACTATATAGTGGAACATAAGATTGATGTTTGCCTTCTTCAAGAAACCAAAATGTTGAGGGTTAATTTTGATAAAATTGCTAACTTTTTCTATCCTAATGCTTCCTATGTCTATAGTGATGCCGAGGGAGCTTTAGGGGGTTTGGCAGTGCTTTGGAACCCATCTTGTCTACAAGGTTCTGAAATTTTTCACTGTAAAAATAGTGTAGGGGTTACGTTCTCTTATCTTGGTGAAGCTTGGTCTATAGTTAATATATATGCTCCTAATCAGAGGAACACAAGCAATATTTTGTGGAATAACATGGTGGCTAAGATTAATCTGAATAAGGGAGGTCGTTGGCTTGTTGCTGGAGATTTTAACTCCCCCTTGTTTTCGTTTGAGAAAAGTGGCAGCCTTTTGGATTACTCTGACAGCATGTTTGATCTGGCTAATTTTTTGAATTCTTCAGGTTTAGTTGACATTGAGCTCCTGGGCCAGAATTACACTTGGTCTAATAGACGGGCTGGTGGTAACCTGATTCAGGTTCGGCTTGACCGCTTCCTCTACTCTCCTCATTGGATTAATGTCTTAGATGCCAATCTAATAACCTTGCCCAAGACGGTCTCTGACCATAATCCTCTTCTGCTGACCACTAATATTCATCTTGTTGTTGATCCCTTTCCTTTTCGCTTTGAAATAATGTGGAACACTCATCCTGATTTCAAAAATAAAATTGTTGAATGGTGGAATATTCCTGTCCAAGGATCCCCTATGTATAGGATCTTCTTTAAACTTAAACATATTAAAAATATGGTAAAAGGATGGAACAAGAATGTCTTCGGGGATGTTTTTCAAAGGAAAAAACTGCTTGAAGGAAAGTTGAGGACCTTACAAAAAAATATGGATGAGGGTGATGACAGTCAGCAGACTCACATCCAGGAACAGTAAGCTAGAATGGAATGGGAATGGGTTCTAAAAAATGAGGTCTTCTGGAAGCAAAAATCTAGGGTCTGATGGTTGATGGAAGGAGATAGGAATACCTCATTTTTTCATGTTTTTTCTATCAAGCAAAGGAAAAGGAATCAAATTTCTAAACTGACAAATGCCACTGGGGAGGTGATTTCAAATCAAGCTCAAATCGGGCTCTATGCAGTTAACTATTTCCAAGAGGCTTTTTCGGCCCCTGCTGAGGCGCCCAACCTGGCTTTGGACTGTGTGATTCTCCAACATCTCCCTGCCTCCATCTCTCAGGATGATAACTCGGGAATCCTTAGGACTGTTTCTATGGAAGAAGTTCATCTGGCTACCTTTAGCATGGGGGCTTTCAAAGCCCCGGGGCCTGACGGTTTTCCTCTTGCTTTTTTTTCAGATTTTATAGGATACTATGGGTGGGGACCTTGTGCTTGCGGCCAGGGATTTCTTCAAATCTGGTAGGATCTTCAAACAATTGAACCACACTTTCATTGCTCTTATCCCCAAGATAAGTGAGCCTCTTTCTATGATTGATTTCCGACCTATTAGCCTTTGTAACACCTTTTATAAGATCATTTCTAAGATCCTTGTTAACCGCATCAAACCTCTTCTAGGAAAAATCATTAGTCACACTCAAAAGGGGTTTGTCCCTGGGAGACATATTCTTGATGGCACTTTGACAACCCATGAACTGCTCCACTCAATGGATAGATGTAACAATGCAGGGATGGCTCTCAAGCTTGACATTTCCAAAGCTTATGATAAAATGTTATGGGACTTCATCCCAAAGGTCTTGACTAAGTTTGGTTTTAACAGTTTGGTCATCAAACTCATTATGGAATGTGTAAGCACTGTCAAGTTCTTGGTTATGATTAATGGATCCCCATGTGGGTTCTTCTCTGTTGGTAGAGAGCTCAGACAAGGAGACCCTCTGTCTCCCTATCTTTTCATAATGATTGCTGATGTGCTCAGTAGGAATTTCACGGGTCTGTTGTTAGAGGGCTACATTATGGGTGTTAGAGCGGCTTCCTCTCTGGATTCGGTTGTTGTGCAACAATTTGTGGATGACACCTTTCTATTTGGGAAGGCATCTATGGTGGAAGCCAGGAAATGGAAAGCTTGTCTTAACAACTATGCATCTTGCTTTGGTCAAAGCATTAATTACAACAAAAACAAGATTTATTTCTTTAACTGCATGCCTAATTTGAAAAACAGGGTGACTGCGGTTCTGGGATGTGTTGGTGATTCTCTCCCGTCGGTGTATCTTGGGTTTCCCCTCATGGTTAAGGAGGTTCCCATGGAATTCTGGAACTCGGTTCTGGAAAGGATTCAAAGGAAATTGGCTGGGTGGAAGGGCTCTATGCTAAGCCATGTTGGAAAACTCCAACTTCTCACTGTGGCTATCCAAGGTATCCCCACTTACTTTCTATCCATTTTTAAGATGCCCAAGTACATTGCTGATAAATTTGAAAGAATTCAAAGGAATTTCCTATGGTCTGGTACTGAGGAAAAAAAGAAACTCACTTTGGTGAAATGGGAAAGGGTCTTCCAGGCTAAAAATTGTGGTGGACTTGGAATTAGGAAGATTGTCAACTCTAACAGGGCTCTGATGGCCAAGGTTGGTTGAGACCAATTAAAGAACACTAAGGACTGGTGTAAAATTTTGAATTCCAAATATCTCCAGAATAGGCCCTTGATTGATTGTCTTTCAGAGCCTCACACCCAGGGCTCTATTGTTTGGAGGAGCATTTGCAGCATACAAGGCTTGCTAAAGAAAAGGATTAAATGGAAAATGGGCAATGGGATTAGAATCAGGTTCTGGGAAGATACTTGGCTAATTGAATCCTCTCTAGCTTGCTCTAACTTTAGGGTGTGATGGGAGCGGCTCAGAGATTCTTTGGCATACATATCAGTGACTATGTTTTTCAACCACCCAGAGCTAGGATTTGGAAGGATCTTACCCTTTGTTGCCCCCATTCTCATGACCTTTGTTGTCTGGCTCGATCCCTTCAGGTGATTCTTTCCAACACCAGGTTTTCTTCCTATGACAGGGAGGGTGAGTTTTTTTGGACTTTAGATAAATAGGGGGATCTCTCTGTACGGTCAGCTTACAGACTGTTGACTAACAAAAATTCTACTAAGGAACCCTGGAAGAAGGTTTGGAATCACCACATGATCCCTAAAATTATTTTTTTCTGGTGGATGACCTATCATAACAGGATTCTAACCTAGGAAACTTTGAGGATTTGGGGTTTTTGTTTTTCCAATAGATGTTTTCTTTGCAAGAAAGGGGAGGAAATTGTCAGTCACCTTTTATTACACTGCCCATTTGTTGCCGAAGTTTGGGGGCTGGCTTTTGAGAAACTTGATGTCCCTTGGGTTATGAGCAAGGACCTTTTATCGTTCATTCTGGGTTGGTATGGCCCGTTTTCCCACCCTCTGCCTGGTGAAATTTGGAAGCAGGTCCCCCCTGTCTTAGGATGGTGTTTATGGAAGGAGAGGAATAACAGGGTTTTCAGGAATATTGAGAGGAGTCCCAAGGATGTTTTTGGCATTGGAATTAGGCTCATTGAAGAGAATATCTCTCTCTTTAATGGGAAACCCCCAGAGATGGGGCCGATGGATTACGAAATAAAAATGGCTAAGGAATGGCACCAGGATTTAAAGGCTAACTCCTTTGATAATTCGAAACTTTTAGCTAGAAAAAATACTAAATGGGAGCCTCCGGATAGAGGATGGTTTAAACTTAATTTTGATGGGGCTGCTAAGGGCAAGTATTGGTGGAGTTATCAGAGATTCTATGGGAGCTCTGGTGGCGGGATTTGTTGGAGGTATTGGGTTTCATTCTGCTTTAGTGGCGGAGGCTCGTATGCTGCTAATGGGCCTCAAAATTGTTGTTTCTCTAGGGATTGCTTATCTCCACATTGAAGGAGACTCCAAGTCGGTTACGGATGCTATGAATAAAGACAGATTAATTAGTTGGAATACTAAGGACATTTTGTTGGATGTTAGTTTCCTTTTATCCAAATTTAGGGATAAAAAGGTGACTCATATCTTGAGAGAAGGCAACCATGTGGCGGATGCCTTGGATAATCTTGGCTTGGGCTGGGATTCCGCTAAATGTTGGAGGAAAAAGGAAAGGCTACCGCCAAAAATTCAAGCTTTAATCGCGCGGGAACAATGCTACCATGGTTTGCAATGATTTTAAATCTTTGGATGACGGGAGCTGAATGGGGGGTCCACTGGATTTTTTGGGGGATCTGGTGGATGAGTGTCAATATGGAAATGGAGTACAGGTGGAGGTTTCCTGGTAAAGATCTTCGTGTGTGTGGCATAGAAAGGAGGATCCACGTGTCTGTCCTTTGGACATGGTGGATGGGGTTGGGTTCTAAGGTTACGATGATGTGGAGGGGTTGAGACTTAAAAGATGGTTACAAGTATAATTTTGGCAGCATGATGAAGGATAGTTGGAAGGACGTGACTTCATTAAATCTGTGGAGCTGTACTGTGCGATCTATTCTCTTGGGGATTGTGGGATTTCTTGTTTTATCTCCTCCTTGCATCTGGTGGTGCGAGTGTATTTATAATGATTTGACTATTTATGATGGGAGATGGCCTCCTTCTAGGGGCTTCGAGCCAGTTAGTTTAGTGCAAGACTTCTTTGGCTCCATTTGGATGGTTTCTAATTTTAGTTATTTGGCCTTTCCGCATGGTTTTTTGTGCATTCCCTACATGTCCGCCAATTCTTGCCTTCTTGGTCGTATTCATAACTTCATTAAATTTAGTGTCAAATCACCCTGTGGTGATTTTCCCTTCCACGCATGCGACCTGTACATGGGTGTTATTATCCTCTGCAGTATACCTTGCCTTAACTATCACATTGTGATTATCATTCGCGACTGCTGCAATTGGTATTTTTTGCAATTTATTGAGTTTTCTGTGCAAGTTGGTACTATGAGTGGTGAGTGGGTTAGGACTGAACCTGACAACGACGAGGAGTTTCGGAACAACTCTTTGGTATGACACATTTGTGTGGAGGGTGGCATTGCTTCGCTTATGGAGTGCTTGGTTAGTCATGATCCTATCTTATCGGGTCAATTTGCCAATTCGTGGAAGGAATGACGGGTCTCCATTGGTGGTATATCATTTGAAATAAGTGAGGAAGTCATAGCGCAGGCTACGGGTTTGCTGTGTTCTGGGAAAAAAATACCCCAAACACACCAAGAAACCGGATCATGAAATCTTAAAAGCCTTTTTCAGAGGTGAGGAGGCCTCGGTGTGGAACCAGTCGGGGTTTGAGAGGGATGCTCTCCTGAAGCCCTGGGACTAGGTGTGCATGGCACTGATGAAGTATGTTACTTTGGAAGGTAGGTTTAAAACCTATTTCTTTTACCACTTCCCTTTGTTAAATCACCTAAGACATAAGATGCTACTCAGTTTCCCATTTTTTTTCTTTTAATGGACCTAGAAAACTCTATCAACAAGTGCAAAGAGTTGGCCAGCCGTAACCGTTGTGATTTCCCACCACTCCCACTCCATCAGGGGCTTATTCTGAGACTATATCACTTTTATCTGGCTCTCTGTCCGCCTAAAGCCATCACGACGGTCCACATTGAGAACATTGAACCCCTTTCAACTGTGCATATTTCCCCGACCGAGTCTAAAAGCCCTCTCCGAAAATCCAATTTAGGCATTGTGGGGAATCCTAAAGCCAAAATTACCACCAAAAAACTTAAGGGTGGGCTGGGCAAGGCCCATGCCAGTGCGACGGAAGGACTCTGTGAACTAAAAGCCACTCAGGCAGACTTGGCCTACAAGGCCACTTCAAGAAAAAAAGGTAAGGATAAAAGCATGTTGGCCCCAACGGCTAAGGATGGAATGGGCAAGAATGCTGTTAGGAAAGACTCCAAAGGTGATACGGTTGTGGGGACCACTGAGATGATTGGTGGGGAAAATTCCAGGAGGCTGGCTAAGAACAACAAAAAGAGGTTAATTATTGAAAACTCTGAGGAGGAGTAGTTTGACAACAAAGGTTACAAGGAAGAAGAATCTGAAGATGAGGAGGAAGAAAATGTGGAGAGGCCCCAGTTTACTCAAGTGGACAACAAGCTTCCTATTGATGGCTCTGCCTCTCACTCTCCGCATCCCCTGGTGGATGAGCCTGGAGAGGTTCAGGGGACTATGGACTTTGGAGTGGAGTCGTGCGATGTGGTGAAGATAATGGACACTCTCGACAAAAGGTTTCAGTGGTTAACCTGCTTCACCATGAAGTTGGGTCACTTTGTCATGAGCACCCTGTCTAATGCTATAAAGGAGGAGTTGGAGGGAAACAACAACCAGGAGAACAAAGAATGGGTGGGTGATGAGGCGGTGGACCTCCTGATTAAAAACTGACAACGCCAGTTAGCTACTCCATGTGCCTGTCTGTTGGTAGTTGCTCTGCGGTCACTGTGCTGCCTTTGGGCTGTTTCTATTTTTTTCCTTTATGTTTGTTGTTTAGGCTTGTTCCTTTTTGGCCCTAGTGGCTCGTTGTGAAGGGTATGACGCCCTGAAAATGCTGCTTAACTTTTCAAAAACATTATTTTAATATCTTATACAAACACACATACTCTCATTTCCATTGATTGATATATATACAAAAAGTGTATCTACTTCATCAGTTAAAAACACATAAGGAAGAACTCACACATGACAAAGAGACTCAAACACTTAACCCAAACCAAAATATTCAAAGATAAAATCAAAACGTCTTCAAACCATACCCAAACAAGGCTAAGGATAACTTACCATTTTCTAAACTATTGACTCGATTTCACTAAACTAGAGGTGAGTGTGTGAAAGCTCAGTTAGGTCTTATTAAGGGTTATTAGACCAAGCACCTCTCCTAAGTGATACTTCCTCTCTCTTTCAAAGGCTCGACTTGTTCCTGTATTCAACTTAGTACAACACCAAAGTAGTTAGATGTTCACATTAAATCCATTTGCATCATAAAACATTTGTATTGACAAAGCATTAGAATTCTCACATTACAATACATATTCTTTCATTGCATTTCATCAATACAAAACATATTCATTCCTTTGAAATCAATAACATCTTAATGCATATTTTAGTATTTCTTTCACCTAGTGAACATATTAAAGTCACAATTTGCATTTATCAACATTTTCACTCATGAAGGTATAAGTAACTTAGTAGCTATGAAACGAGGTGTAACAAGATGTAAAGTCTACTATAAATCAACAAGCACTAAATTTGAAAATAACTCAAATAAAATCCTAAAAGTAAAAATGAGGGTGGTTAGCCTAGGGAAAACAAGCTCACATAATGAATCATAAAACCATAAATAAAGGTGTGATGAATAATGCACAAAGGAAGGGACAAACCTAAATCAAAATTTAAAATATTATATACAAATTATATTTGAAACCGTAAATGATAGAAGGACAAATAATAAGGAAAAACTCTAGCTAGTGTAGGGAAGTTAGGTTCACCAAAAATCTAAGTGAAAAATAAATGAAACACATAGTTAAACAATAGTAAATGCTTAAGGTTTAGGAGTTGGGACTGGAAATATTAAATACTAAAATTAAATGCTATACTTAGCTCAAAATTAAATGATAATAGGAACATGTTATAAAATATGTTGTAAATTGATTCACCAAGGTGCAAGAATTTTAAGCTTTTCTTAGATGAAGATCCTAGATTTTGTAAAGAAACTATTTTTTACTTAGATTCGCCTATGTGAGTGCAAATTGAATCTCCATGAGTGCAACTTTAAACTAATACATGGACCTAAACTACAACTCATAAAGTTGAACTACATATGTTTATTGTTGAAACTTTCTCACCTTGATTCCTAAGTCTAAGTTGTTGTAAGGATTGGTGATGTTTAAGAACACCTTTGAGAATCTGTTGAATTCTAAGAGTCACACTCTCCTCAACCAAACCCCTAGTTAGATTGTCTTTAAGCTCTAAGCAATAAATTCAAATATAACAAGCAAGCATGCAATAGACCTAGGATGATGTCATGAACAAACAATACAAAATATATTCTCCTTTAAACTCTTTGACTTGAATGTTCTTTTCACATTACAATACAATTCTAAATGGATGAATGAATGTCTTTAAATGCAATGACCAAACACACAAATCAACACAAACTTGCACTAAGTTAGCTCACAACAACTAATAGAAAAGAGTCAATAAGATAAAATTTGAGTTTCAATTAAATTTGGATCCAAGAGTATGGAAAATGAGTTGACAAATATACACCAAAAAACTGATCTAAAATAATTGAAAGTAAATTTAAAATTAAAAAATAAATATATAAAAAAGAATAAATTTAAATTGAGATATAAAAATATTATAAACTAAATGTATGCAAAATATATCACTTATACACTTATACACTTCTTACTTTTTTTTTTTTTTGATGAATATGCATTAATCTATATTAATTCAAAGATTAAAAATACATATTCACAAAAAAAGGGTGGGTGGTAAGAAGGCACACCCCAATAGTCACATGGCAACGCCCATAAAAGCCAAAAAATCAGTCACAAGGGCCTAGCTCAGAATTCTATGATTACAAAATAGATAAAAAAGGCCAGTAAGCGGCCAAAGCAGTGCCAACAGAGCTAGGAGGGTCTCTGTCATCCATTTTCTTTCCTCATACATCGACGGGGTCTAGAGTGACGTCGGGAGGAGGACCCCAACCATCATCATCTTCTTTATCTTTATCTTTATCTTCCTCGCACCGAGGCGAGATTGCAAGCGCAAGCCGTAGGAAGCTTTTACCAAATTCTGGCCAACCAGAACCAGAGACATGAGTGTCATCAGAGGGCCACTTGGAACCGCCACTATCTCTCCCCGAAACACTACCAGAGGGCCACCCCTGGCCAACCCGAGGCAGAGGAGAGCGGGCTAGCCAAGGAGGGCAAGATCCCCGCCGAAGAGGAGGCTGATGGTGGGGGTGCGTAAAGCCACTCCGCTACCGCCCCCGAGAGGGCGACCGACCACGAGAGGAAGTGGACGAAGCGAGCACCTAGGCAACAGTACATGAGGCATTGCCCCAATGATCCAAAAACACTTGCAGGTGAACAACTTCAAGTGCAACTTTATTCGCCTGCACCTGAATTTGTAAGAACACATTAGAACAAATAATAGCTTTAGAATATAAAAAAAATATTTTTATCCATTTGAGTGTGAACAAATATGCAGACATTTCTGTCTTTCTAGATATTTAAGAGGATTCCACCCTAAAAGTGTGCCAAAGTTGAGTATACTTAGCAGGAAGTCTGGGCAAGTCTCCCAACAAAACCATATGCCAAAAAAAGGGCTCTGGTCTTAAAGGGCGAAATAAGTCATGAATCCAGGTCCAAAACTGCTGGGCTTTGGGGCAAAACCAAAAGAGATGCTTAAAAGACTCAGCTTGCCCACAAAAAAGGCAACGAGGGTCTTGGACCCCCAGGTGGACAAGTCGAGAATCCACAGACAAGCCTTGGAAAAGAATACACCAAGCAAAGTGGACAAGTTTCGGCTCAACACTTGTAGACCAAGTGGCAACAAATATTTTATGTCAGACATGAGCGGGAGATTGAAGAAGCCACCTCTGGTTCAGACCATGAATCATAGGAAAATTTGGTGAGAGCCACCTATAATCAAGTCTAAGCTTGTAATTCCTGAAAGGGGTGTCTGGGTACCACTTCTAGTCCTTCCACTAGGGCTTGGACCCACGAATACCCACCTTATGAAGCATTTCTGCAGGAATAGCATTCACCAGACCATCATAAATTGCACGGTCTTGGTTTTGAAGCCTGTACAGGGCACATAAATCTTCCCACAACATGATACACATTGTAGGTCTGTGAAACATTTGTTGTAAGGTCTGAATACCTTTTTTGTGGAATATGAACGCCTTAAGCCAAGACGACTTAGCCAAAGGCTGACCATTGCTAGCAAAAAGAGGAGACCACCAAACATTCTACTAGTTGAGTGAAAACCTATTACGAAAACTAGAACCCGCCCAACGGAGCTAGGGTTTAACTACCTCCCAGGCTCTCCAAATGCTTTTAGCAACAAAAAACCCTACAATTTGAACTGGTTACTTCAGGACCAGAAGGGTTTGAAAGCCAATCCCCTTCTAGACGGGTCTGTGAGCAGGAAAGCCTGATTGAATACAATGTCTGAGGAAAATTTTCCAAGCCTCATCTCCAGAAAAGCTGAAGCGAATATTGTATTTTAGACCCAAAATATATAATAAAAGGGCACAATTTTATAAATTTTTCTATTTAAATTTTGCTTGTTATTGTAGATATTTTTTTAAATTTTAAATTGCAAAATCAATATTTAATAATATCCAGAAAACAAAATCGTAACACACGCCACTATAACCTCCGTGCAATATAAACCGCCCTACAGCCATATGGAAGTAAGTCCAAGAAAATCAAATCTACAACCATCATCCGTGTTTTTCAATGGCTTGACAGCTCAGGCTACCTTGGTATATCTGGTGTGCACCCAAACTATAAGTGCCCAACAAACACAGCAGCTGCTAGTGTGGGAGGTACAAACCAAACACGATGAACCAAATCCCCGTCTTCTGCCTTCTTCCTGTAAGTACGCATAGTCACTGGAGGAGGTTTGAGGTTTACCACTTCAGCAACGCAAAGGAAAACCTAAACCCTTAATATTTCAATGGAGTCCTATTGACACAGGTTAGTACTACGGCCTTTTAAATACATCTAGAAAACAAAATCACATGGTTTAGATTTCGTTAGAAGATTGTTGGTACACATTGAAAATTTCAATCATCTAAGTGATTTGGGGCGTTCTTCAGGGTTATGCGAGGCTTGCTTACTCGAATTTAAGGTGGTTTGTTTTAAGTTGTGATAAATAATTTTCTTTCCATTTGCAATAGAACCCGTTTGGAAATAAAATAACCATTTATTATTTGTTTCTTAGCCATAAAAATTCCACAGCTGCGATTTTGCTTGTTTCAGTTGCATTTTTTTACTAGATTTTTTTTTTGTGCAAAAGTATGTCAGATATGCAGTACAAACTGTTTTCTATAATCTTCATTAGATTAAAATACTTCTTTGCATAGATGCTGCTCTTCAGTGTTTTTGGGCCACATTAAATTTCTAATTTCTGACATTCATGACAAAGTCATGGTCACTTGCAGACATTGGTTGGATTAAAATACCCGGGGGAACAATTAGAATAGTACTAAGTTATTACATTGGTACGAGTTTGTAACCAAATATACAAATTTAAGCTTCGTTGCATTTTGACGTGTTTGCAGGTTTAATTATCAAATTCTTCATTTGTTTGCTTGGCAGTCAGGTGTGTATATATCTCCCTTGTTCAGCTTTGGCATTACTTTAGTTTGTAAATTGCTCTGGTATTTAGTAAAAAATTGCCTTTGATTTTCTCTTCTTGGATTGAAGATTTCTTTGGATGGAACTTTTCTCTTGGAAATTTTTAGAACTGTTTGCTCAATGTAGAAGAACAATTTGGTGTGCTAATGAGTTAAGAGATATAATATTTCCACTGTCCATGGTAATGGAATCAAGAATGCTTATATAAAATGCTCTCAGCAGTTCTATCCAGAAGCATTCTTGTTGTTCTAATGAGTTATTAACTCTGCAGGTTTTGCAAACATTGGCATAGGTTTTTATCCTTTTTGCTTGATCTGCAATACAGTATTCTTTCCTCCTTTATTATCATCCTCAATGTTGAGACAAATGAATAGACATAAAATGTATTGGCATAGATTGCAAAACTGGCATCTATTTGCTATTGCTATCACAACCCTGGTTTTAGCTCCTGCAGTTCTGTTTGTGGTGCGGTCTTCTAAAAGTTATAGTTATCTTTCTTCTCCTTCTCTGGGGGAAAAGTGGAACAGTATCCGCCCATTGGTGCAGTTCTCTCCAACAGTTGAGTATGTTAATGGATCAGAGGTTATTTGGCAAATTCCAGAATCTGCTAAAGGTGTCCTTTTTATTGCCCATGGGTGCAATGGAAAAGCCATCAACTTTTGGGACAGGAGTCCAAATTGTCTAAACTGTGTTGGACTACCAGAGGAAAGGCTCCTTGTGCTCCACGCCCTTGCAAGAAAATATGCTGTTATTACAATTTCTAGCAATAATGCATGTTGGACAATTTTCAAGGAAAGGTTAAAGGTAAAGAGGATTCTTAAATGGTGGGTTCAGAAGAAGAAGCTCGAGGAACTGCCTATGGTGGCACTAGGGGCTTCCTCAGGTGGCCATTTTGTATCTGCTTTGGCTTCTGAATTTCATTTTGCCTCAATTACTATAATGATTGCACAAGGTGTTTTTGAAGTAATGGATGCCCAGACCAAGTACCCTCCCACCCTTTTTGTTCACATGCCCAAGGACAAGAAGAGAATGGAATTGATTATAAAGGCTATGGAAATGTTGAAAGGGAAGGGCATCGATGTAGCTGAGGTGAGATGCCCCGAATTTCCCTTGACAGCAACTTTCTTGTCAGATAGAATCCCAGGTTTGGATGAAAAAATTTCCCAAAGAATTTATGGAGTGTTCAAAGAGTCCAAAATTATAAATGAGAAGAATTATATGATTATGGATGGACGTGCAATCAACTGGAAGAAGCCTCTGATAGAAAAACACGTGTTCTCTGATGCAAAGAATGAATGGGAAAGTCACATTCAGGAGGAGCTGAACCTTGCTTATGGCTACCATGAAATGACTAGTTTGCAGTCTAAGCAGATATTTCAATGGTTTGATTCTCACTTGTCTCATCACCATCAAACAAGTTGAGGCAGGAGGGTTTTCAGATGTATGGTCTGGCCATGCAATTAATTTAGGGGCAAAAGAAATTTCAAATTAGCTATGTTGAAAGTTGAAACATCACTTACTTCCAAATGCATTATGTCAGATTGGATCCCTGGCTCAGAGAGTTGGTCATTTTTGGTGCGGATAAGCCTAGTTAGTATATTTCCATTCAAATCTGCTTTGTTGCTCATTAAAAGCAAGGTTAGTTGAATGGAGTGGATTAGCTCGTAATGTATAAGATTCCTTTTTGGTCCAAGATGGGGTTACTCTGTGTTTAGAAAACTTATACATTGACCGATCTTTTGATCTCAATAAACCTTGTAAAGCGTGAAGCAACATATTATGTCTGTTAGATACTGATGTATTAATAATTAGAAGTGAAAGGGATGCTGCTTTCTAGGTATGTTATACTGGTTTCATGATATATTTTATTGAGGACAATAATTTGGTTTATGGGCTTTCCCTTGCGTTACTGATACGTGTGATGCTGGTCAGAGGAAATCTATGTCCTCAAAGGGACTGTAAAATTTGTTAATACCATCAAAAGAAACATACAAATGCAAATATCCTTTATGGGTAATATAGATTACATGTACGATAAAACTATAGATAATCTGATGGACTTTTCAAAAGAGAATATTGGATTGAAGTTTTCGGGTAAGCAGTAACATGCATTAGGATGGTTTTCTCCTAGTGGAAATAGTGGATGTTAGCAGATATGTCTGGTTTAGGCATTCCTTTCCAGCATAAGTTTTTGTCTTAGAAGCATCACTCTTGAAAAACTTTCCATGTATCTTGAGAAATTATGACCTGCCACATTTGCCTTGCTGCTTCCTGAGTTTTTTCCAAATTTCTCAAAAAGTGGTTCTGAAATATTTTTATATATGCCTATCTCTTTTATGATTCATTGTTATGCTTAGCGGCAGAAAAATACAAAACAGAGGAAGACTGAAACATTTTATTTTAGAGTTAAGGTTAAGGGATTTTCAATTTGAGTTTCAAGTCTTACTTTGGATATATTTATTCTAGAAGTTAAATTTTAAATAGTAATAATGATTTTTCTTCTAATTTATACCCTAAGAAAGTTTTAGGTAAAACATGGGGCTGCCCTTAAGACAGTTGTTTATGCACAACGACGGCACAACCTACCATTTTAAGACCAGCCGTTTGTTTTTTACATAAATCTTCCTAGTTAAAAGTAAAATAGTTTCTGATACCTTATTTCTTTCCTTTATGATTGACATTTTTATGTATTATGTTTATTTTTATCTCTATGCACTATATTTGATATAAAATAATAATTTAATTTTTGTTGTATGTGGGTGCCCTTTTCTTTTTTCTTCTTGTTTAAAGGTCTACTAGTGTTCTTGCTCTGCCTCATCCATGGGGATAAAATTCAAACTCTCTGAAGAGATTGCCAGAAGCATATTATGCACTGCGAATTTGCAATTCAACAAGCAAAATCTTAAGAATTTTAAGCTTCTTTTATTTCTTTTAAGCCCAACTATTCGATTTGAAAATGGATCAGTAAATTTAGTGTAATCAGCTAACTCAGTCACATAATGTTCTCAACACTTATCCTTATACTTCTCACTTGTGAGACGATTCATTTATGTAGGAAACTAACTGAAATGGAGTTGCAGAAATCAGATTGTAAGCGTAGAACAGAGACAGATGTGCACTGAATGATCTGAACACTCAGGGTGTTGGGTTCAGACAGAATAGAATAAGGATGACATGTTTGATGATTAAACTCGTCTAACAGGTTTGGCAGCATAAACGTTTCCTGTGCATAGATAGCTGACAGACAGATTTGACCGTTGTCAAAGTCATCCCAAACAGGACAAAAGGCAGAGTCTGTGGAGTTTTGGGAAGCTGTAGCATTCTAGATTCCTTAGTTTCGGTTTCCAGCATCCTTTGAACTTCTCAACATCCTCTTGCTTCTCTATATTGTACAAAACTCCCAGAGGGGTCATCTTGTAACAATTGAAGTAGTTTTCCTTGGTATTCTTGCAAAATTGGTTGAGTTAAGCTAGTGTTGCTTCAGCCTATGAATCATAATGAAGTGTTAGTGTGGCCAAGGAAGTATGAAAATATATCGAGGATGTAAGGTGTTTGGATATTATTGTTCTTGGGAGATGGTGTCCGCAAAGGCCTTGAAATTCGTAATAACTCTTGAGATAGTGGCTTGAAGAATTTAACACGCATCCTTGTAGAGTTTTTACCTACATTGGGTTTCTCTAGATCATATCATTGTTGTTTCTTATTTCTATAATATTTACTTGTTGTTACATGGTTCCTTGTGTTCTAAATACACTTGCATTTTTAGATTGGTACCATAGGGGCATTTCCCAAATTTTCTACAGTATAACAGCAACTTCTTTTGTGAATTCACAATAAGGTTGAAAAGAATACATGTTGGCAAAACATTATGGGGAATATCCACCTTGTTTACAGATCATTGTTGATCTCTAGGGAAAAATTCTGCTCACAAATAGGTGCAAGCATGACAATATTTCCATTTCTAAAATGGCAGTTTTTTCCTCCAAATCTAGTCTTCTTCCTTTTCCTATTTTTAAACAGGATATAATGTTAAGAATGTGCCAGACCAAGATGGGTGGAGAAGATTCAGAGTATAGAAGTCCAAGACACCATTGATCTTCTTGACAATGAGAAGGATGCCAGTCAGAACAGAATTGTTCAGGGTATTTCCCTTGAGTTATAATTTGCATTTCTAATAATGGTTCCTTTTTGACAATAGTTACGTTTTCTTAATGTAAGGATGCTCTTTAGCGGCCTTGGACTTGATCTACCTTTTGCTAATATTTTTGGTTTTGTAATGTTTTGGTAGTATTTGTGCTACAATCAATATATTATATTCTAATGAGCACATGTTTGGTATGCTTTGTAAACTCACCTCCATATATATAAAAAAATGTTCTAGACAAAACTTGAAAGGGAAAGTCTGAAAGCCTATATCCACTTGCAACGAGGCTAGATAATTCCTTTATTCACATACTGCAACATGGCTTTTGTAGATAAATACACCCAAAAGACGGAAGCATGCAGTTGTGCTCTCTACTTCAGCACGCGTTTGATCTCTTATGCACTCTTGTTTAAGACTCTCATATGTATTGATTAGTCGCTAACAAATCTCAGCTAGGTTTCCTCTAAACCACAACACATTTATTGTGTACCTAATTTTATGCATTCTTGTGAAGATTTCAGGGCTCCAGTTTTAACATTGACTTCAAAGTTCATCATAGAGTACAGCTACTTCTAATATTGTTTTTGGTGAACAAGGGTTCACTGTCCCAGGTAATCATTACTCTTGTAATTCAATGCAGGACAATCACCTGTCCTTACTCTTCCCTGGACATTGAACATAAATTCCATGTTACTCCTGTAACTTTGAGAAAGAAGTTTGGAGATTTGATAATTTGGCATAAGTTTTAACAGGTTCAACCTGGGAAATGAAGTTCCTGCAAATTTCCTATAGAAGATGTTTTATAACCTTAGTTTGTATTTCGGAGTTTCATATTACAACAGAAGAATATTGAGTGCCATGCATGCTTCCATGTAATTGTTTTGAGAATCTTCATATGAATTAATCTTTTCTCTGTATATTTTCTAGATTATTTTAATTATCTTGCCTCATACATATTTTTTAAAGCCTTTAGAATGTGTTACTAATTACTATGTATGTGGACTGATCTATTCGGTCAATTCCATAGAAATCTGGTTTTAAATGTCTCACCTCCAGCAACCAACCCCATATTGTCTATTAGTTCCAATCTATGTATCAAATTTAAAACTTACCATCAACTCAAAGATTGCATGACCAACTCAAAAGCTTGGCCAATTTGTCATACCCCTCCTAAAATTGTAAAACATTGGAATAAATAGTAATATTATATTGGCAAATTCATATTTATGCTTAAATATTCATATATCAAATATTTAAATACAAGTAAAAATCAACATTAGAATAAAATAATAATAAATAAAATATAATAAAATTAAATAAGACCAGAATTCTAATAATTATTATAAAAAATAAATATAGATCATTATTTATAATTGTTGTGGATCCTATACCAACATTCTCATAAAGGTAAATATAAATTAGTATTGTATGATCATATTATTATTTAACATAAACATAGCTGTTTAAAGCATCGCTGCATACACAAACAAAAAGTTAAATACCAGCGACTCTAAAGGAAGTGACGATTCACTCAAGGGGAGCGCTTGAGTAAAGGCACGACTTCTCATCAAAC
>CM021109.1:323487199-323506060 GCA_007115665.2 Sequoiadendron giganteum | reverse complement strand
ACTCTTGTATGACTCTTGTTCACCTCTAGTCTAACAACTAGAATAATGGGGCACCAAAACTTTTAATTTGCTGGAAAACAAAGGTTGCAGTCACTAGTTCAAATAAGTGGATAAAGCTAGAGTTGATAATATGCTGTGTTAGTTCATTCCATCAGAGTATTTTACTTAATTCCTATGCATGCATCCCAATAATCAAGGTGGATTCAATCTTAAATTGCTTATCTGCAGTCTATTATGAGATAAATTATCTATTTGTGAAGTAGAATTTGCATTAAGGCACCCAAAATCTGGAAGGAGTACCTGCTTGTATTGTGTGAAACTTAGAAGTTGATTAATAGCAGACAATGACTGTAGAAAGCTAGAGTTTGTTAAAATTGCATATGTTAAACTACTTTCCATTCATGCACATACAGATCATTCTTCTTGCTCGTATTGTGCTGAGCAGGGCTGTTACAACCTTGCCATACATGTTTATATACCATGCAAAGATGATGAGCACTTGCACTTCCTTTTATTTATTTTTAATAGTTGTTTCCACTGACCTATCAAAATATTTCAGAAAGACTTAAAAATAGGAAAATATTTGAAGTCAGGTGTGCAGAATACCATAGAAAACATTTATAGGCCCCTAAACCTCCCTGTTTAGTAATGCACGCATTGGACAATAGAGATGTAATTAGTAATTACATCTTGAGAAATGTGATTGCAGCAAGACCAACAAGTGCCGATCAACAGCAACAGCATTCATGCCCCCCTTTCATATGACTAAAATATGGATCAACTTATCGATATTTCTCTGCCTTTTTTTGGCACTACTACTGCATAGAGAAGTCTCGTACTCTAATTAGATTCTTTCTTCTATACATGGGCAACCTTATAATTTCGACATTGGCAGTTTCATGTTCTTTTTCAACTCTATTTTTATAGGTAAAGATGTCTTATCGACTTTGATTTCTCAGTTGATGTCTGTGTTAGCGGTGATTTGGAATTTAATATGTCTCTTTTGTGCTAATGTGCCCCTACAAAGCTTTCAAGCCTTGTGCGAGTGCATCTTCCATGCAAATGAAGTCTCTGTAAGCATTACATTTTGTAGTGTGGAACCCTAGAGGCTTCTAAAAAAGTGAGTTTTTTATAAGACTAAAAGCATAGTTCTAACATTTAAGATGCATCTCATATGCTTCCTACAATCTTTATAGGTTAGTAATTGTCACGACATTCTCTAACCGCGCAAACTGATTCTCTGGTCTTACTGGATGGCCAAATTACTACATCTTTTGACTATATCCTCTTCAAGTGAGATTCAAAGTGCAGCCCTTAGTGTCTGCAAAGAGATGGGCTTTGAGTCCTTTTTTTGGCATTAGACAGTTCAAGCCATAGGTGCACCGATTGATGTTGAGATGCTGCAAGCATTTTTCAGAATGATCTACTGCAAAATAACAAGAAGCTTGTATAGGCCTTCATTTATACCACCTTCCTCTTCGATACATCTAAAACTTGTTCTTTCAAATTTCGAATGAGTAAACCCATCATTGCACCACAACACTCATATTGCTGGGATCAGGGCAAACCAGTCAGAACATCATTGATGGCATCGCAGTGCAATAAATGAAGGTGGAGGGCCGTGGACTTTTTCAGAATGATCTACTGCAAAATAACAAGAAGCTTGTATAGGTCTTCATGTATACCACCTTCCTCTTCAACACATCTAAAACTATGTTCTTTCAAATTTTGAATGAGTAAACCCATCATTGCACCACAACACTCATATTGCTGGGATCAGGGCAAACCAGTCAGAACATCATTGATGGCATCGCAGTGCAATAAATGAAGGTGGAGGGCCGTGGACTTTAAGCTGCACATAGGGATGGACTGCATGCTTTATTTTGCAACTGTAATCTGATAGCGGTCAGTTGTTTGTTCAATTGAAAATTTGAGCATTTTTAATCAACACTAATAGATATTTCATATTTTACATAAAACGTTATCAGGTTTGATCTATTTAAAATCCTCCCATGCTTGAATCAAGCACAATTTGATAAGCCGATTTACGAAACTTTATCCAAGATGAGAAGGATTATTGGCATTATCCATTGTAATAAATTCTCACCCATATTCAAATTTGTCATAAATTCATATTTTGTTCTTTCATCTGAATGAAAGAGGGAACAGCATTGGATCAAATTTTCAGATTTTCAGGCAGGAAATTATAGCTTGACCTTATGGTTTCAAAAATGCAACCCTTAGTATCAATGCTTGTGACTTTCAACTAGAGTGATCATGATTATTGACTCCTGTTCCCTTCCAACTCAGATGCTGGTCATGAAAGTTGCTTGTTGGCGCCATTATGTAATATCTATTTGTAATATATGTTGAGAATAGCGATTAGCTATGCAAGGAATTACAATTTTAGCATTGAGCACTTGGATAAGAAAAAGCATTGTGCTTTATCTTGCAATATATACTGAGATGTATGTTAGACGAGGATATATTTGGACTTACAAATAACTGTCAATATGCGCATGGTATTCTTGTCTCATATGCTTAAATAGCTAAGTTGACGCTAGGGCACATGTGCCTATATATACCACAAGATTGTAATGGCATCTTATTAGTATGTAGTCAATATAATTGTGCTCACTCTTTCTGCCAATCTATGAATGAATTCAATTCCTAGTATTTGTTTGTAGGTTGCATTGTGCAGGTCATAGCAAGGTGAAGGACTTAGCATGCTTCTGGTGTGACTACGAGAGATGCAAGCGCATGTGGTTCATAAGCGTTCAACCCTAGGTCGTTACGTTTGAATGTGGAACGGCTAACATTTTTGTTTTGTTGTTGGGAGCCTCTCAGATATTGTACGTCTTAAGTACGGTTTGGTTGGTTGCACTCGAAATCTATCTCTAGTAGTTGAGCAAGGAGGAAAAATTTGTAGGCAAAGGAGATCCTTGTAGGTGCAAAGATCCAATAGTGATGAGAAAGAACTTTTTAATTCGGTGTATGAAGAATTTTTGGGTGAATTACAAGAAAAACTTTTTAATTGGCTTATAGCTCGGGTAAAATAGAGGACCACAAGGTCGAGTGGAGTGGATGCTCAAGAATGTCATGCATTTTGCAAAAGTTGATATATTTTAGACGTGTATGGTGGGATGCTTTTGTGAAGAATAGTATAAATAGTTACATGTTAAAATTTTCAGTTTTGACCTAAAGATAAGTTGATGAGGTGTTGTACAAATTTCTCGCACAATTTAGGTAGAAATTTATTTGCAGATAAATCTTTGGGTAAAGATGTTGCTAATTGAAAAATATATTCAACTCCTCCCCATGGAGTAGTCTCCCATGCAAGAGACCATGCAGTGAAAGGAGTGGTCAGTGCATGACCCAAGGATAGCAGAGTGCAAGTATGGAAAGTAGTACTTTTAAGTGTGAAACAATCAAAGCATAGAAGGAAGTGGAAATGAATATAGAGAAGTTGGCACTGGTGACCTTGCAAGAGGAGTGATTTAAGAAAACACGTTCAAAGAAGGCAACACACAGAAGAGAGCGTTGATAGAGATCACGCAAACATGTCATGATTTTGGTTTGAGGATGTTTAAAGGCAAGTGCGAGGAGGGTATGTTGTGGCAAACAAATATGAAGGAATACCACTTGTGCCTTGAACAACTGAACATTGAGATTCATGCGCACTCAAAAGGGAAACAATTGGCAAATGTTGTCGACATTGTCATCCAATATGGATTTGTTAAGTAGTGCATATTTTAATAGTTAAGAAGTTGTTTTGTTTGTAGGATATAGATTAAGGCAAGAGTAAGTTGCAGATAATAGGCAATTTTGATATATGAACATTTTATTGATCTAGAATTTGATAAGGTTAGGTTTGAATTAAGAGTGTTTGTAGTCTTCTTTATTGCATACTTGATTAGTTAGTTCTGTGGTTGAATTAAAATTTGTCTAGATACAAACATGACTCTTATACTGGTTATAGAGTCAATTGTAAAAAAATTATGTGAGAGAAAGATGTTCCTCATCATTGGAAGGCTTGAGAAACAACTTGATGCACAATTCTTTTATTTGCCACTACTCTAGGACACACATATGACTAGTCTATGAAGTACAATCCTCATGGTACCAAGGTTTATATAGATGAAGTTGAGATTTTTTTATAAGAGTATGTAGAGCTTAAACATGCAAATATACTTGCATCAAAGGAACTAAAGTAAAAATAGGGTGAATTAGTCTTAAAATATGATAAACATTTTAAGGAGTTGGTTGTAAAGATAACATAGGACATTAATGTTACACTTTAACAAGAACGGTTCATTACAAGTTTGATTGCTCATATACATTGTGCATTAGTGCAATGCAGTTTTTCAACTTAGGAGGCACTAGACGTTGCATTACATTGTGCTTGGAAGCTATTGGGAACCACAAGAGTATGATCAACATGGCTAGAAGAAAAGATGGGTTAGATGGACACATGCATAGATCAATCGGTAAACACACAAGATTCTAAGTGTAGATTATGGTATATAAAATACCACTCAAACATTATAAGTGTAGATTAATTGCCCAATGGTAAGAGCTTGCAATTAGTACTATTTAACTTTCCCCTTTGCACATTCTGATTACACAATTTGTCACAAGCACCATGACACCTCCTATGTGCTACTACATTAGATGAAATGTGTTGCAATAAGTTGTTGGTGTGAAGTGTGTGAAAGTCTAACTCATGATATAAACACCTATGGAGTTTCACAAAAAATATGTAAAGGTTGTGGTAAGTAGATCTTGAATACAAGCGTGCAACCTTTGTTTGCATAGCTATAGTATGTGTAACAACCACAATATACACCTTTGCAATAGTATGCAACTATGTAGCATTATGTGTCTAGGTGGTAAGGACATGATGGAGGATGCCCAAGTTGTGGAGGTGACCATGGTGGTAATCAAATTTGTAGTTTCTTTTGCTACAAATGTGGAGGTAATAGTCATATTATGCTCAAGTTTGCCAAGTTTTCATCTTACAAGTGTTGCGATTCAACTCATTGAGAAAAAAATTGCCTAGCCTTACTATGAACATGCCAATCATGAAAAAAGACTACATAGATATCCACATAGGAGTAACTAAAGTAAATTGTGTTGCATAACTAGACAAATGGTGCTTGTTCTCACATGGAATGGTTGATGATCAAGCCAACCCATTTCAAGGAACATGCACAAAGAATTGTGTAACAAATGATGAAGTAGTTCAAGCAAATGAGCATGTAAAGCCCATTGATCTAGTCAATAGGCACTAGTTGTTTCAGGACATTGCACATTTGCTTAATGAAGCTAAACATGACATGGCATCTAAGCATACAAATGAGAAAGAATAGATAAATATCAACCATGCTATCTTGCTCCTACTATGTCAAGGTCATTTTTTGAAGAAATTGGCCATTTCTAACTATAGGGAGACATCAATGCCAAACCAAGAATCTCATAAGATTTGTGCATGTTTAAACCCATGCTTGATATTGAATTGTCATTGACTATGAAAATGAATGGGTATATGTTGTGCAATGGTATTATTGATATAGGGTTTGAGGTCAATTCACTCACATAGGATGCATGGGTGGCCATAGGTTAACCAACGATTGTGCCTTCACTACAAATTTTATACATGGCCAATAATATGCAAAAATGACCAATAGGTTTGTTAATAGATGTGTAACTTAGCATCAATAAGGTAATGTTCTAAATGGACTTTGAAAGTTATAAAAATGGATGTGTTTTAAACAATGCACTATGAGTTTTAAAATGGAGAGAAACACATTATAATCCCTTTAACACAAGGATCAACACATTGAATCAATCCATATTAAGGATATAGATTTGAGGGTCTTATACATGATCATTGCCAATAATTAGGATAAGATAAATCCAATTGAGGAAGGAATTTGAATTGGGAAAGTTCATTTGAGGTAGACTTAGAGGTTGTGACGTAAAGCTAGTTGATTGAAATCACAAGCTCATAGGAAGTACTTGCACTCACATGACAATGTGTTGAGATGTATCACTAGTCAAATAGTCCTTATGCCACAACAATCTATTGAGAAGGTATCAACAAATTTGGTGCACAAGGAAATGTCAATGCACCTACAAGGAAGCACATGCCCTAGAACTAAGTTAAGACTACAAAAATTGTTTAGAAATGTGTTTTTGTTTCCTAATCTACCCTTGGATGCAAGTGCTTTTGGATCTATAAAGACAAGCTATGTTTTGATAGAGACTATAGTTCCAAGGATTATTGGGTGTTTATGGAATGCATATTTCTAGATGAGGAGTGGTTACAATTATACCTTATACTCGTGGCCTAGTTTCTATGAGATGGTTGATGACACAATAAGCAATGCTCCAATGTTGGTTAGGTTTCATAAGAGGTATTTTGTGTAGGTTTGCAAAGTTCAAAAATCCCAAAGCATTGGAATATATAGGGAAATCCTTTGCACATACACATCTTCACATGTGAGGGTATTTGGGTGCCAATGGTAGAAGATTGTTATAAGAAACTTTGGATTCACAAGTTTGTGCAAACACTTTCCAACCTTGCACATGTTTGGTACTTAGGGAAGCAATTGCACCTGGTGATTTCCACCTAGGAATAGTTAGATGTTGATTTCCAACATATATTTAGTTTCTCTGATCCTAGTCTTGGAGTTGATTGGGCTCTCAATAGTTTCTACATGTCACTATTCATTGATCAATTGAAGATGTTAACTATGCACAAATTGTTTGGTGAAGTGGATGTGAGGAATGAAGATTAGATTGAAGGTAATAAGGTAGATTAGGAGTGCACAAGGTAGAAAAATAAAAATAAAATGACAACACGAGGAAAAGAATATAAAAGTAGATTTGTTGCACAATATTGTTGTAATGTATCATTGAAGAAGCTAAAGATGTGATTGTCTACTTTGAGCCATTGAAGGTTGTGGAAACTATTATTAGCATTGAAGATGAGCCCGAGCCTATAGTTACATAAAAGTTTATTAGGGGGAAAGACAACTTGCATGCATTGTTCATTTATTGTATGAACTGTATGATCCATTTCCATATGTTTATCAAGAAATGAAGGGATTACATCCCTCACTTGGTAAAATGTAGATTAGAACAAAAATCAATTCAAACCAATTAAGGAAGACCATAGAAACAAAATTCAAATTGACATGTCAAAATGAAAGAGGAGATTGACAAGATGCTTGAAGTTGGTGTCATTTTCCTAAATTATGAATCTAGATGGGTCAACTCCATTGTGATTTCAAACAAAAAGGATGGATGGATTTGGATTCCTATAGACTATTGCACGCTAAATGAACCTCATACATAGATTCATTAATGGGTTTTTAGCTTACCATTAGGTTCAAATTGAGGAAAAGGATAAGCCCAAAATTACATTTTCTATAGAATATGGTAGTTTTGCCTACAATGTCTTTTCATTTGGTTTGAAGAATCCCCTACAATATTCTTGTCCATTGTTGTCAACACATTCAAGGATTGATGCATTATTTTTTAAGGTGTTTTTGGATAACTGGACAATTTATGACTTGGTATCTAGTTATATAGATTTCTTCCACCTTATGTTTGAATAATGCTAAGTTATCAACATTGCACTCAATTCAAACAAGCATGCCTTCATGGTGTCCTTTGGTAAGTTGTTAGGTCACTTGTTTGCAAGGATGCAATCTTAGCGGGTCCAACTAAAGTATCAATAAATTTGATGTTGGGAGTAATTGAGAATCCACATGAAGTGAGTGCATTTCTAGGACCTATAATGCACATATCAACACCTCTCAAAGATTTGTGGCACACATATGTGCCTTTTTATTGGACATAATTATAGGCATTTAAAATTTGCTTTCACATTTTAACCTAATCATACCTTTGATCGTCATCATTAATCCTACATCACATCTTCACTAATTAATTAAATAAAATTATTGAATTGTTATCCTTCCTCTAATAGTTAACAAAGTAAATCATACTTATTTAATTAATTTGACTAACACTAGTTGAATAAATAAATCACATTTATTCAATTGACTAGACTAACCTTTCCTCCATCACTAATTAATTAGATAAATGCTTATGTAATTAATTAGGCTAATCTACAACCATCTTCTCATTTAAAAATTAAACTTCAAATTATTTCCATCTCACCACAAGAGACCAAAAACCACCCCTTTACATCTTCATCCTCCATACACTTCAAGATAATCTTGGCTATCTATTACAACTCAACCTCTCTCCTCCACTTGCCCTAAACCCAAGCATCCACATGTTGCATCCTATCTCTCCATACAAGACAAGTTGATCTCAACCCTTCATCTCATGATTTGATCTCCCCCATCCACTTGCATTTTCCTCAAGCCCCCACTTGCATCTCATTTCCCCATGCAAGCCAAAGTAATCTTACCCCTCTATCAACTTGATTTAATCCTATCCCTCCCTTGTATCCTTCTCATCCTTACATGCAAACAAATCTTTTCCATCCAATCTAAAACATGATATGAATTTTCCATATCAAGAGCTAAAAAATCTATTTAAACCCTCATTTTATAGACAATTACTAAATGTGGAAATTCTTCAAAGATCATAGATATATGCTTCCAAATTTCTCATCCTTTAGGACCTAGTTCTCCTTTTGAGAGACCACCTAGGTCTTATCAACCCTCTTTCTCTCTCGAGGGGGCATCTCTAACTCACTTTCTAACTTTGTTTCCTTTGAATGTTTAGGGCATCATGCCACCAATTTTACCTCACCAAGCATCTATACTTATCTTCTTTGGAATGATGTCACTTCTCTTAGTTGCAACAATATCTCAAAGAGGGGCAAAATGATACTTAAAATATACTTCCACATTTTAATCTAACCATACCTTTGACCACTATCATTAATCTTGCATCATATATTCATTTATTATTTAAATAAAATTATTTAATTATTTAGGTTGTCCTTCCTCTAGTATTTATTTAAATAAATCATATTTACTTAATAAATTAAACTAGCACTATTTTAATAAATAAAACACACTTATTTAATTGACTAGACTAACCATTCCTCCATCACTACTAAATTAGATAAATGATTATCTAATTAAATTAGGCTAATGCACATTCCTCAATTCATTAAAAATTAAATAAAAAAATATTTCCACCTCACTACAAGAGGCTAAAATCAACCCCCTTTACACCTTGAACCTCCATTCAAATCAAGTAATCTCAACCATCCATCACAACTCAACCTCTCTCCTCCACTTTCCCTCACCCCAAGAATCCACAAATGTGCATCCTATCTCTCCATGAAAGAATCATCTCAAGCAATTTTATGCTTCAAAGTTGATCTCAAGCCTCTACAATAGCCCATAAACAAGAATCATCTCAAGAAATTTTATGCTTCACCCTCGGGCTATCCTAATTAACAATAAGTAAAGATAAATAATTTGTCCAATGATGAAAATCTGTTTATAGGTGCCATGTAGAAAAATCCAAAAAATCCAAAAAATAAAAAATAGAAAAAATTAAAGATAAAATTCATCCTTTAGTGAAAACCACTTCGGTGGTGCTTTGGAAAAGTACCATGGTAAAAACCTATTTACACGTGCCATGTGTAGTAAGCACCATCTTCCATCTATTATATTCTTATTCATTCCATCCATAATAAAATCAACATCCCATCGACATCCATCTACCCATCATTTTCACATATCCACCTAGCATGACTTGGTAATTACTAGTGTCTAGTGTTATCCATCCACCTAATGCCATAATAAATATAGTCCACCCACCCCATAATAAATGATCCTACACTTAATTGGGGAATTTTTCTTAGACCTAGTCATTGGGTTGGATCCTTCTTATTTTCATAAAATGAAAAATCCAAAAAAATATAAAATATTCCAAAATCCAAAAAAACATCAATATTCCAAAAATTCAAAAATAAATCAACACCTACACAAATTAACCCATCCATAATAAAATAACCACTCATAATAACTCATGCATCAACATAAATCATCTTTGATACAAGAAAAACAAAATTACACATTAGTTGTGTTAAAAAACTAATGTCTCAACCTTGCAGTTATAGGAGGTTAATATATTGAGCATGGGGAGTTGCAAGGGGGGAACCCCCCTTGTGAGGTTCATTGGGATAACCCCCTTGAAAGGGGGTTTGGGGGCCGCACGCCTTGATGAGGGTTCAGGGTAGTGCCCTTGAAAGCCACATTTTATGTATATTTTATTATTGTAAATCTAGACCGTTCATCATTAGGTCTCAAATCTGATGGCATATATTTTGTTGGCTTGTCTTGACCTAGAGCAAAACCTTATCTTATGAGGGAATTATATTATGACTATTCATTGTGATGTATTCTAAGAGTTTGATATTTGTTGTGATGCCTTTGAATCTCTAGTTGGAGATACTACTATGAGAGGCTTGCTCTGAAAGTATACTGTTGTTGGCAAATGTGCTTTCAGTGTGTTGTCATTGATGTCAACTTATGTTACTTCCACATGCACATGTATTGTTCCTATTCAAGAATTGTGATTGATGAGTTTATGCAGAATTTGGTACACAATTGTACCTTATCTTCTAAATTTTATGTTTTTTGTGAAAGTGTTTTGAGTGATGTTCTTGATGAGAGTCTTCACATGAGATATGCAAATAATTGCATCTTCAAATTATCTAAGGCACAAAATTTGGCACCACAAGATCTCTATCAAATGCTCTACATTTCTCAGTAGATGAAGATATGGTCTTGTGGCTCTAAGGGTATCTCTACACAACTATGAGGTACACATATTCCAAATTTCTATGCATAAGTTCTATCTTAGAGTGTTTTGGTGTTCAGAGTATGCACATGTTAAGTTCCAGTGAATGATTTTTAAGGAAAAACTGAATGTCTTTGCTCTTCATTGCATCACATTATTTTTCCTTGTGGTTTTAAATTTATGGTTTTGAAGGTTGTATGTCTACTCAATCCAAGTTTTAGAAGATTTGGTGCACCATCGATGTTTCTATAGATGATAGTGTGTTGTCTATGTTCCGACTACTTGGTAGGTTGGTCTGTTAGTGTTTAAATGATCTATACTAGCAAGTAATTAATCAAATTTATGTACAGAGGTTATATAATGCATGATGGAATCTCATTGGGCTCTTTGAATGCTCCACACGCTGGTAAGTAATCCTCCATTACACAATAGTATGTTTGAAATCATTATTTTTGGGTATGAAGTGTTTGTGCTAGAGAAAATAATATAATATAATAAGAAGGGTGTAGAGAATTTTTTTTACATGCTATATCAGCCTAGTGGAGTGATCTGCAAAAAGTTTTTTGGTCTCTCCTATACTACACTAGTCTAGAGTTGATGTTTGACAATTTACTTGCTTGTTGGGCTGACTTGACTAGATGTGTTGCTTGTGCCAATTGTTTGGATATGTGCACTATCTTTGGAAATGTGTTCTATGGAAAATAGGTCCTGAATATCTTTTAGCTTGAACTGCATGAGATTTCATTACACTACAATTTTTTTTGAAGTTGACTTGTTGTGATCAATGTATTTCTTATATTACATGTTTGCAGCTGAAAAAGGAGAAACCTTTTGAAGGTTGAAGAGGGTATAAATTGAAGATCAAATATTTTTGAGAAGTAATGCAAGAATTTTGTATATGTTGTGAGCATACAAAGTGCAAATAGGAATCTGTAGAATATTTTTGATAATAAATGTGGCAAAGATCAGTTTTGAGAGATTAGTAGTGAATGTAAATGAGATTGCAAAGGAGAATGTTTGAATGTAAATGAGAAAGTGTACTAAAGGCAGTGAGCCAAAGGAAACAAAGATTATTGAAGCAGATGTATGTGTGAATTTACCAAAAACAGTGAGTTGGAGGTAACAAAAGTGTTGAATTATTCTAATTGTATGTTGAGGTTGTAAATCTTTGTTGTAAGTATTGTATTGAGTAGGGAGTAGTGACTTACTTTGGTTAAAGACCATAAAAACCTATTGTAAAATATTTTTTATTTGTGAGGTTGTATTTCGACAGTAGATCCAAGAAGCTTTCACACTGTGGTTTTTCCCTTGTAGGTTTTTCCACGTAAATCTAGTGTCATGGTTGTATGCATTTGTGTTATTTTGATTGTCATGATTCAATTGGTTAATTGGTGATGAATGGAAAGAATTAATTAAGTAATAACTCACCCCCCTCTCAGTACATTTGTGTGCTAAACAATTTCTATTAAATCCATGTGCCTTGATATAGCCTAACAACTGAGGTAGATCCTGAGTGGAAGAAATGGGAACTAGAGCATTGCCAAATGAGAAGAATCCTCTAGAGGTTAAGAAGAATGGCGATATGGAAGATTTTAATGAAGAATATTGTGAAGTTGACTTTGAAGGAGAACTTATTCCAACATTTGACGATCTAAATACTACAAGATGATAAAGTGGAGAATTGAAGATCAAACTCAAAGAATCAAAAGAGACAATTGTAGTCACCTAAAATTGTCCAAATCTTGTGACATTCACTTTTGACATCATTTTTGACATCTTACAACACATTTTATTCTAAACCTCACATAACCCCTTTCATCATCCCTATTATTTAATCTCTAGCCAATTAATTAAATAAATTTATTTATTTAATTAATCCACATTCCCCAAATAAATTAAATATTTATTTAAATTAATCCTTATCCTCTCACATCTCTTATAATTTAAATAATTCTAAATTATTTAAATTATTTCCCTAAATGAATTGATTCACTTTCTAAATCATCTCTCAAGATGACTTCATCAATTTTCAAATCATCTTGTCAATTAACTAAATCCCCTTTCCATTCTCCTCTTTAATTAACTTGACCCACCTTCCATTTCTTCTTGATCAACTTTCTAATTCCACTATGGCTCACAAAAAGGAAAGTTTTATCCCTTCATCCTCCCATCTTCACCTATAAATTAACCCACAACCAAGCCATTTGCATGGATGAGCTTTCAAGTATCCTTACTCTATCGAATGGTCTCTACAATCTTTCATCCATCGTCGTTCATCTATCTATTTTCATCGATCATTTTCATCTTAATTTTATGCTGTTACAACAGTGAGCAACCAACATTCCTCCATAAACAATCCTTTGAAATCTTGCATCCTCATGTGAGGTTGAGAAGAGCAATGGAGATCAATCAAGTTAAGCATAGAGATTGGTTTGCATTTGAATTTATTATTTTTATTTTCATGTTATCTTGTCCTTCATTGCGCATTGTTAGGGTTTCATTATAATTTGTTTTTGCATTTTCCCTTAAAGTTTTACCCTAACAACAACAATAATCAATTTGAAGGTTCAAGTTGAAGAAGATAAAAGGTTTGTAGATTGTCTAAACAATAAGCTGAACGCAAAATCAGTTGAATGCTCTGAACTTGAAGAAGAAATTGTCTCATTGAGGAAAGAATTGGAGAAAGCTAAGGATCAAATTGACAAAGGCCTAAAAATCAAGAAAAGCACCAACATTCTTGATGAGATAATCAATACTCAAAGATCTGTAAGAGATAAGGGAGGTCTTGGATTTTAAAAATGTCAAAACTCAAATGTTGATATTCTTGAAATGAAAAAGGATAAGGGCTCCACTGAAGACTCTAAAAAAACTAAAGATGAAAGGAAAAATTTGAATGGTGGCTTCATAAAGGTCAGAAATCAAAAGAAAGGCTTCAAGAGATCACCTCCTAAATAGACTACTACTTCTAGGTTCTCTCAATCCTTTCATGGTTATTGTTATTCTTGCAATGAGTTTGGTCATAATGCTAATGATTGTAGAACTAAGGTAAGAAGGAATGGCTATATGGGGAAAAACTCTTTTGTGCATCAAAGAAATAATATTGTGGTATCTCATTCCTTTTATGGCTACTGCTATATATTCAATAAGTTTTGTCGTAGGGCTATTGACTATAAAAATAAAATAAGGAGAGATGGTTTAGCCCCATAATATAATATTGTTTGCCACAAATGCAATAACTTTTGGCATAAAGAAAGATTCTACAAAAGTGGTTTTGTGAAACCACATGTTCAACAAAAGAAGATAGAGGAAAATAAGTAAGCTGCAAAAGTTTGGAGAAAGAAGCAAGAGGAAGATAATGAAGTGAAGAATGCAACCATTCTTGTGAATTGTGCACAAGATCTCATGATTGATTGAGACAGAAAATTTGGTTAGGGAGATCTATCATCCGTAAAGTCTCTCAGCCCCTTGGAGAAAATAAGATGTTGATCATTACAGTATGAAAGATAATTTGAAATAAGATGGTCTGAAGAATTTTTTTGATCAGTAAGATGGAATCTGTAGACCAATTGTCTAGAGGAAAAAACTTATTTGTGGAGGACTGCGAAATGAATGTGCATCTTTGTGAAGACACAGAACCTTCCGATAGATGCTTACCTAACAAGTATAAGGTGCATTAATTATGGAAAGTTAGGGAAAATACAAGCCTCTTATACTTAGTTTTGCACTTTCTAATCTCATTTGAAACCAAAGAAGTTGCATTCAGAGCAATGGAAAGAGGAAGGAATTCAAAGAAATATTGTGAATTCAAGTGGAATTGCAATGAAGGTGAAACCCTAGTGACAAAAAATAAATTTATTTTCAAACTACTCATAAACCCTAGTTTCTAAAAGTTTAAAAATAAATTACTATGACAACTCCATAACTAGTTGATATCTCTAAGAAGCCAAGACCAAAGTATAAGAAGTATCCATTCAAAGCAATGGAGTCAGATAAAGATGATGCCTTCTGCAAGGTAACTGTTGATGTTTTGCATATAGAGGATGTAAGGATTTACATTCATGCCCCCATAAATTAAATTGATTGCATAAAATTTGAAGAGTTGAGGCATAACTTGTTGGATGATGATTATGTCAGATATAAACCAGAGTTTGCAAATGTGTCGACAAAAGGGTTAGACGTATGGAAGGAATTTCTAGACTTCTATAACAAAATTTAATGAGTAAGGATAGTTAAGAGAAAAATCCATCATGAGTTTATTTACTTGATAAAACCCTATAGGATCTGTTGGTGTTTTTTCTAAAGGGTAGCCAACCCTTATGCTCAATAATTTTCAAAGTTAGTGGCCAACTAATGAGAAAGGATTCTCAAGCTCTCACTCCTACTCTTTGGTCTTTGTGAAATACAGGAGGGTACTCCTCATCACACTCCAAAGATATTTAGTCCTTAGAGAGCATTTTATAAACATATGAATTCCTATTCAATGCAAAATATGCATCCTTCATCAAAGATTTGGCCGACCTTTGAACAAATTACTGCCTAGTGCTAGGAATTAAGAGGAATTTTAGAGTTACACATTATAATTGAAAGTATTTTAAATGATTTTTATTCTCATTCCAAATCTCTAATCAGGTGCCTTACTAGCTCATTTATCTACAAAATATGCTAATTAATAGACCAGTGCTTTACCCATTGGGAAATGGAGTCAAATCATGTAATAACCGGTAATATATTAGCCATTTTCTCATAGATTAATGGACTATTGTCATAACACATTGTAGCATTCAACTCACTGTGTTTAAAGCATAACTTCTTACCAAATCCTTTTCTCTTCCCTATAAACCTATGACCTTATCTTAGCATTTAATCAATTCATTGAATTGAAGCCAAAACAAATCAACACAATCAATTAAAACAATTGAAGATGAACCAAAATATTATTAACCCTTTCATTCATAATCTGTAGGAGTATTACATAAGAGAGTATATGCATTAGAACTTAAGATATTCCTTCATATCTACGACTTTCATAAAACTATTTTAAGATTACTACATATATGACTCATACCCTAGACTTCTTGCTGTTCTATCATCATTTACACAATATGCTTCTTCTTGAGCATAGCTTCTCACACAGACAATTATGAGACTCAAAATTCAAACCCCTGTAACTAGCCTTGAAATCCCTTTTATAGAACAAGGGAGCAACATGCATCAGGCTGAATTACAATTACATTTTACTTGCATTTCATTACTAATTTCACCAGAATTCAAAATATTCTCTTGATAGTTATATTTAATCATTTATAAAACAAGGGAGAGAAAAATATCCAAAACCCATTAGCTAGAGAAGACCCACCAGCCTTTCAAAAGGCATTGTTGTCATAGCATCAAAATTTGGCACATTCACACCGAACCAAGAAAAGTCACCATCAACATGAAAGCACGAACAAATAGAAACCCATATCACAACAAACCATACAAAAGGAAACGAGTCAACACAAAGGACCAAAAACCAAGCACCAACTCAGAGAGGAACGAAGTGTCATCCTGCCTTGTCAGTAGAAGAATAAGAATGCCCGCTCAGTTGCCTTATCGATAATGGAGTAGCCATCACCACCTCATCCTCAAAATCAACCAAATCAGTCACAACCATATGATATTGGTGGTAGCCAAAATTAGTCTCAGCTCCACTATCAGAGAGATCATCCGAGACTTCAATAGGAGAATGATGACATCCCATGTAAGCTTGGTGATAATTATTCTTTCTCATAGTTTCCCTCTTAGGCCTATCAATTTTCTTCTCCTTACCTTTAACCAATTCTCTTGAGATAACTCTACTCCGCAAATGATAAGCGTGCTTGAGAACACCCCATGCAAACTTCCTATCATCTCTTGTTTTCTTATTTGGAGTTACATGGACCTCATGCATATCTTGTTCATCCTTGGGGACATCACTTTGAGACTAAAGGAGATTAAGTATCTTAGACCTTTAGATTGGGCTAAAAAACACACTTACCTTACCCATTCTTGATAGAGTAATTCACCAAATTTCCTTAGGATAGAGACACCACCCTCAACGTAAAATAGCTAGCTCAAACTCTACAATTACTAAAAACACCTCATATGCTCATTCTCAGACTCAATTATCACATACAACAAATGGTGAGAATAATAAGCAGGAGATCTTCATTAAATAGATCAACTACAACATGTAATCATTAATTTTCCAAGGGAGTTCGCACAAGAGAGCTGGCAACCAACCACTTTGATTTTGAATCTCAGCTGTCGATCACACATTCAGACGAATCAACAGATAATTAATCAGAATGATTAATTATGATAAAATTAATTTGCATGCACTTGATTCCTTTTCCCTAATCAAAGAACTCAAGTGGATAAACACCCACTCCATTTGCATAGTTAATCATATACATATCACTTGATAAAATATGTCATGTCACTTTTACCTGCTTGCTTGTGAGAATTAATTTACTCATAATTCATCACAACAAGATAGTGGGGAGCGATCATGATTTATCCTCAAAATATCAGCCCGTACTCTATCTTGCTTCAATTTGTCCATCCCATGTGTATCAACACCTGAAATAATTGATGATTTCAACCACAAGCATCTCCCCAATCTTGAATGTGTCCCAAAGAATCAATTCTAATTTGGCGAAATTTTAAATCTTAGTGCAGTCTTGGCCAAATTTTAGTAATACTTTATCTCTACTAAAGTTCATTGAATCCTTTGAAATATTCCACATGGTAGTCGCCTGCATGACCGCTGAGAAACAAGAGACATAAGCGGGCCCCTCACGTGAAGGTGGGGAGTGGTCAGGATAGTCCCACGTCACCCACCATCAATCGTCGATCTCTATCCTCATTAGAGAATTCATCATCTTCAAAATCTAGTGGATCCCTCCATGGAGCAACAGATGTCACCATGCTTGCTTGCCCATGTGACTTCTTCACCTTAATGCGCAGAACGAACGGGAACACAGGGAATGACCCAAATGAAGACACGTGTAGTGATGCATGTTGTTGATCTCTCTCAAAGCTTCACCCACTAACCCCTTGGAAGAAGTGGTCCCACCGCTTGACATGATATATGGAAATCGTTTGCTAGCCCTTTTGAATAAAATAACAAGAGATCATATAGGATGGGTGCATGGGGAATGGTGGTGATCAATTTGCGATGATCAAACATCCACCATGGATTTTCATATCTGCACATACCGAAATTGTTAGTCAGAAAAGAGGGAATCGACTAGGTCGATGAGACTTAACCCTTAGGAAGAAAGACTTAATACATAAATCTTTAAACAGGAATTATTAATCCCAACTATGGAAAAATTAAAATGATAAGCTTGTAGATGGTGACTGATAGACTTAGACAAAAGGGGCCAGTGAAGACAATGGTGTGAATGTCTCAAGTTGTAACTCAGGTGACCAACAACCAGGTGCAATAGGTCAACAAAATATTAAAACTCCAATGGTTTAATACTTGAACAATTTTGAAGCGAGGGTTTTCAAACCTTAAACCCCAAACCCCACCCTTGGATACATAGACAAAAAACCATGATAGAGCAAGGACTCATTACAAATTTTCAAAAAAAATTCAGTAGCTCTACCAGGATCCCAAAAGATGCAATTAAGGTAATATTTGGGTTATATGCAAACAGACCCATTCTGGTGATGAAAGCTATCAAGAATAAAAGGGTTATAGAGTTGATTGGTGCAAAGTTTGACAAAAAAACCCTAAGGATAAATGAAATTAATGATCTAGGGGTTAAGTATGCTTCCATGGCAATAGAATATAAAGTTTACTTTAGCAATAGAGAGGGGTCCACAACTGGAACTCCAATCCACACCACATATCAAATGGTCAAAGAAGGAAAGGAATTTGATCTATGTGAATTGATGAGGGAGCAATTGTTTGATAATCTCAAAAGAAACAAGGAGACTAGATAAAACTTCAGGTTTGGGTCTCTAATCATTTTTCTTGCATTCTATTTTTTGAATGAATTACTTGGATTCGAAGGCAAGGTCTATAAA